>CM071846.1:44263631-44400132 GCA_036507275.1 Sicyos edulis | reverse complement strand
GAATAGGAAATCGGGTGTTATAATACTCCTCCTTTTAAGACTTTCGCCCTCAAAGTCCTAAGACGAAATAAATCCACTGAAAACTCCACTAATCCAAAATGCAACCGAACTTCTCGGCCAACAACACTAGCCCTCTTCAAAACCAAAACCTCTTGGTTCTCAAAGGCTCAAATATGCAATGCCATCCAGATCGCCACAACTATCTCAACCAAGACTGGGCATACACCAACTCCAAAGGGAAAAGACGGCAAAACCACGCCCCTCTACTCGCACCAACTCTCAAACGGCATACTACTCAAAGAAACTCGAGGACTCCGGCCACAAGCTCCAAACTCAACACCATGCTCCGCAAAACTCCTCTAGAGCTCACAACCGCTAACAAGCAAATTTCAACCCACACAACAAATTGGCCAAACAACTTGTAAAGACCCACCTAAAAAGGGGCTCTAAATGGGCCTTCACCCCAATGCATGCATTCAAAGTAGAGGACAATATGAATATATGATTTGGATTCCAATTAATATAAAAAGTCGAGACGACAAAGAGGATTCCAATGATCACAGCCTCCTCCTTCACCCATCCTGGCTCTCGCACTCTTGGTTACCTCATGGAAAACTACAAATAAGGGTGAGTAAACTAATTACTCAAGAAGAATCCCCAACCTGGGTACAATACGATATACATGGTCATCTAGATGAATGTATGCAAGCTATGAATATAAACACAGTAATAGAGCACATAGCTTAAATTCACATATAAACCCTGATGCCAACTCGTGGTCTTAGTCCGAAAAATTCACACCACACAATACGCCCTATACGTAGAAACAAGTCTCGCCACCGCTTCATCGCCGATACGAAAAGGTGCACTAGCTCAAGATCCCGAGGAGTTTCTCCTGGCCGGCGCTCAGAATGAGCGTGTGTAAGCGCACACCGCATGCCACCGCAGCACTGGGCGGGAGGTGCGGGTTCAGTGGCAAGCCGCCCATGTCCGGGCCACCATGCCTAACTAAAATCTCCGATCGGTGTCACCGAGCATAGGGGTGTGAGACTGGACACGGAACTACGCCACCAACCACCGCACCGAGGTTAAGGAATCTGGCCGTGGTAGGCTTACACCGTGAAGCCGCCCTGCCCTAACAGTGGCAATCGAGGCTACCGCCGAACACGCCGAGGACGCAAGCTACCGCCGGGACGAGGCAATGCCAAGTCATCATCCCGACCGCTGGGGCATTTAATACCGCCACCCTCACCCAAGATTGAAGAGCCTACCGGCCGTTAGCTAAACCCTACCCGGGGTCCAGTGGACTGAGTACTACCTCGCACGCCCCCGCCATGGATGCAAGATACTTTATGCACCGGGCCCTGGATGATGCTACCTACCTACACTCTAACCTATCATATCAATAACATACAATCCAATACAATCCAAAACGTGCTCAACAGATACAACGAACCTAGCATGGTACTACGTAAGCAAGAACAGATATGAGCATGCTGTGAATCGAAACAACTTAGCATGGACTAACATGAGAGAACAACATATGAAGTCATGCTATAAAGACTTCACCTAAAAGGGGCTCTAAATGGCCTTTACCCCAATGCATGTATTGAAAATAGGAAGACATTATGAAAAACACATTTCTGGATTCCAAGTAAAAATGTAAATATTCAAATAACTAAAACATACATTTCTAAAAGCATACTGATCGTGAGATTTATTTAAACCATTAAACAATCCACAAGTACAAATATGTCGAATCCATAAAACGTAAGAAAACATCCCGCTCTCGTGTCTGCCTACATGCATTCGTGGGAAATAACAAAAGTCAAGAGTCATGATAAAATAAAATAGTCGTGAGATGACAAGCAGGATTCCATGATCACGCCTCCTCCTTCACCCATCCTGCCTCGCGCTTTGGTTACCCGTGGAAAAACCACGTAATAAGGGTGAGTAACGAATTACTCAAGAAGAATCCCCAACCGAGGTACAATACGATATACATGATCATCTAGAAGATTGTATGCAAGCTATGAGTACAAACACGTAATAGAGCACATAGCTTAAGTCCACACTTGACCTCGGATGCCAACTCTGTGGTCTTAGTCCTAAATAAATCCACCACACAATACGCCCTATACGAGAAACGAGTCCCGGCCACTGCCTCATCGCCGACACGAAGGTGCACTAGCTCAAGATCCCGAGGAGCTCTCCTGGGCCGGGCGTCAGAATGAGCGTAAGCGCGCATCGCGTACATCGCAGACTATGGGGTGCCGGCCCAGTGGCAAGTCGCCCATGTCCAAGCCACCACGCCTAACTAAATCTCCGATCGGTGTCACCGACATAGGGGTGTGAGACTCGACACGTGAACTATGTCACCAACCACCGCACCGGAAAGGCTAAGGAATCGGCCGTGGTAGGCTTACACCAGAAGCCGCCCTGCCCTATCGTGGCAATCAAGGGCTACTACCAACACGCCGAGGACGTGTCGATCGCCGTGATGAGGCAATGCCAAGTCATCATCCCGACCGCTAGCATTTAATACCGCCACCTCACCCAAGATTGTGGCCACCGTTAGGGTTAGCTAAACCCTAAACGGATCGTGGGACGAGTACCATCTCGCACGCCCCCGCTTGGGGATGCAAGCATGTTATGCATCCGACCTTGATGATGCTACCCACCCAACTCTAAACCATAACAATAATAATAATTCAATCAATGCACCCAATACGTGCTCAACAGATACAAGGAACCCAGCATGGTACTACGAAGCAAGAACAGATATGAGCATGCCGTAACTGAACAACCTAGCATGGACTAACATGAGAGAACAACATACTAAGTCATGATAGTCGTGAATTCGCAACAGAGCACCTAAACTATACATGCCGATAATCACAAACAAACATACAAACAACAATCACATAGAACATCGCAGGTCCACACAACTCCAAAGAAGAAATCCTTACCTTGGCCGGAGGCAACTACACACAAAATCCTACGCCGCGATCGATCCCGAAGCTAGCTAACGAGAACCTAACAAACACAATAGAAATCACAATCATAGCCCTAAAATATAATAAAACAAGCGTGTTAGGCTCGGCATCACACCGCACGACGACACACCGGCCGAGTGTCACCTGGGGGCAGCCGGGTGCGCTGGCCGGGCGCTGGGCAGCGCCTGGCGCGGCCACAAGGCGACACGCTACTGGAGCACGGCACGACGGCGGCGCGCGGCGCTGGGCGAAGCGGCCGAGCACGAAGCGAAGCGCTCGGGCGTGGCGGGCGAAGCGGTTCGGAGCGGCGTGCGCGACACGGGCGATTCGCCGCTGCGCAAGGCGAACCGTGCGACGGCTGGCTCGCGCGAATCGGGCGTGGCGATGGACGGATTCGGGCGGCCGCTGTGTGCGACGGCGATGGCCGACTGACGCTCGGGCGTGCCGCTTCGGGCAGATTCAACGGGCTGGCGCGCGCGACGCTCACCGTGCGACCGCGATGGCTTCCCCTGGCCGCGACCGGGCGCGGCGATAAGCGACCGCCGATCTCGCCTGATCTCGTGTACAATTGGCTGGTCGAGGGCGCTCGCGGCGCAGCAGTAAGGTGGCCGCGACAGCCGCTTCGTGCGGGTTGGGCGTGCCGCCACCGGTTGGGCGACGGTGGATCTCGCTGGTTGGGGAGGCTGGCTTTGCGGCAAAGTGAGGTGTTGAGAAGAAATGCAAACCTAGCTTCCTTTCTCTTTAACCAAATACAACAAAACTCCAAAACCCAAGGCTAACCATAAAATGACCCTAAGGAGCAACAAGAGCTCTCCATAGCTCAACCGCCACACCACCCACTCCGACTTCTCGCATCACCGGGTTCAAACCCACCAAACACACTTTTAACACACAATTTTCCTTTGCATCTCCCCATGCCCAAACACATCCACAAAGCCTCAAAACTTACATAAATCCATCCAATAATTTTAGCAACTCGAAAGATATAAACTGGTCCCGACGGCCCCACCAAATTACTAAAATACCCCTAGGGCATACTTGGAAGATCTGGATGAAAAACTGGTCGTTACATGCTATCCAGAATTTAGAACAGAGCACCTAAACTATACATGCCGATAATCACAAACAAACATACAAACAACAATCACATAGAACATCGCAGGTTCACACAACTCCGTGAAGAAATCCCATCTCCGGCCGGGAGGCAACTACACACAAAAACCTAAGCCGCGATCGAACCCGAGCTAGCTAATGAGAACCTAACAAAAACAATGATAATCACAATCCATATGCCTAAATATAATAAAATAAACACGGCTCGGCTCGGGAGCAACTCACGCGCTAGGGCCGACACGCCGACGGGCGTGCAAAGACGGCGGGTCATTGGCGCTGGGCTGGGGGTACTGATGGGCGAACCGCACGGCTACTGGGTGTAAAGACTCACCCAAAGAAACGGTCTCTATCCTAAAGTCCTTACTTAGCATGCCCGATTAGGAATGTAAAACGTCATTCAGAGTTTGAAATTTAAATCTTGGAGTAAGCACATTCAAAACAAAGAAAATATAATTCCATTTAAAATAATCAGTAGATGACTGATCAAGATTTCTCTAAAAACAAATCAAGGGAAACGCTACGAGAAACATAAAATAGATTTTTGAGTGCTTTTCCTAGGGACCCAAGTCCCACTACATGCTAAATCATCAAAGAAAATAAAGAAAGAACGCGGCAACTCGTGAGTCACTATCCATGATCATCGAGCCGCCTCCCTCCTAGCCATCCAAACTGGCCCCAAGTTACCCGTGGAAAGCCATGTAGAATAAGGGTGAGCAACAAGTTACTTCAAGAAGAATCCCCAATCGGGTACAACACGAAATCATCCGATTTAGCACACCTGACATGCAACCATACAAAGACTTAGAGCGTAAACGGTTGGTTTAGGCTATGGGCTACTTCTAGGCGCAGCCTATTCAAGGGCTTCCATCAATCAGTTCTCTCCTAGGTCCCACGCTTGGATGCCCTTCGGGCCTTACACAATCTAGGACTCTGATGCCGAGTGGGGCCTTACATACTTAGGACACGTTGATGCCCTGCTGGGGCCTTACACACTTAGGGATGCCCATCGGCCTTACACCTTCAAAGACGCTGATGCCCAGTGGGCCTTACACACTTAGGATGCCCATAGGGCCTTACACCTCCGTAATCAAAGTGATGCCCAAAGTGGGCCTTACACACCTAGGATGCCCAAAGGGCCTTACACCTCCGTAATCAAGTGATGCCCAAAGGGGGCCTTACATACTTAGGACACAAAGGATGCCCAAAGCTGGGGCCTTACACACTTAGGATGCCCATCGGTCTTGTCCTTGAGCGGGACCTCAAACTAGTTGCCTCTACGGTCCTCTATACTATACATCACACATCTAACTGTAACTTGGATCTAGCAAAGATACAAATGGCAAAGATGGTTCTATCAAGATAGGAAAGCCTAACATGGAACTAACGGATGTAAACATGTCACTAACATGAATCAAAAGAAAATATGTAACCTATCACTAGAAACTCATATAATTACAAAGAATCGCGTGCTATCAACTATTCGCAGGTCCACACAACCCCTGTAAGAATCCTTACCGAAATAAGTGGAGCTTAACTATCCCGAATCAAATAACGACACTCGAGCTTTTAAGCTAACCCGAGCAACCTAAGCAAGTAATAAAATATCCTAATTAATAAACAACATCTAAAATCGTGAAGTCCAAAGGGTGGAGGCTCGGGAATTTACCAACCGAGAAGGCACACGCCTCGCAGTTAGCGGAAGACGACGCCGCCTGGTAGCAGGGCGCGCCAGGCGCCGACGCTGGCGAGGCCGCGCGAAGCGCTGCTCGGCGCGCGCAAGGCCGGGACGCCGGGTCGCGCGAGACAAAGCGTGGGCGACGCGTTCGGGAGGCAAAGCGAGCGGCGCCGGTTGACGCTAAGGCTGGGCGGCAAGAAGCGGAGCGCGACGCGCCTCGGGCTGGGCGACGCGAAGGCGATCGGGCGCGCGCCGCATGGGCGATGCAGATGCCTGGGCCCGCCCGGGCATGGGCCGTGGCCGCGCGTCCGTGCGGCGGCGTGGCAGTGGCTGGTGCGATTTGGGCGTGGTGGGCAATGGGCGATGGCGACCGTGTGGGATGGGATAATGAGCGGCTAGGGTTTGGTTTCTTGGTGAGGGGCGGCAAGGAGAGAGAGAGAGAGAGAGAGAGAGAGAGAGAGATTTTTCCAAAACAAGGGGAATAGGATTTCTTTTCCTTTTCCTAATTTAAATGGGTCCAAAATCCCTTCCCAAGGCTTTTCTCATGTCCCGCTAAAGAAGTTCTTTTCTTTTTAACTAAATCTTCTTTTCTAAAAACTCCATTTCACCATTAGGCAAGGGTTCAAATCTCAATGGGACCAATTAAATTCCAATTAATTTTGCTATCAACCGGAATGTCTCCGAACTTCTAATCAACTAACCCAAACTCCTTGGGTCTTGCAACCAACATTAATCATGTCTCAACGAAGGCCGAAATTACCCTAAAGCCCCCAAAATCCTCAACCTCCGACCGGGAGCAAAATACCAAAATACCCTTTAAAGGTTAAAAAGCTCTAACGCCCATCCGAACATCCGCATAATGTCCCAAAACTCCTGGAAACCGGAATAGAAAACTGGTCGTTATATACTGGTACGGACGCGCTTGGCGCGACATGCGTGACACGGGCGGGCAAGGAAGATAAAGACGCTGGGCGCTGGGCGCGGATGCTCTGGGACGGCAACGGGCGCGGGCGCGAGCGCGAGCTGGTCGGGCGATGGCGCTCGCGCGCTACGGACGGGCTGGGTCACGCTGCGGGTGAGCAACGCGATGCGGCGGCCGCGACGGCGACGCACGCGGTTCTGGTGCTCGCGACGGCCTTCTCGCTGGCGCTCGGGCGGCCGCGACGGGCTCGGGCGCCTGGCTGCGGCCGTTGGGCGCTCGGGCCTTGCAGCGATTCCGTGGTCGCTGATCGAGCCGCCACCGGGTCGCTGGTCGGCCGGAACGACGCCCGAGGACTTCGGAAGAAGAACACCGCAATGGAGCTTGAGGAAGAGGGTTGGGCGCCAAGGCATATTTGAGAAGAAGCTCAAAAGACCTAATTTTCATTTAATCAAATGCACCAAAACCCAAAGAAATCAAGGCTAACCAAGATATGTCATGAAAAAAATAACAAGATTCTCCCGTGGCTCAATCGCCACACCACCCACCCGACTTCCTACGACTCCAGTGTTCAAACCCAACTGCAACACAATTGTCCTTTATTTTACTTTTGCATCTATCCTTGCTCAAACCCATCCACAAAGCCTCAAAACCTATATAAACCCATCCAATAATTTTAGCAACTGGAAAGACATAAACGGCCCCGATCGCTCACCAAATTACCAAAATACCCCTAGGGCATACCTCAAGACTGTGATGAAAACTCGGGCTGTTATAATATTCCCTCCTTTTTATGACTTTCATCCTCGAAAGTCCTTAAGACCTAAACACCAGATGTCGCAAACTCAACTCGACTCCCCGCCACGAGCGCTTCCCTCTAACTCCAACTCCTCCTTTGAACTTTTACCAAACGGATCTCACGATTAAGCAACTTCTTCGACTCAAAGACTGCATTACTCACATACCGCCTCAACAACGATACAAGAAAACATTGTGCACAAATGACATCAACGGAGGAAAGGCTAACCAATATGAAACTCGCCAATCCTCTCAAGCATCTCAAATGGACCAACAAACGGAGACTCAACTTCCCACGCTTACAAAACCTCAACACACCTCACATCGTGCAACCTTAAAAACACGCACCGCCCAACCTCAAACTCTAAAACTCGACGCCAGACATCGGCGCATTCTCTTCTCGCTCTCGCTTCAGAGCTACCAACAAACGAACACTACACTTTTGCACCACACACCGCCAACCGCAGCAACTCAGACCCAAAACAAAACCGACGCACTCACCAACCTTTTCCCTAACACCGAATCCCGCAACACTAACAATACAACGCCTCAACGGAACTATATGAACTAACACCGGGAATCCGCTACCCAAAGAAAACTCATAAAACTAACATCGGTCTCCCGCCGCCTCATCACTTAAACACCAACTCGCAACAAGTTCTCAAGGATCCGCCTACCTCCCAAAAGACCATCGATTAGGGGTGAAAACACTACAGAACCGCACACGGCGCATAAGCCTCTTAACAACGCTCTCAAGAACTACAGCTTCATCCACGACCGCCTAGAACAAACCTTTGTTGCCACACCTGTGTGACAACAACTCAACTAAACCGACATGACTCTACTCCATAAAAATGGCCTCTCGTGACACGAAACGAGGTGCGAGCTCTAGCCATCAAACCAATCCTCCAAGAATTTGAACTCACACAACAACCTCAACTAGCCGACAGCTCCCACACGGAAACTTACGATCCAACAACTTGAGTGCTACGAACTCTAAGCTCAAACAACTACAAATCGTATAGCTATGCCAATCCACACAACTCTAGCTTGACTTAAATCACTGGCCGGACAAGTCACCGCTAACAACCAACCCCCAGAGGGCTCCTCCACCAAACTTACCTCCATGCAAGCAACGGAACTAAGCTTGCCTCAAATATGAAACACATCTCACAAGTCCAAACGATAATAACATACAGCTTAACCTCTAGCTAGGCTTATTGCACCTTCCCACCGAAACATCATAAACGGAACTCCACTACTTCTGCTAACACCACCTACCAAGAACCAGACATTTAAAAAAATGGCCGGGCAGAGCACAAGCCACACTAACCAAAGAAGGATCCTCAAAAGGTCAAGACCCTAATCCAACCACAATGGTGCAACCTCAACCCACAATGATACAAATGAGTTCTTCAACTACAAAGGTGCAACACTCCTGTGCCAAACACACAAAGAACCTTAACCAACCAAAGCCAAACACTCATAGGAGCAGTAACAACCCTAACAACAACTTCCGTAACACCACTCAAGGGTTCGCTTAACTTGGACAAACAACTCGCCAAGCAACCAACAAACTTTTCCTCCTACTAGCACCACTACCACCAATTCCAAGACCAAGGAATAACTCGACAACTCCCAAGGAGAAACAGATCCTCACAAGCGGACATCCGAAGGGAGTGGAGCTTCACAACCGCCATTGCCTTGCTCACCTAAGCATAACATCCAACTCTCCCAGAGGCAACAACAAGGGTCTACCACAGATCGACCGCCAACCACGGGCAAGAGAAGACTCACCCCAAACACCAAATAAGGGCAACTCTCAAACTCGAAACAGAAAACATCCGCCAGTGGCAAAACCACTTGCCCCACGAGCAAGGCTAACTTCTAGCAACTCAAAACCACACCTTGGTCAACACCAAGCACCAACTTGCCACCACACCTGAACCAATCCGGACTCTACTCCAAACAAACACTAGCTTACTAGTCTACCAAATCCGCCAAAGAACTCACACTCGAGGTCTACAACCTACACGACTGGGCTTGCCAACCGAGACTCACTACTGGCCTCGACCGAGCTCTAGTGAGACTCTCCACAACTAGGGTTCTTCGGCAACCTCGACACACACCGCCGCCTAACGGCCTAATGCCCAACCGCCTCAACAAACAACTCCTTTTTCCAAAGATCACAACCATGCCGGCTCGCTCCAACCTCAAAACCAAAAAGACCTTAAACGCCTCGTAATGTGCCATCCTCCTACTCAAAGCATCAGCCACATCGTAGCTTCCATCCAGGTAAGGATTCCGAGCAACACCCTTAGCAACTACTTGATTGTGAACTACGCGCTTCACTACAACCACTATTTGTTCAGCACTATCCGAACTCCAACCATGAACACAAGAGGTTCCACCACCAAGCTTAGGTTCAACTTAACAAACTTGCCTAAGCAACAACCCAACTACGAGCACGTGATCCTTACAACCTCAACTAAAGCCTTACAACATCCACCGAGTCCAACTTCTCCAAGAACCGAGCACCAGCTTCTCCAATGCAAACCCTACATGGTTCTCAAACTCTCGCCACTAACAAACTACACAAAACACACTTGTGCACAACTCTCAACCTTCCTTCGTAGATCCAAGACTAACTGTGTGCTTTCCAAAAGGCAACACTAACTCCCCGCAGAGGTACAATCAACCCAAGGAACACCAAAAGTTCCATCTCCACACGATACTGTCGAGGCAACCTTGCTCTACTAAAGCATAACAATGCCAAACCAAACTTACTTTATACCAAGGCTCTACCAAGGAGCATACCCATAAGGCGCCCAACTCATCTCATAAGGCATCCAATTTCATCTCATAGGCATCCAACTCATCTCATAGGAATCCAACTCATCTCATAAGCATTCAACTCACACGCCCTCTGGCTGGACCAAACTCGTGATCTACAATGCTCACTCAACTTAGGTTTAGGCACCTGAAGGTAGTGGACCGCACTACCAACCACAAAGATCTCTTGGCCTTAGCACTAGCGTGAGACTCACACGCACTATCAGCTACCAACCACAACCTCGCCGACTTACTCAACCCCAAGAATACTCAGGAAGAGGCTCCAGCCTCCTCTCGAACATCCTTTCGCTTGTAGTCCTTCGACTACCACCGAACTAGCCCTCTTGCACGACCAAAAACAGCAAATCGCCACAAACGAACCCAAAGACTAAAGGAGTGTGCCGAACTCTCGACGAATTACAGTAACCATCCGTCCTACTCGCAAGCAAACTCAAAGCTCGAACTGCACTTAGAGCCAAAGCAAAGACACCAACCAATGCACCTCAAGTGCCACTACTACCAAATCCACATCTTACAACAAATGGGGCCAAAGCAAGGTCACAACCTCAAGTGACAAAAACTATGGCGAGGCATACAAGAGCTCAACTCAAACAACCATGCCTAAGGCATCTCATCAAATCAAGTCTCACCGCCTACTCTTGCATCTCCACATGATGCTCAACAAAACTCTCGCCGACTCTCTCAACATGCAAAGCAGCCTAGCCCTACTCTAGGGCTCACCAAAAGAAGAGTGCTCAACTCTACTAAACAATTGAGGAACCACCAACGGATCAAGTCCGATGGGAACATCGCCACTGCACCCTTAACTACTGTGGTTCACTTCATCGCCTCGCAAAACAACAACACTTATAAGAGAACAAAGATGTCTCAAAGAACCTCCTCAAGGCTACCAACTCTACAGCCTACTCATTGGGCAATCAGACAATCTGCTAAGGTTCAAGATCCACACTGAACTACCTGTGCTAGCCCACTCTAGGACCTCGCTCCACAAGCATCAACATGAGCAAAAGCCAAAGCTAACTCTCTCCCGGGAGTGGTACTCCAGGCAAAACACCTCCACCCTCTCACTAGGGGAATTACAGCCTGGGCCACACGTGGCTCATCGAGTCTAACCTTCGCTCCATCCGAACGATGTCCCACCAGATCCGAATCTATCTCGGATATCTCAACAAACCACAACATACAGCTCACATCGCAGAAGTGGGCATGATGGCGCTCTAAACCCAAACCAACAACGAGTCGTAACTCCGCTCGCCTCCGCTCCACAACACTACACAAGGCATACACTAGATGAAAAGTATTGTAAATTCTTAACCCTTTTCTAAAAATAAAGAAACTTAGGCGCACTGATGACCGCTTCTGAGGCCGGGTGATCATGGAGAAAACGACCTACAAAAAAAAAGGTCACTTATAGAATCTATGACTCGAGCTCGATACCAATCAGAAAGACCCGACCCAAAAGGGGCTCTAAATGGGCCTTTACCCCAATGCATGCATTCAAAGTAGAGGACAATATGAATATATGATTTGGATTCCAATTATAACTTAAAACATTCAACATTCAAACAAAAATCATTACAGTTTGCTGAAACCTGTTCCTGTCTCCAAGCACCTGTTTCAGGACAAATTGTAACGACCCGACCCGAAACGGGTTCTAACTAGGCCGTTACCTCAATGCATGCATTACAAATCTACATAAAATTTGCAAGATGGTGTTCAGATTCTAAGTAAAAACTAAAACATAAAACATCCATTTAAAATCAACATCAATTCTTGGAACCTGTCCCTGTTTCCAAGCACCTGTTCCAAGTCAAATACATTTACTCTGATAAGAGATTCATTTAAAACATACAAACTTTACAACAATGCTAGAATCCGGAAATACATTCAGAAAACACCCTAGGGCTCCGTGCCCAACTACATGCATTCAGAGAACATTTAAAACATCAACATAAACATAAGATTCAGAGTTGAACAATGGGTTTCCATGATCACAGCTCCTCCTCCAGCCATCCTGTCTCGCACCATGGTTACCTGTGGAAAAACCACAGAAATAAGGGTGAGTAACGAATTACTCAGTAAGAATCCTCAACCGGGGTACAATACGATATAATCACCATCTAGTACCAAAGCATGCAAGCAAACAAATACCAACATGAGATCATGGCTCAACGAGCTCATAAAACCCAAGAACTAACGCTGCAGCGGCGCGCACACCGCATGCTCCTCTGCAACCGGCCTAAATGCGATGGCCTAAGGGAAAACTACGCGAGCCAGGTGCACATGCCTATGACTCGGAAGCGGTGTCACTGATCACAGTAGCGCGAGGCCCTCGGCGCCATCTCAGCGCACTCGATCCACCGACCAAGCTAAGAACCGCCAGTGGTAGGCTTACACCGCTATGTGGTTCCGCTCTAGCAGCTACAAACCAGGCTATGCCGAAGTGGGTAGCTAAGTCCACAACCGGCGGGTCGGGGTAGCAAGATATGTTATGCTTCTCACACTTTACTCCCGACGTGAGCTACTGGGGACAAAGTACGTTATGTCCGCAAGCAGCCCACCGGATGATGACAAACCCTACAACTCTATCTAAGAGTACAGAGTAAAAAGCAATGATTCCCGGCTAGCAAGCAAAGACCGACATCAATCCACACTACCTAGCATGATACTACGAGCTTAAGCAGAATCATAAGCATGCCGCGTAACAAACCTAGCATGGCACTAACATGTAAAATCAAGCAAACATGCTAGCGTAAATCAATCAAAGCCGATCTATTACTATCATGCTCATAACAACAAGAAACAAGCAAGGCATAATCATGAAAATATCGTAGGGCCCACACAACTCCGGTAAGAAATCCTTACCTGGTCGGAAGGCAACAACACACAATAAAATAACTGCGATCGAACCCGCGCAACGAGGCGCGGCTGACACGCGAACGAGCCGGCTGCACGGGCTACGCAGCTGCTGGGCTGGCTGGGCGCGCTAGGGCGCTGCTCGGCGGTTAGGGCGCGTGGCCGGGCGCGAAGCGCGCGACGACAGCGCTGGGCGACACTGGCGCGGCGGCGCTGCGGCACAGGACGCGCGCGGTGCGAGCGACACGACGCGGTTGCGCGCAATCTGGCGCTGGGACGCGCGACTCGAGCGCGGACGACACAGGCGACGCGAGGCGGCAGTGTGCGCGGCTCGGCACAGTGCCCAGCTGGGCGACACAGACCTGGGCAAGGCGAGGGCGCGCGGGCTGGGCGACGCTGACGAGGGCGCGCGACGCTCGGGCTGGGCGACCTGGGCGAAGCTCGGGCTGGCGAGGGCGAGGGTGCGCAAGGGCTGGCACGGTGTGGGCGAGCTGGGGCCGGGCTAGCTCGGGCTTGGGCGAGCCAAGGGGCTGCTCGGGCTGGCTGGGCTTGGGCGAGCCAAGTGGCTACTCGGGCTATGATGGGGGGCAAGGTCGGGGAGAGAGAGAGAGAGAGAGAAAAATGAATTTTGGGAAAAAAAGAAAAGAAAAATGGGAAATAAAAAGGAAAATGGGAAAAAAAGGAAAAAAAATGGTATTTTATCAAAAAATCCAACCTTATCCACTTAAAACCTCAAAATCCCATTTCCCGGCTTCCTCCTTCGAGACCTGACCGAAGCAACCTTATCCAATCAAACAAATCTCACTTAAATCAAACTCCCAAAGCAACACTAAGGGCCCGGGCTCGAATCCCAAAGGAAACACACAACCAACCAACACTTTACCAAAGCCCAAACCACAACCGAGCACCCAAATGAAAAGCCCAAACACCACGGGACTCGCAGCCACCAACAATCAAGCCTCGATAAAGGCAGGAGCTACGTCGAAGCCCTGAAAACCACAAATCATGCCCGGAGAGCCAAAAGACCAAAATACCCCCAAGGGGCCAAACAGCTCTAAAACCCAACCAAACAACCGAATCTTGACCCGAAGGCACCTCGAAAACTGGAATAGGAATCTGGGCTGTTACAATACTCCCTCCTTTTAAGACTTTCGTCCTCGAAAGTACTAAGACGAAACAGCTCCAGGAAAACTCCACTGATCCAGCCAATTGAACTTCTCGGCCAACAACACTAGCCCTCTTCGAGAACCATACCCTCTTGGGTTCTAAAAAATTCAAGGCCACAATGCCATCCATACTGGGCATACGCTGAACTCCAAAGGAAAAAGACGGCAAACATATCCTCAACTCGCACCAACTCTCAAAGGGTGCTACTCCCAGCAAACTCGAGGACGGGCCACAAGCTCTGAAACTCAACGCCACGCACTGGCGAACTCCTCTGGAAGCTCACAGCTGCTAACAAGCAGCCTCAACCCAACAACAAACTGGCCAAACAACTGAACCTCCCAGGTTCCAGAAAACCAAACGGCCTACAACACACACACCAGCTGAAACTTCAGCTACGGCCACCTCGAAAAGACAAGGGCCAGGCACAGGCTCAACTCGGCCAAGCCAACAAACTGCAGCCTCTCAACGGCCGAAAGCAAACTTTTCCATGCAAACCTACTAGCAACTGGCCAAAGAAAAATCTGCGCTGTGCCAAGAAACCACCAAAATTCCTCTCAAGAAAAACTCGGGCTGCAAGGACTAAACCATCACGCAGCTCAACGACACAACACCTTGAGGAAAACAGCTCAACGACTTTACCAACCAAAGCAACGGCACCTGTAAAGACCCGACCCAAAAAGGGCTCAAAATAGGTCTTTACCCCAATGCATGCATTCAAAGTAAAGAACAATATGAAGATAGGTTTTCAGATTCCCAATTAAAAACAAAAGAGATTCAATCAGAAATCAAGATGGTTTGCTAAAACCTGTCCCTGTTTCCAAGCACCTGTTTCAAGGCAAATACATTTCCAAAACGTACACTCTGATCAGAGATTTATTAAAACATTTGAAACATCCTCAAATTCAATAAAGCGGAATCCACAAAACATTCGTAAAACATCCTAGGGCTCCGTGTCTGACTACATGCATTCAGGGAAAAATAGAAGACAAGAGTCATAGAAATAAAAGATCGAGACGACAAGAGAGTTCCCATGATCACAGCTCCCCTTCACCCATCCTGCCTCGCACCTTGGTTACCGTGGAAAACAACAAAATAAGGGTGAGTAACGAATTACTCAAGAAGAATCCTCAACCGGGTACAATACGATGCACATGGTCATCTAGGTGAGTGTATGCAAGCTATGAATATAAACACGTAATAGAGCACATAGCTTAAGTCCACACTTTGACCTCGGATGCCAACTCGTGGTCTTAGTTCGGAAATAAATCCACCACACAATACGCCCTATACGAAACGAGTCCGGCCTCACTGCCATCGTCGACACGAAAGGTGCACTAGCTCAAGATCCCGAGGAGCTCCCGGCCGGGCGCCAGAATGAGCGTAAGCGCGCATCGCGTACATCGCAGACTATGGGGAGTGCCGGTCTAGTGGCAAGCCGCCCATGTCCAAGCCACCACGCCTAACTAAATCTCGGATCGGTGTCACCGACATAGGGGTGTGAGAGACCGACACGTGAACTATGTCACTGAACCACCGCACCGAGGCTAAGGAATCGGTCGTGGTAGGCTTACACCAGAAGCCGCCCTTGCCCTATCGTGTGGCAATCAAGCGCCACGGCCGAACACGCCGAGGACGTGTCGATCGCCGGGATGAGGCAATGCCAAGTCATCATCCCGACCGTTGGGGCATTTAACACCGCCACCCTCACCCAAGATTGCGGGGCCTCACCGGCCGGGTTAGCTAAACCTCACGGGTCCAGGACGGAGTATTACTCGCACGTCCCCCGCCATGGATGCAAGATACTTTATGCATCAGGCCGGATGATGCTACCTACCTACACTCTAACCTATCATTTCAATAGCATATAATCCAATACAATCCAAAACGTGCTCAACAGATACAACGAACCTAGCATGGTACTACGAAGCAAGAACAGATATGAGCATGCCGTAAACGGAACAACCTAGCATGGACTAACATGAGAGAACAACATACAAGTCATGCTAGTCAGAATTCGCAACAGAGCACCTAAACTATACATGCCGATAATCACAAACAAACATACAAACAACAATCACATAGAACATCGCCGGGTCCACACAACTCATGTAAGAAATCCTTACCGCCGGCAACAACTACACACAAAACCTAAGTCGCGATCGAACCCGAGCTAGCTACCGAGAACCTAACAAAAACAATGATAATCATAATCCATAAGCCTAAATATAATAAAATAAACAATGCTCGGCTCGGAGCAACTCACGCTGCTTCTACCGACACGCTGACGGGCGGGCAGCAAAGACGGCGGGCCGCCTGGGCGCCGACGGGCGCAGTATGGGGCCGATGGGCGGGTAGGACCGCACACCGGGCATCGACGGGCGGCAAGAAGCGGCGCAGGCTGCGCGCGCGCGCGCGACGCATTGGCCGGGCGCAGCGCACGCGCGCGCAAGCGGACGGGGACGAGCGCGCTGGCGCGAGGCAAGGCGCGACGCGATGCGCGCGCACGGCGCAGCGCAGCGCGAGCGCGCGCGGCGCGCGCGCGCGCTGGCGGCTGCTCACCAGGCAGCGATGACAGTTGCGACGACGGGCTGGCGGTTTGGGCGGCTGGTGCTCGCCGCAGCGATGCGCGATCTGGCAGCTGGGCTTGCGCTAAGCGTCTGGGCGGCTTTGCAGCTTCTTCTGGCTGGCGAGATCTGGGCATCTTTGGGCGGCACTGCACAAACACACACACACACAAGCTCTTCTCCTTACCTTCGCCAACAAGAACACCCAATCGAGAAGATGAAGAGGATGAAGACTTTACCGAAATGATGATTGAACCAAGGGAGCCGCAAGGGTGAAGGACTCGGCAAGGCAATGGAGAGAAAAGCTTGGGCGCCACACACTTTGGAGAAGAAGATGAGACAAACCTAATTTCTATTTCATTTAACCAAATGCTCCAAAACTCCCAAAATGCAAGGCTAACCATAAAATGATGCAGGAAGAGCAACAAGAGCACCTAATGGCTCTATTGGTACACACATCCTCACAAGCTTCCCAGAGACCGGGTTCAAACCTCAGTTTGCAAAGACAATTTTCTTTATTTTTACTTTTGCACCAAACCTTGCCCAAACCAAACCACAAATCCTTCCAAAACCTACATAAATCCATCCAATAATTTTAGCAATCGAAAGATATAAACGCCCCGACGGCCCGACCAAATTACCAAAATACCCCTAGGGCATACTGGAAGACCGGGATGAAAACGGGTCGTTACAATATTCCTCCTTTTTATGACTTTCGCCCTCGAAAGTCCTTAAGATCTGAAACAACACAGATATCGCATTCTCATCCCGCCCTTCCTCTCACGAGCGGCCTCCTCCGAACTCGGACTCCTTCACTTGTAACGACCTAGGTTTTCATCCCGGTCTTCCGTGTATGCCCTAGGGGTATTTTAGTAATTTGGTCGGGCCGTCGGGGACTGCTTATGTCTTTTTTCCAGTTAATAAAATTATTGGATGGATTTATGTAGGTTTTTGGAAGGATTTGTGGTTTGGTTTGAGCAAGGTTTGGTGCAAAAGTAAAAATAAAGGAAATTGTGTCTGCGCACTGGGTTTGAACCCGGGTCTCCTGGGAAGCTTGTGGGGATGTGTACCAATTGAGCCATTAGGTGCTCTTGTTGCTCTCCCTGCATCATTTTATGGTTAGCCTTGCATTTTGGGAGTTTTGGAGCATTTGGTTAAATGAAATAGAAATTAGGTTTGTCTCATCTTCTTCTCCAAAGTGTGTGGCCGCCAAGCTTTTCTCTCCATTGCCTTCCCGAGTTCTTCATCCTTGCAGCTCCTTGGTTCAATCATCATTCCGGTAAGTCTTCATCCTCTTCATCTTCTCGATTGGGTGTTCTTGTTGGCCAAGGTAAGGAGAAGAGCTTGTGTGTGTGTGTGTTTGTTGCAGTCGCCCAAAGATGCCCAGATCCGCCCAAAGAAGAAGCCCAAAGCCGCCAGATCGCCTAGCAAGCAAGCCCAGCTGCCCAGATCGCGCAAAGAAGAGCACTAGGCCGCCCGCATCGCGCAAACCCGTCCGCCGCCAGCGCCGCGGCCGCATGCCCGTCGCGCGTGTCACCCGAGTTGCGTGAGTTGCTCCTTGAGCCGAGCCTTGTTTATTTTATTATATTTAGGCTTATGGATTATGATTATCATTGTTTTGTTAGGTTCTCGTAGCTAGCTCGGGTTCGTTCGCAGCTTAGGTTTTGTGTGTAGTTGCCCGCCTGTAAGGATTTCTTACTCGGAGTTGTGTGGACCTCGCGATGTTCTATGTGATTGTTGTTTGTATGTTTGTTTGTGATTATCGCATGTATAGTTTAGGTGCTCGTTTCGAATTTCGACTATCATGACTTCGTATGTTGTTCTCTCATGTTAGTCCATGCTAGGTTGTTCCGATTCGCATGCTCATATCTGTTCTTGCTTTGTAGTACCATGCTAGGTTCCTTGTATCTGTTGAGCACGTATTGACCGCATTGATTGAATTGTTATTATTGCTATGGTTTAGAGTTCGTAGGTAGCATCATCCGGCCGGATGCATAATGTAACTTGCATCCCCGAGGTGGACGCACGAGATGGTACTCGTCCATGCCCCGTTAGGGTTTAGCTAACCCTAACTACCGCCCCGCAATCTTGGGTGAGGGTGGCAGATCGTTAAATGCCCCAACGGTCGGGATGATGACTTGGCATTGCCTCATCCTCGGCGATCGACACGTCCTCGGGCGTGTTCGGCCGTAGCCCTTGATTGCCACCGATAGGGCAAGGACGGCTTCTCGGTGTAAGCCTACCACGACCGATTCCTTAGCCTCAAAGTGCGGTGGTTCAGCCGACATAGTTCACGTGTCCGTGTCTCACACCCCTATGTCGCTGACACCGATCCGTAGATTTAGTTAGGCGTGGTGACGAGGACATGGGCAGCTTGCCACCAGACCCGGCACCCCCATAGTTCGCGCAGAGCACGCAAAGGCGCGCCACGCCATTACGCCGGCGACCGAGAGCTCCTCGGGATCTTAAGCTAGTGCACCTTTCGACGGATGAGAGACAAAGCCGAGGTCGGGACTCGTTTCTCGTATAGGGCGTATTGTGTGGTGGATTTATTTCCGGACTAAGACCCCGAGTTGGCATCCGAGGTCCAAGTGTGGACTTAAGCTATGTGCTCTATTCTCGTGTTTATACTCATAGCTTGCATACATTCTTCTAGATGATCATGTATATCGTATTGTACCCCGGTTGGGGATTCTTCTTGAGTAATTCGTTACTCACCCTTATTCTCGTGGTTTTCCACTGTAAACCAAGGCGCGAGACAGATGGTCAAGGAGGAGCCGTGATCATGGAATCCTCTACTGTCATCTCGACCATTTTATTATATCTTGACTCTTGACTTTTGTTATTTCCCCGAATGCATGTAGACGGGCACGAGCCCTAGGATGTTTTCTTACGTTTTATGGATTCCAAGATATTTGTACTTGTGGAATGTTTAAATGGTTTAAATAAATCTCGATCGAGTATGCTTTTAGAAATGTATGTTTTGATTGTTGAATGTTTCTGTTTTTTTACTTGGGATCCAAAACTTATTTTTCATAATGTCTTTTATTTTGAATACATGCATTGGGGTATAGGCCCATTTAGAGCCCCTTTTGGGTCTGGTCTTCATGATTGGTATCGAGCTCAGAGTCATAGATTCTCAGAGGATCGACCTTTTGTTGTAGGTCGTTTTTCCATGATCATCAAGACTCTGGATACCAATGTGCACGCCTAAGTTTACTATTTGTTGTTGAAAAAGGGTTAAGAATTTACAATACCTGTCATCTTGTGTATGCCTTGTGTAGTGTTGTGGAGCGGAGACGAAGGTGTTCTCGACTCGTTGTTGGTCCGGGCTTAGTGAGCCATCATGCCAACTTTCAAGCAGTTGCGCAGCAGTTTGTTTAGCGGCTTGTTGAGGTATCCAGATAGATTCGGATGCCCCCGGGACATCGTCCGCAGAGGGAGGCGAGCTTAGACTCCCGCTGGCCATTTGTGGCCCGGGGATTGTCGCTTTCCCTAGTGAGAGGGTGGTGGTGCTTCGTGCAGATCGCCAAGATGTTGATCGCACCTGCAGGAGCAGGCGCTTGGCATGTCCTACCGAGGAGTTGGACCGATCGTGTTGATGTTGAGGCCAAGGCCCGTGGTTGTTAGGCCCGCATGCCGATTTGGCCGGCAGCTTGAGTTGCCTAGAGGAGGGGGTAGAGGCTAGCAGCACGCAGTGAGACTCCTTGAGCAGAGTGTGCTCCAAACCATGAGAGATTTGATGGCGTGTCTTTAGCTTATCAGAGATTGGAGACCCAGCGTAGTTTGTAGCGCGTAGTGAGGAGTCCCGGCACAGATAGCCCAATGACAGAGTTTGTTTCAAACATTTTTCCCCCAAGAGCTCTTGTAGCCTGAGGTTCCTGGAGGGCATGACCAAAGCAGGTTTATTCAGATGAGTTTGTTGGCGTTGATGGAGATGCCTGTGTTGGCAAATGGATGCCTCAGAGAGCTCGATGTTTTAGTAAGTCCCCTCGCTAGTAGTAAAGTAGTTGGCCAGTGTTTGAGTTTAGCATCCGTGTGTGGGATGCCCCGCTTTGCTCAGAGGCCGAGGTGTGCCGCTCTGTGGCTATTTGGTTCATCGGATGGTGGTGGAAGTCCTTGTGAGAGGTGGACTAGCAGAGTCTCCACCGCCGCCCGATTGTTTGGCAAGTTGCCGTGTTAGTGGCTTGAGGCGGATGAAGGGTCATCTTTTGTAAAGACCCACCCAAAAGGGGCTCTAAATGGGCCTTTACCCCAATGCATGTATTCAAAATAAAAGACATTATGAAAAATAAATTTCGGATCCCAAGTAAAAACAGAAACATTCAACAATCAAAACATACATTTCTAAAAGCATACTGATCAGAGATTTATTTAAACCATTTAAACATTCCACAAGTACAAATATGCTGGAATCCATAAAACGTAAGAAAACATCCTAGGGCTCCGTGCCCGTCTACATGCATTCAGGGGAAATAACAAAAGTCAAGAGTCATGATATAATAAAATGGTCAGAGATGACAAAGAGGATTCCATGATCACAGCTCCTCCTTCACCCATCCTGCCTCCCGCTCTTAGTTACCCGTGGAAAACCACAGAATCAAGGGTGAGTAACGAATTACTCAAGAAGAATCCCCAACCGGGTACAATACGATATACATGATCATCTAGAAGAATGTATGCAAGCTATGAGTATAAACACAGAATAGAGCACATAGCTTAAGTCCACACTTGGACCTCGGATGCCAACTCGTGGTCTTAGTCCAGGAAATAAATTCACCACACAATACGCCCTATACGAGAAACGAGTCCCGCCTCCGCTTCATCTCATCGCCGATCACGAAAGGTGCACTAGCTCAAGATCCCGAGGAGCTCTCCGGCCGGCGCCAGAATGAGCGTAAAGCGCGATCGCGTGCTACCGCAGAACTATGGGGGGTGCCGGGTCCAGTGGCAAGTCGCCCATGTCCACCACCACGCCTAACTAAATCTCCGGATCGGTGTCACCGACATAGGGTGTGAGACTCGACACGTGAACTATGTCACCTGAACCACCGCACACCGAGGCTAAGGAATCGGTCGTGGTAAGCTTACACCAGAAGCCGCCCTGCCCTATCGTGGCAATCAAGGGCTACGCCGAACACGCCGAGGACGTGTCGATCGCGGGGATGAGGCAATGCCAAGTCATCATCCCGACCGCTGGGGCATTTAATACCGCCACCCTCACCCAAGATTGCGTGGCCTCACCGGTCAAAGTTAGCTAAACCCTCACGGGGTCCAGTGGACTGAGTATTACTGCACGTCCCCCGCCATGGATGCAAGATACTTTATGCATCAGCCCGAATGATGCTACCTACCTACACTCTAACATATCATTTCAATAGCATATAATCCAATACAATCCAAAACGTGCTCAACAGATACAACGAACCTAGCATGGTACTACAAAGCAAGAACAGATACGAGCATGCCAGAACGGAACAACCTAGCATGGACTAACATGAGAGAACAACATACGAAGTCATGCTAGTCAGGAATTCAGAACAGAGCACCTAAACTATACATGCTGATAATCACAAACAAACATACAAACAACAATCACATAGAACATCGCAGGTCCACACAACTCCTGGAAGAAATCCTTACTTGGCCGGGGAAACTACACACAAAACCTAAGCTGCGAACGAACCCGAGCTAGCTACCGAGAACCTAACAAAACAATGATAATCATAATCCATAAGCCTAAATATAAAAAAATAAACAAGGCTCGGCTCGGGAGCAACTCACGCGGCTCGGCTGACACGCGGACGGTCAGCAAAGACGGCGGGCTGGCTGGGCGCCGACGGCGCAGGAAGGGCCGATGGGCGGCAGGGACCGCACACTGGGCGCTGACGGGCGGCAGGAGGCGGCAGGGCTGCGCGCGCGCGCGCGGACGGCTGGCTGGGCGCAGGCGCACGGGCGCGGGCAAGTGGACGGGACGAGCGCGCTGGCGTGAGGCAGGCGACGCGATGCGGCGCGACCTGCACAGCGAGGAGCGGCGACAGCGCGCGACGCGGCGCGCGGGCGCGACGGCGCGCGGGCTGCTCACCGTGCACGCGATACAGCCGCGACGGGGCTGGCCGTCTGGGCGGCCTAGTGCTCGCTGCTGCGCGCGATTCGGGCAACCGGGCTTGCCGCTAGGCGACCGGGCGGCTCGGCTTGTCATTGGCAGATCTGGGCATGTCGGGCACTGCAACAAACACACACACACACAAGCTCTTCTCCTTACCTTCGCCAACAAGAACACCCAATCGAGAAGATGAAGAGGATGAAGACTTACCCGGAATGATGATTGAACCAAGGGAGCTGCAAGGATGAAGAACTCGGCAAGGCAATGGAGAGAAAAGCTTGGGCGGCCACACACTTTGGAGAAGAAGATGAGACAAACCTAATTTCTATTTCATTTAACCAAATGCTCCAAAACTCCCAAAATGCAAGGCTAACCATAAAATGATGTAGGAAGACCAACAAGAGCACCTAATGGCTCAATTGGTACACATCCCCACAAGCTTCCCAGGAGACCCGGGTTCAAACCCCAGTGCAAGACAATTTCCTTTATTTTTACTTTTGCACCAAACCTTGCTCAAACCAAACCACAAATCCTTCCAAAAACCTACATAAATCCATCCAATAATTTTAGCAACTGGAAAAAGACATAAACGGCCCTGACGGCCCGACCAAATTACTAAAATACCCCTAGGGCATACCTGGAAGACCGGGATGAAAACCTGGGTCGTTACAATATTCCCTCCTTTTTATGACTTTCGTCCTCGAAAGTCCTTAAGACTGAAACAACACAGATATCACTGCATTCTCATCCCGTCCTTCCCGCCACGAGCGGCCTCCTCCGAACTCGCACTCCTTCACTAAACTTTTACCAACGGATCTCACTTCTATGCAACGTCTTCGACTCGAGACCAGAATACTCATAGGCTTCTCCTCGAAGCCCAAACCCTCAATCAGCTGCAAGGGCTCAAAGTCCACAATGAGCAATGGGTCCGGCACATGCTGCCCCAACATCGATACATAAAAACACTGTGCACAGCTGTCAACAAACAAACTCAACCCTACAACAAACTGGCCAAACAACCTGAAACCTTCCAGATTCCAAAACTAAACGGCCTACTCTTACTTCACAAGAGACCAACAAACCTCAAACCTTGACTCTGACCTTAACGAGATACAAACGAACCACCAATCGCGCATCGATCCAAAAAAAGACAAACTTCTCCAACTAGAACACGACCACAACACTTAAGCAACCATCTTAAGGAGAAATCGCCGAACCAAAGGCAAGGGGCACCATCCTGGTACACCAGACGGCTAACAACACTCACACCAGCTGAAACTTCAGCTACGGCCACCTAAAAAAAAACAAGGGCCAAGCACAGACTCCACTCGGCCAAGCCAACAAACTAGAACTCCTCATCGGCCGAACGCAAACTTTCCAACGAACACCTACCAAAGAACCACCAAGGAGAACATCGCCAGCAAGGAACATCCAACATTCCTCTCAAGGAAAACTCGGGAAGCAAGGACTAAACCATCACGCAGACTATCTGCGACACAACACCTTGAGGAAAACAAGCTCAACAAAGATACCAACCAATGCCACGGCACCTGCGTACAACTCACTCAAACGCGCTCGCTTAACGCCAACCGGGAACTCACAACAACTAGGAACAAAGCCCGAGAAGGGCTTGCTCAGCAGAACTCAACCCAAACTTATAACGAGCAACGCTCGCCTCCAAGCTACTACTCAACTCTTAAAATCCAACTGGCTACTCAAAGGACTTCCCTTTAAGCCTAAGCCTAACTCATCTTCCAACCGTAAGCTCCACTCCCAAAACCTCACAAGGAAAACGGATAACGACAACCTCAAAGCTTACGGATCCCGAGCCACACGAATCCGCAAGACTACCTCGCAAGCTATCACTCGGTGGCATCCAAGGAGCAACTCAACCACCACAGAGGCTAGAGGGAAAGGAAATCTTCAATCCCCAAAGAACCAACAACTTGCCGTAACAACTCAACTCTTACTGGTGGCCTCCGCCCTCTGCGGGAACAAACAACTCTTGCTCGCTAACAACACAAAGCGTGGACCCTCTCATTGGGTGACCACGCGCGCTACTCGATCGACTACACAACTCGGGAGCTAAGCCGACGCACGCCAAACGGAAACGACTTCCCAGCAAGCAAACTCGTAAGGGCAATGAACTCCACACACGCTCACGACTTGCTCAAACCCAAGGCAACAACAACCAACTCTCTTGGAAGCAACACCCAAGAGAAAACTCAACCAATCGGACCACCAAACCGAAACAAACAAAGACTTGCTCAACTAATGAGGGAGGGGTCAACTCCCAAAACTTAATCGACTAGGAACAAGACCTCGGGCAACACCCTCCGGCTAGAACCGAACTAGCTCTCGAAACAACAAACGAACCAAATCTTGGCCAAACACTCACAAGAGGCGAACAACCTTTATCGCGGCCTCTAGAACACCGCCCAAGAATCCGCTTAACCGACAAACGACTACTTCCAAGCGGCCAACAAACTTTTCCTTCAAGCTAGCGCTTCCACCATTAACTCCAAGACCAAGGAGTAACTCGACAACTCCCCGAAGGAAACGGCTCTTACAAGCGGACAACCAACGGACAGAGAGAACTCCACATACGCTCACCGTCTTGCTCCACCAGAGCAACAACATCTAATCTCACGGGGGCACAACAAGGGTCCATCTCTGATGAACCTCCAAATGCCAAGCGGGGCAACTCAACATCCCGGAAACAGAAAACAACCAACATGGCACAAACCACTCGCCCCACGAGCAAAACTAAACTCTAGCAACTCCAATCCACACCTTGGTCAACACCAAGCATCAACTTGCCACCACACCGAAACCACTCCGGACTTTACTCCAAACAAACACTAGCTTGCTAGTCTACCAAGATCGCTAGCAACTCCACCGAGGCTACAAACCACACGCTCCGGCTAGCCAACTGAAACTCACTAGTGGGCTCGAGTGAGCTCTAGAGAGGCTCTCCACAACCTAGGGTTCTTCTTCTGCAACCTCGACACACACACACTGCCCGGCATACGATCTAATGGATAACTGCTCGAACAAACAACTCCAATTTTCAAAGATCCGAACCATCTTTGGCCAACTCCAACTCCTTGGGAACCTAGAGGACCCGAACGCTACTGCAATCGTCATCCTCCTACTCAAAGCAACGGCCACAACATAACTTCTACCCAAGGAAGGATCCGAACAACTCTCTTAGCCATGACGATCGGAAACCACGCGGCTTAGCTACCATCGCTCTTGTTCGGGTTTCCAATCGAACTCCAACCAACGATCAACAAGAAGATCCGCCAACCAAGCTTAGGCCCAACTTAACAAATCTTGCCTAAGCAACAACTTGATACCACGAGCACGGTATCCTTACCACCTCAACCAAAGCCTTACAACAACCACTGAGTCCAACTTCTCAAGGAACCGAGCACGAGATCTCCAAAGCAAACCCTACATGGATCTGAAACTCTCGCCACGGAACGAACCACACAAAACACACTTGTGTGCACAACTCCCAACCTTCCTTTAGAGATCCAAGACTAACAAGCGCTTTTCCACAAAGCAACGATAACTCCCTGCGCGATACAAACAATCCAAGGAACACCAAAGTTCCATCTCCACACGATACTGAAGCCGAGGCAACCTTGCTCTACCAAAGCATAATCATGCCAAACCAAACTTACTTTGTACCAAGCCTCTACCAAGGGTGCTTACCCCTAAGGCATCCAAAACCTCTCGCAAGGCATCACTCATCTCGTCTCAAAAGCATCCAACTCGCCTCATAGGCATCCAGCTCATCGATAAGCATCCAACTCATGGTCCCTCGGTGGACCAAATTCGCATCTACAATGCTCAACTCTCCTCGATTTAGGCACTCGAAGGTAGTTGACCGCACTACCAACCACAAAGAAAATCTCTTGGCCTTAACACTAGCGCGAGACTCACGCGCACCAACATTTACCAACCGGCAACCTCGTGACTTACTCAACCTCCGTAAACACGGGAAGAGGCTCCGGCTCCTCTCGAGCATTCTTTCGCTTGTAGTCCATCGACTACCACCGAACTAGCCCTCCGCACGACCTAAACGGGTGCAAGCGCCATAAACAGATCCAAGGCTAAAGGAGTACGCTGAACTCCGAAGCGGCATAGAACCATCTGCTATGCCCAAGCCAAACTCAAGCTGAACGGACTTAGTGCCAAAGTGGCACACCAACCAATGCACCTCAAGTGCTACTACTACCAAATCCACATCTCGAGGAAAGCTGGTCTGTTAAACAACGTTGAGAGCTCGCAAGGGCGCAAAGATGACCCTTCATCCGCCTCAAGCCACTAACACGGCAACTTGCCAAACAATCGGGCGATGGTGGAGACTCGCTAGTCCACCTCTCACAAGGGACTTCCACCACCATCCGATGAACCAAACAAAGACAGAGGCGGCACACCTCGGCCTCTCGAGCAGCGAGGCATCCCACACACGGATGCTAAACTCAAACCTGGGCAACTACTTTACTACTAGCGGAGAGGACTTACTAAAACATCGAGCTCTACAGGCATCCATTTGCCAACACGGGCGTCTCCATCAACGCCAACAAACTCATCTGAATAAACTCTGCTGATCATGCCCTCCCGGGAACCTCCGAGGCTACAAGAGCTCTTGGGGAAAAATCTTTGAAACAAACTCATCCAATCGAGCTATCTCTGTGCCGGGACTCCTCACTACGCGCTACAAACCGCACTGGTCTCCGCTCTCGATAGCTAAAGACACGCCATCAAATCTCTCATGGTGGAGCACACTCTGCTCAAGGAGTCTCACTCGAGGCGCGCCTAGCCTCTACCCCCTCCTCTAGGCAACTCAATCGCGGGGCCAAACTGGCATCTTTGGACTAACAACCCCGACGCGGCCTCAACATCAACACGATCGGTCCAACTCCTCGGTCGGACATGCCAAGCGCCACTGCTCCTGCGGGTGCGATCAACATCTTGGCGACCGCACGAAGCACCACCACCCTCTCACTAGGGGAAAAGCGAAGAATCGGGCCACAAATGGCCAACGGAGTCTAAGCTCTGCGCCTCCCTCGAACGATGTCCCGTGGGCATCCGAATCTATCTGGATACCTCAACAAGCCGCTAAACAAATCGCTCAGATTGCGAGAAAGTTGGCATGATGGCTCACTAAGCCCAAACCAACAACGAGTCGAACTCGCTAGTCTCCGCTCCACAACACTACACAAGGCATACACAAGATGATGTGTATTGTAAATTCTTAACCCTTTTTCAACAACAAATAGTAAACTTAGGCGCACTGATGACCGTCGGAGGCCGATGATCATGGAAAAACGACCTACAACAAAAGGTTAGTCTACAGAATCTATGACTCTGAGCTCTGATACCAACTGTAAAGACCCAATCCAAAAGGGGCTCTAAATGGGCCTTTACCCCAATGCATGTATTCAAAATAAAAGACATTATGAAAAATAAATTTCGGATCCCAAGTAAAAACAGAAACATTCAACAATCAAAACATACATTTCTAAAAGCATACTCTGATCAGAGATTTATTTAAACCATTTAAACATTCCACAAGTACAAATATGCTGGAATCCATAAAACGTAAGAAAACATCCTAGGGCTCCGTGCCCGTCTACATGCATTCGGGGAAATAACAAAAGTCAAGAGTCATGATATAATAAAATGGTCGAGATGATGAAGCAGATTCCATGATCACACGGCTCCTCCTTGACCATCCTGTCTCCCGCCTTGGTTACTTGTGGAAAACCACAGAATAAGGGTGAGTAACGAATTACTAAGTAAGAATCCCCAACCGGGGTACAATACGATATACATGATCATCTAGAAGAATGTATGCAAGCTATGAGTATAAACACAGAATAGAGCACATAGCTTAAGTCCACACTTGGACCTCGGATGCCAACTCGTGGTCTTAGTCCGGAAATAAATTCACCACACAATACGTCCTATACGAGAAACGAGTCCGGCCTCACTGCCTGTCTCGTCGATCGTCACGAAAGGTGCACTAGCTCAAGATCCCGAGGAGCTCTCCGGTCGGGCGCTGTAATGAGCGTAAGCGCGCTGCGTGCTATCGCAGACTATGGGGGTGCCGGGTCTAGTGGCAAGTCGCCCATGTCCATCCACCACGCCTAACTAAATCTCCGGATCGGTGTCACCGACATAGGGGTGTGAGACCGACACGTGAACTATGTCACTGAACCACCGCACTGAGGCTAAGGAATCGGTCGTGGTAGGCTTACACCAGAAGCCGTCCTGCCCTATCGGTGGCAATCAAGGGCTACGGCCGAACACGCCGAGGACGTGTCGATCGCTGGGGATGAGGCAATGCCAAGTCATCATCCCGACCGTTGGGGCATTTAACGACCGCCACCCTCACCCAAGATTGCAGGGGCCTCACCGGTCGGGTTAGCTAAACCCTCACGGGGTCCAGGGACGGAGTATTACCTCGTACGTCCCTGCCATGGATGCAAGATACTTTATGCATCAGGCCCGGATGATGCTACCTACCTACACTCTAACATATCATTTCAATAGCATATAATCCAATACAATCCAAAACGTGCTCAACAGATACAACGAACCTAGCATGGTACTACAAAGCAAGAACAGATACGAGCATGCCAGAACGGAACAACCTAGCATGGACTAACATGAGAGAACAACATACGAAGTCATGCTAGTCGAGGAATTGAACAGAGCACCTAAACTATACATGCTGATAATCACAAACAAACATACAAACAACAATCACATAGAACATCGCAGGGTCCACACAACTCCGGTAAGAAATCCTTACTTGGCCGGGGAAACTACACACAAAACCTAAGCTGCGAACGAACCCGAGCTAGCTACCGAGAACCTAACAAAACAATGATAATCATAATCCATAAGCCTAAATATAAAAAAATAAACAAGGCTCGGCGCCGGAGCAACTCACGCGGCTCGGTGACACGCAGACGGGCAAGCAAAGACGGCTGGTGGCTGGCTGGCGCCGACGGGAGCGAAGGGGGCTGATGGGCGCAGGACCGCACACCGGGCGCCGACGGGCGAGGAGGCGGCAGGGCTGCGCGCGCGCTGCGACGGCCTGGCCGGGCGCAGGAGCACGCGCGCGGCAAGCGACGGACGAGCGCGCGCTGGCGCGAGGCGCGCGCGACGCGACGCGGCGCACGGCGCCGCCGAGGAGCGGCGAAGCGGGCGCGAGGCGCGGGCGCGCTGGCTGCTCGGTGGCGCGCGCGACGGCCGCGACGGGCCTGGCGGTCCGGGCGGCTCGTGGTGCTCATTCGCCTGTGATCTGGGCACTGGGCTTTGCTGCTAGGCGATCCGGGCGGCTGGGCTTCTGCTCTTTGGCAGATCTGGGCATCTTTGGGCGACACGCAACAAACACACACACACACAAGCTCTTCTCCTTACCTTCGCCAACAAGAACACCCAATCGAGAAGATGAAGAGGATGAAGACTTACCCGGAATGATGATTGAACCAAGGAGCCGCAAGGATGAAGAACTCGGCAAGGCAATGGAGAGAAAAGCTTGGCGGCCACACACTTTGGAGAAGAAGATGAGACAAACCTAATTTCTATTTCATTTAACCAAATGCTCCAAAACTCCCAAAATGCAAGGCTAACCATAAAATGATGCGGGAAGAGCAACAAGAGCACCTAATGGCTCAATTGGTACACATCCCCACAAGCTTCCGGGAGACCAGGTTCAAACCCCAAGCTGCAAAGACAATTTCCTTTATTTTTACTTTTGCACCAAACCTTGCTCAAACCAAACCACAAATCCTTCCAAAAACCTACATAAATCCATCCAATAATTTTAGCAACTGGAAAAAGACATAAACGACCCTGACGGCCCGACCAAATTACCAAAATACCCCTAGGGCATACCTGGAAGACCGGGATGAAAACCTGGGTCGTTACAGCACCTCCGTGCCGACTCACTCAAACGGCTCTGCTACGCCAACAGCGAGCGCACAACAACAAGGAGCAAAGCCCGAGAAGGGCTTGCTCAGCAGGAACTCAAACCAAGCTTATAACGAGCAATGCTCGCCTCGAAGCTACTACTCAACTTCCAACCAGAAGCTTCACTCCCGAAACGTCACGAGGAAAACGGATAACGACAACCTCAAAGCTTACAGATCCTGAGCCACACGAATCCGCAAGACTACCTCAGGAGCTAACACTCGAGGCTGACATCCAGGGAGCAACTCAACCACCACAGAGACTAGGGGAAAGGGAAATCTTCAATCCCCAAAGAACCAACAACTTGCCATAAACAACTCTTACTGGCTGGCCACCGCCCTTGCGGGGACAAACAACTCTTGCTTGCTAACAACACAAAGCAGGGACCCTCTCGCTGGGCTGACCGCTGCGCTACTCTGACCAACTACACAACTCAGGAGCTACGCTGACTCCTGCCAAACGGGAAACGACTTTCCCAGCAAGCAAACTCTGAAGGGCAGCGAACTCCACACATGCTCGCTGACTTGCTCAAACCCAAGGCAACAGCAACCAACTCTCTTGGAAGCAACAACGAAGGGAAAACTCAACCAATCGGATCACCAATCCGAAACCAACAGCACTTGCTCAACTGCCGAGGGAGGGGTCAACTCCCAAAACTTCCTGACTAGGAAAAAGACCTCAGGGCAACGTCCTCCAGCTAGAACCGAACTAGCTCTTGAAACAACAAGAGGACCAAACCTTGGGCCAACACTCACAAGAGGCAAAACAACCCTTACTGCAGCCTCTAGAACACCATCCAAGAGTCCACTTAACTGGACAAACAACTGCTTCCAAGCAGCCAACAAACTTTTCCTTCAAGCTAGCACGTCTACCATCAACTCATGGCTACGGGAGGAATCTGACAACTCCCAGAAGGAAACGGCTCTTACAAGCAGACAACCGAAGGACAGAGAGCTCCACATACGCTCACTGTCTTGGTCCACTAGAGCAACAACATCTACATCTCACGGGGCAACAACAGGGGTCCATCACAGACTGAACCTCCAAATGCCAAACGGGGCAACTCAACATCCTGGAATCAGGAAAGCCACCAACAGGGCATGAAGCACTCGCCCCACGAGCAAAGCTAATCTCTAGCAGCTCCAAACCACACCTTGGTCAACACCAAGCATCAACTTGCCACCGCACCAGAACCAATCCGGACTCTACTCCAAACAACCACTGGCTTGCTAGTCTACCAAGACTGCTAGCAACTCAACCGAGGCTACAAACTACACGCCTCCAGCTAGCCTAGCCAATCTGAAACTCACTACAGGCTCGACTGAGCTCTGGAGAGGCTCTCCACAACCTAGGGATCCTCCGATCACCCTCCGACACACACGGTCGACTAATGAGCTAACAGCCAACTGCCTGAACAGGCACAACTCTCTCCAGCATCTCAACCATGCAGGCAAACTCCAACTCTTTGGGAACCAAGAGGACCCGAAACGCTACCGAATGCGTCGTCCTCCTACTCAAACATCAGCCTCAACAAGCCTTCTACCCAAGGAAAGGATCCAAACAACTCTCTTAGCCAAGGCTATCAGAAACTGCGCGGCTTTGCTACCACCGCACTTGTTCAGTTTCCAATTGAACTCCAACCGAAGGAACACCAAAAGTTCCTTCTCCACACGATGCTCAAAGCTGAGGCAACCTTGCTCTACCAAGGCATAACCATGCCACACCGAACTTACTTTATACCAAGCCTCTACCAAGGGTGCTTGCCCATAAGGCATCCAAATCCTCTCGCAAGGCAACAACTCATCTCGCCTCAAAGGCATCCAACTCGCCTCATGGCATCCAACTCGCCTCATGAGCATCCAACTCAGGGTCCCTTTGCTAGACCGAACTCGCATCTACGATGCTCAACTCTCCTCAGATAAGGCCCTCGAAGGTAGTTAACCGCACTACCAACCACAAAGAAACTCTTGGCCTTAACACTAGCGCGAGACTCACGCTCACCAACACTTGCCAACCGGCAACCTGCTGACTTACTCAACCTCCAGAAACACTAGGAAGAGGCTCCGGCTCCTCTCGAGCATCCTTTCGCTTGTAGTCCATCGACTACCACTGAACTAGCCCTCTGGCACGACCTAAACAGGTGCAACTGCGATAAACAGATCCAAGGCTAAAGGAGTGCGCTGAACTCCGAACGACATAGAACCATCTGCTATGCCCAAGCCAAACTCAAGCCTGAACCAGACTTAGTGCCAAAGTGGCACACCAACCAATGCACCTCAAGTGCTATTACTACCAAATCCACATCATACTACAGATGGGGCCAACAAGGTCACTACCTCAAGTGACAACAACTCTGGCTAGGCATACAAGGGCTCAACTCAAACAGCCATGCCTGTGGCAACTCAACAAACCGAAGGCTCACGGCCTACACTAGCATCTCCTCATGATGCTCAACAAAGCTCTGGCCGGATCTCAACAAGCAGCAGCTAGCTCCACTCTAGGAGCTCACCAAGGAAGAGTGCTTAACTCTACCAAACATCTGAGGAAACTGGGCTGTTAAACAACAGCAGGCTTGCAAGGGGGCAAAGATGTCTCTACATCTGCCTCAAGCCACTAACACGGCAACTTGCCAATCAATCGGGCGATTGGTGGAGACTCGCTAGTCCACCTCTCACAAGGGACTACCATCGCCAACTCTTTGTACCAAGCGGCCACAGAGGCAGTACACCTCGGCCTCTCGAGCAATGAGGGCATCCCACACACGGATGCTAAACTCAAAACTCGCAATCGCTTTACTACTAGCAAGAGGGACTTCATCAAACAAACAACACTTTATGGGAGCACAAAGATGCCTCAACAATCTCCTCGAAGGCTGCCAACTCTGCAGCTACACACTGGGCAATCAACAATCTGCTAAGGCTCAAGATCAACACTTGAGCTACCCTGGCTAGTCCACACGGGGACATGCTCCACAAGCATCCTCATCGGCATAAACCTGCTGATCATGCCCTCCCGGGAACCTCCGGGGCTATAAGAGCTACTGGGGGGAAATGCTGAAACAAACTCTGTCAGCTGGGCTATTTGTGCCCGAGACTCCTCACTACGCGCTACAAACTTCGCCTGGGTCTCCGCTCTCTGATAGCTAAAGACCTGCCATCCAATCTCTCATGGCTGGACCACACTCTGCTCAAGGAGTCTCCCTCTGAGGAACTGCTAGCCTCTACCCCCTCCTCTAGGCAACTCAACTGCCAGGGCCAACTCTGGCCAACGGGTCTAAACGACCCTGGACGTGGCCTCAACATCAACACGATCAGTCCAACTCCTCGGTTGGACATGCCAAGCGTCCTGCTCCTCTGGGTGCGATCAACATACTGGCGATCTGCACAAAACACCTCCACCCTCTCACTAGGGGAAAAGCAACAACTGGGCCACAAATGGCCAATGGGAGTCTAAGCTCTACCTCCCTCGGGGACGACGTCCCAGTGCATCCGAATCTATCTGGATACCACAACAAGCTGCTAAAACATGCTCGCACTGCGGGAAAGTTGGCATGATGGCTCTCTAAGCCCAAACCAACAACGAGTCAGAACCTGCTCGTCTCCGCTCCACAACTCTACACAAGGCATACACTAGATGAAAAGTATTGTAAATTATTACCCCTTTCTTTAAAACAGTAAACTTAGGCGTACCTGATGACTGTCGGAGTGCTGATGATCATGGAAAAACGACCTACAACAAAGGTCAGTCTACTGAATCTATGACTCTGAGCTCTGATACCAACCTGTAATGACCCCACCCGAAACAGGTTCTAACTAGGCCGTTACCTCGATGCATGCATTACAAATCTACAGAAAATTTGCAAGACGGTGTTCGGATTCTAAGTAAAAACTAAAACATAAAACATCCATTTAAAATCAACATCAATTCCTGGAACCTGTCCCTGTTTCCAAGCACCTGTTCCAAGTCAAATACATTTACTCTGATCAGAGATTCATTTAAAACATACAAACTTTACAACAATGCTAGAATCCGGAAATACATTCAGAAAACACCCTAGGGCTCCGTGCCCAACTACATGCATTCAGAGAACATTTAAAACATCAACATAAACATAAGACTCAGAGTTGAACAACGGGTTTCCATGATAACATCTCCTCCTCCAGCCATCCTGTCTCGCACCATGGTTACGTGTGGAAAAACCACAGAAATAAGGGTGAGTAACGAATTACTTAGCAAGAATCCCCAACCAGGGTACAATACGATATAATCAGTCATCTAGTACCAAAGCATGCAAGCAAATAGCTACCAACACAGATCATAGCTCAACGAGCTCATAAAACAAGATCTGGAGTCATCGGAAGTCTCTTTCTTCCGGCCTAGCTGGGATTGGATACACTGACCAATCCTGGACATCACTGAGGTATCTGTCACTCGGGGGGAATACACTGATCCCTAGAATGTCCTCAAGGGCCTCCTTGCCCTTGCACTAATCTGGACTTACGGGAGAGTACACGAAGTCAGGCTCTAACGGAAGGAATGGTGTACTCACGACATTAGCTAGGGGGAGCTCTCCGAACCAGCAACTAACGCGTGTGCGCGCACACCGCATGCTCCTCTGCAACCGGCGTAAATGCGGGGGCCTAAGGGCAAACTACGCGGGCCAGGTGCACATGCCTATGACTCGGAAGCGGTGTCACTGATCACAGTAGCGCGAGGCCCTCGGCGTTCATATGTGCAGCCTGATCCACCGACCTGAAGCTAAGAACCGGCCAGGGTAGGCTTACACCGTTGGCAGGGTTCCGCTCTAGCAGGCTACAAACTTGGCTATGCCGAAGTGGGTAGCTAAGTCCACAACCGTGGCGGTCGGGGGGTAGCAAGATACGTTATGCTTCGCACACTTTACTCTCGACACGAGCCATCGGGACAAAGTACGTTATGTCCGCTCAGCCACTGGATGATGACAAACCCTACAACTCTATCTAAGAGTACAGAGTAAAAAGCAATGATTCCTGGCTAGCAAGCAAAGACCGACATCAATCACACTACCTAGCATGATACTACGAGCTTAAGCAGGAATCATAAGCATGCTGGCAGAACAAACCTAGCATGACACTAACATGTAAAATCAAGCAAACATGCTAGTAGAAATCAATCAAAGCTGATCTATTACTATCATGCTCATAACAGTCAGCAAACAAGCAAGGCATAATCATGAAAATATCGCAGGGCCCACACAATTCCGGTAAGAAATCCTTATCTGGTCGGAAGGCAACAACACACAATAAAATAACTGCGATCGAACACGGGCTACGCAGCTGCTGGGCTGGCTGGGCGCGCGACGCTCGAGCTGGGCGACCTGGGCGAAGCTCGGGCTGGCGAGGGCGAGGGCGCGCGAGGGCTGGCACGACGCGGGTGAGCTGGGGCCGGGCTAGCTCGGGCTTGGGCGAGCCAAGGGGCTGCTCGGGCTGGCTGGGCTTGGGCGAGCCAAGGGGCTGCTAGGGCTAGGATGGGGGGCTTGGTCGGGGAGAGAGAGAGAGAGAGAGAGAAAAATGAATTTTGGGAAAAAAAGAAAAGAAAAATGGGAAATAAAAAGGAAAATGGGAAAAAAAAGGAAAACAAAATGGGATTTTATCCAAAAATCCAACCTTATCCACTTAAAACCTCAAAATCCCATTTCCCGGCTTCCTCCTTTGATACCCGATCGAAGCAACCTTATCCAATCAAACAAATCTCACTTAAATCCAACTCCCAAAGCAACACTAAGGGCCCGGGCTCGAATCCCAAATGAAACACACAACCATCCTACACTTTACCAAAGCCCAAACCACAACCGAGCACCCAAACGAAAAGCCGAAACACCACGGGACTCGCAACCACCAACAAACAAGCCTCGACAAAGGCAGGAGCTACCTCGAAGCCCTGAAAACCACAAATCCTGCCCGGAGAGCCAAAAGACCAAAATACCCCCAAGGGGCCAAACGGCTCTAAAACCCAACCAAACAACTGAATCTTGACCCGAAGGCACCTCGAAAACTGGAATAGGAAACTGGGTTGTTACACAAATACTTTTCCAAAGTTTACTCTGATCAGAGATTTATTAAAATCATTCAAAAACTTCTCAGATACAACAATGCTGGAATCTACAAAACATTGAGAAAAACATCCTAGGGCTCCGTGCCCGGCTACATGCATTCAGGGGAAAATAAAAGACAAGAGTCATAATATAAAAAGTCAGAGACGACAGCAGGATTCCCAAGATCACAGCTCCTCCTTCAACCATCCTGTCTCGCACCTTGGTTACCTGTGGAAAACCACAAAATAAGGGTGAGTAACGAATTACTCAGTTAGAATCCCCAACCGGGGTACAATACGATGCACATGGTCATCTAGGTGAGTGTATGCAAGCTATGAATATAAACACAGAATAGAGCACATAGCTTAAGTCCACACTTGAACCTCGGATGCCAACTCAGGGTCTTAGTCCGGAAATAGATCAACACACAATACGCCCTATACGAGAAACAAGTCTCGGCCTCAGCCTGTCTACTGTCGATACGAAAGGTGCACTAGCTCAAGATCCCGAGGAGCTCTCCGATCGGCGCTGTAATGAGCGTAAGCGTACACCGCATGCTACTGCAGACCATGGGAGGTGTCGGGTCTAGTGGCCAGCTGCCCATGTCCAGTCACCATTCCTAACTAAAATCTCTGGATCAGTGTCACTGACATAGGGGTGTGAGACCTGAACACGTGAACTATGTCAGCCCGAACCACCGCACCTGAGGCTAAGGAATCGGTCGTGGTAGGCTTACACCAGGAAGCCGTCCTTGCCCTAACAGGTGGCAATCAGGGGCTACTGCCGAACACGCTGAGGACGTGCCGGCTGCCGGGACGAGGCAATGCCAAGTCATCATTTCGACCGTTGGGGCATTTAACAGTCTGCCACCCTCACCCAAGATTGCAGGGCCTACCCGTCGGGTTAGCTAAACCCTAACGGGGTCCAGGGACGGAGTACTACCTCGTACGTCCCTGCCATGGATGCAAGATACTTTATGCATCGGGTCCGGATGATGCTACCTACCTACACTCTAACCTATCATATTAATAACATACAATCCAATACAATCCAAAACGTGCTCAACAGATACAACGAACCTAGCATGGTACTACGAAGCAAGAACAGATATGAGCATGCTAGAACGGAACAACCTAGCATGGACTAACATGAGAGAACAACATACGAAGTCATGCTAGCCAGGAATTTAGAACAGAGCACCTAAACTATACATGCTGATAATCACAAACAAACATACAAACAACAATCACATAGAACATCGCAGGTTCCACACAACTCCGGTAAGAAATCCTTACCTGGCCGGGAGGCAAATACACACAAAAACCTAAGCTGCGATCGAACCCGAGCTAGCTACCGAGAACCTAACAAAAACAATGATAATTACAATCCATATGCCTAAATATAATAAAATAAACAAGGCTCGACTCGGGAGCAACTCACGCGCTCTACCGACACGCGGACGGCAGGCGAGAGGGCGGGCTGGGCTGCTGGAGTGGGGGCACAGATGGGCGCATTGGCACGGCGCTGGGCGCGGACGCGCGCGAATGACAGCAGACACGGGGCGGCGAAGCGCGACAAAGACGCTGCCTCGGGCGGCAGACGCGGGCTGACGGCGACGGCGGCGCGGCGCGAGCTCGGCTGGGAGATGGCGTCTGGTGCACAGACAGGCTGGGCGCGCGTGGGAGAGCAATGCGATGCGGCTGCTGCGACGGAAACGGGCACGCGGTCTGGTGAGTGCGACGGCCTCTCATTGGCGCTGGGCGGCCGCGACGGCTGGGCGTCAAGCGCTTCTTCTTTGGCGCGCCGGGGGCGCTTTGGTGCTGCAACTGGCTGGGCCGCTCGACCGGGAAACTCGGCTGGGTCGCTTGGCTTTCCGGAATGATGCTCGGAGGATTCTCGGGAAGAAGAACACGGCAATGGAGCTTGAGGAAGAGGGTTGGGCAGCCAAGGCTTATTTGGATAAGAAGCTCAAAAGACCTAATTTCGTTTCATTTAATCAAATGCACCAAAACCCAAAGAAATCAAGGCTAACCAAGATATGTCATGAAAGAATGACAAGATTCTCCCGTGGCTCAATCAGCCACACCACCCACCGACTTCCTAGTACCCTGTGTTCAAAACCCACTGCAACACAACAATTTTCCTTTATTTTTACTTTTGCATCTATCCTTGCTCAAACCCATCCACAAAGCCTAAAAAACCTATATAAACCCATCCAATAATTTTATCAACTGGAAAAAGACATAAACGGCCCTGACGGCCCGACCAAATTACCAAAATACCCCTAGGGCATACCTCGAAGACCGGGATTAAAACCTGGGCCGTTACACAACTGAACCTCCCAGGTTCTAGAAAACCAAACGGCCAACAACACTCACACCAGCTGAAACTTCAGCTACGACCACCTCTAAAAGTCAAGGGCCAGGCACAGGCTCCACTCGGCCAAACCAACAAATTAGAACTTCTCATCGGCCGAACGCAAACTTTTCGGAGCAAACCTACTAGCAACTGGCCAAAGAAAATACTGCCAGGCCAGGAAACCACCAAAATTCCTCTCAAGGAAAACTCGGGCTGCAAGGACTAAACCATCACGCAGCTAACTGCGACACAACACCTTGAGGAAAACATCTCAACGGCTTTACCAAACAAAGCCACGACACCTCTGTGCCAACTCACTCAACTCTTAAAATCCATCTGGCTACTCAAAGGACTTCTCCTTTAAGCTTAAGCCTAACTCAACTTCCAACCAGAAGCTCCACTCCCAAAACCTCCCGAGGAAAACGGATAACGACAACCTCAAAGCTTACGGATCCTGAACCATACGAATCCGCAAGACTACCTTTGAAGCTAACACTCGAGGCTGACATCCAGGGAGCAACTCAACCACCACAGAGACTAGGGGAAAGGGAAATCTTCAATCCCCAAAGAACCAACAACTTGCCAGAAACAACTCTTACTGGCTGGCCACCTCCCTTGCGGGGATAAACAACCCTTGCTTGCTAACAACACAAAGCAAGGACCCTCACGCTGGGCTGACCACTGCGCTACTCTGACCAACTACACAACTCAGGAGCTAAGCTGACTCCTGCCAAACGGGAAACGAATTTCCCAGCAAGCAAACTCGTAAGGGCGTGAACTCCACACACGCCACGACTTGGTCAAACCCAAGGCAACAGCAACCAACTCTCTTGGAAGCAATACCCAAGGGAAAACTCAACCAATCGGATCACCAATCCGAAACTAACAAAACTTACTCAACTGCCGAGGGAGGGGTCAATCCCAAAACTTCCTGACAAGGAATAAGACCTCATGGCAACACCCTCCAGCTAGAACAGAACTAGCTCTTGAAACAACAAGAGGACCAAACCTTGGCCCAACACTCACAAGAGGCAAAACAACCCTTACTGCAGCCTCTAGAACACCATCCAAGAGTCCACCTAATCTGGACAAACAAATCGCTTTCCAAGCAAGCGACCAACAAACTTTTTCTTCAAGCTAGCACCTCTACCATCAACTCATGGCTACGGAGAAATCGACAACTCCTGTAAGGAACGGCTCTTACAAAGAGACAACCGAAGGACAAGTGAGCTCCACATACGCCACCGCCTTGCTCCACTAGAGCAACAACAACTAATCTCACGGGGCAACAACGGGGTTCACCTCGCATCGAACCTCCAAATGCCAAACGGGGCAACTCAACATCCTGGAAACAGGAAAACAACCAACTGGGCACGAACCATTCGCCCCACGAGCAAAACTAACCTCTAGTAGCTCCAATCCACACCTTGGTCAACACCAAGAATCAACTTGCCACCGCACCGGAACCAATCCGGACTTTACTCCAAACAAACACTGGGTTGCTAGTCTACCAAAGACTGCTAGCAACTCACCCGAGGCTACAAACTACACGCCTCCAGCTAGCCAACTAAAACTCACTAGCTGGGCCTTACTAAGCTCTGGAGAGGCTCTCCACAACCTAGGGTTCTTCGGAAACCCTCGACACACACTGTCGACAAACGAGCTAACAGCCAACTGCCTGAACAGGCACAACTCTCCCTAGCATCTCAACCATGCTGGCCAACTCCAACTCCTTGGGAACCAAGAGGACAAGAAACGCTACCGAATGCATCGTCCTCCTACTCAAACATCAGCCTCATCAAGGCTTCTACCCAAGGAAAGGATCCAAACAACTCTCTTAGCCAAGGCGATTAGAAACTGCGCGGCTTTGCTACCACCGCTCTTGTTCAGTTTCCAACTGAACTCCAACCGATGGAACACCAAAAGTTCCTTCTCCACACGATGCTAAAAGTTGAGGCAACCTTGCTCTACCAAGGCATAACCATGCCACACCGAACTTACTTTATACCAAGCCTCTACCAAGGGTGCTTACCCATAAGGCATCCAAATCCTCTCGCAAGGCATCAGCTCATCTCGCCTCAAAAGCATCCAACTCGCCTCATAGGCATCCAGCTCATCTCATGAGCATCCAACTCAGGGTCCCTCTGCTGGACCAAACTCGCATCTAAGATGCTCAACTCTCCTCAGATTAAGGCACTCGAAGGTAGTTGGCTGCACTACCAACCACAAAGAAACTCTTGGCCTTAACACCAGCGCGAGGCTCACGCGTACCAACACTTACCAACCGCCAACCTGCTGACTTACTCAACCTCTAGAAACACTGGGAAGAGGCTCCAGCTCCTCTCGAGTATCCTTTCGCTTGTAGTCCATCGACTACCACTGAACTAGCCCTCTTGCACGACCTAAATAGGTGCAACTGCCATAAACGGATCCAAGGCTAAAGGAGTACGCTGAACTCCGAACGGCATAGAACCATCTGCTATGCCCATGCCAAACTCTAGCCTGAACCAGACTTAGTGCCAAAGTGGCACACCAACCAAGGCACCTCAAGTGCTACTACTACCAAATCCACATCTTACTACAGATGGGGCCAGCAAGGTCACTACCTCAAGTGACAACAACTCTGGCTAGGCATACGAGGGCTCAACTCAAACAACCATGCCTATGGCATCTCATCAAACCAAGGCTCACACTTACTACTCTTGCATCTCCTCATGATGCTCAACAAAACTCTGGCCGGATCTCTCAACATGCAGCAGTTAGCTCCACTCTAGGAGCTCACCAAGGAGAGTGCTCAACTCTACCAAACATCTGAGGAAACTGGGCTGTTAAACAACAGAAGGCTTGCAAAGGGCAAAGATGTCTCTACATCTGCCTCAAGCCACTAACACGGCAACTTGCCAATCAAACGGGCGACTGGTGGAGACTCTGCTAGTCCACCTCTCTCAAGGGACTACCACCACCAATCTTTGTACCAAACAAAGACAGAACAACACACCTCGGCCTCTCGACAAAGCGCAGGCATCCCAACAAATGGATGCTAAACTCAAACTCGCCAATCGCTTTACTACTAGCAAAGCAGGACTTACTGAAACATCAAGCTCTACAGGCATCCACTTGCCAAACTGGGCGACTCCATCATCGCCAACAATCTCATCTGAATAAACCTGCTGATCATGCCCTCCCGGGAACCTCTGGGGATACAAGAGCTACTCGGGGGGGAAAATGCTGAAACAAACTCTGTCAGCTGAGCTATCTATGCCCGGGACTCCTCACTACGCGCTACAAACTGCATCTGGGTCTCCGTTCTCTGATAGCTAGAGACCTGCCATCAAATCTCTCATGGCTTGTGTAAAGACCCGACCCAAAAGGGGCTCTAAATGGGCCTTTACCCCAATGCATGTATTCAAAATAAAAGACATTATGAAAAAAATAAAGTTTCGGATCCCAAGTAAAAACAGAAACATTCAACAATCAAAACATTCATTTCTAAAAGCATACTCTGATCAGAGATTTATTTAAACCATTTAAACATTCCACAAGTACAAATATGCTGGAATCCATAAAACGTAAGAAAACATCCTAGGGCTCCGTGCCCGTCTACATGCATTCAGGGGAAATAACAAAAGTCAAGAGTCATGATATAATAAAATGGTCAGAGATGACAGCAGGATTCCATGATCACAGCTCCTCCTTCAGCCATCCTGTCTCCCGCCTTGGTTACTCGTGGAAAACCACAGAATAAGGGTGAGTAACGAATTACTCAAGAAGAATCCCCAACCGGGTACAATACGATATACATGATCATCTAGAAGAATGTATGCAAGCTATGAGTACAAACACAGAGCGGAGCACATAGCTAAGTCCACACTTGGACCTCGGATGCCAACTCGTGGTCTTAGTCGGAAATACCACAACACACTATACGCTCTATACGGAACAAGTCCGGCCTCACCGACTCATCGCCGATACGAAAGGTGCACCGCTCAAGATCCCGAGGAGCTCTCTCGGCGTGTAATGATGAGCGTAAGCGCGCACCGCATGCTACCGCAAACTCAGGGGTGCCGGTCTAGTGGCAAGCTACCCAGTTCGGGCCACCACGCCTAACTAAATCTCTCCGGATCGGTGTCACCGACATAGCGGTGTGAGACTCGACACGTGAACTATGTCACCTGCACCACCGCACCTAAGGCTAAGGAACCGGTCGTGGTATGCTTACACCGAAGCGGTCCTTGCCCTAACAGTGGCAATCAAGGGCTACGGCCGAACACGCCGAGGACGTGCCGATCGCCGGGGCGAGGCAATGCCAAGTCATCATCCCGACCGTTGGGGCATTTAACGACCGCCACCCTCACCCAAGATTGCGGGGCGGCCGTTAGGGTTAGCTAAACCCTAACGGGATCGGATCGAGTATTATCTCGCACGCCCTCGCCGGGGATGCAAGTTACGTTATGCATCCGGCCGGATGATGCTACCTACCCGAACTCTAAACCATAGCAATAATAACAATTCAATCAATGCGATCCAATACGTGTTCAATGAGATACAAGGAACCTAGCATGATACTACGAAGCAAGAACAGATATCGAACATGCCGAATGGAACAACCTAGCATGGGCTAACATGAGAAACAATACAAGAGTTCATGCCATCCAGAATTGCAACAGAGCACCTAGGGCTAAACATGCTAATAATCATACACAGTGCATACAAAACAACAATCACAAATATACCGCAGGGCCCACAAACTCCGGTAAGAAATCCTTACCTTGGTCGGGAGGCTTCTACACATAAATCCTAAGCTGCGGAACAATCCCGAGCTAGCGAGCGGGAACCTAGCAAACCAATAATAATCAGCATCTAAAACGTCTAAAAACAATAGAACAGCAAGCTCGGCTCGGGGCACTCACGCGGCACGGCGACGCGAACTTGGAGTTGCTGGCAGGCGGGCACGCAGCAGGCTAGGCGGCGCCAGGCGCGATGGATGGCGCGGGCGCGGCTGCGCGCACGACAAGCAAGGCACGGCACGGACGCGCGCGCGCGGGCAAGCGTCTGGGCGTGCGGGCGAGCGGCTTCGAGCGGCGCACGCGCGGCAGCGGCGCGGCGATGCGGCGCACGCGGACGCTTGGCCGGGCGCGCGGCGCTGGCGAGGGGCCTCCGGCGTGGCGAGCGATCAAAGCGAGGACGAACGGTGATCTGGCCGCCGCCGGGCGCGATCGGCGTCTGGCGCAGGCTCGCCGGCGATTCGAGCGTGGGACTGGCTGCCGACGACAAGGCTAGCTGGCTGCAGGACGAACGGCAAGGCTGCTAGACGGATCTGGCGTGAGGCAGGACTGCTTCGACAGATCTGGGCGTGGGACTGGCTGGACGCGCGACGATTCTTTGTTGGTCGGGCTTCTCTACCGGGCCGCAATCAACACAAACACACTTGGCCAAACAGCACACCAAACGGATGAGAAGAAGAAGAGGAAGATCGATACCTACCCGGAATGATGATGATCGATCCAAAGAAGCTGCAAGGATGAAGAATTCGGCAAGGCAATGGAGAGCAAAGCTTGGGCGGCCACACACTTTGGAAAAGAAGATGGACAAACCTAATTTCTATTTCATTTAACCAAATGCACCAAACACCAAAGATCCAAGATTAACTAAGATGTGATGCAGAAAGAGCAACAAGAGCAACTAATGGCTCAAATGGCACACAACCCCACAAGCTTTCTAGGAGACCCGGGTTCAAACCCCAGCTGCAGCACAATTTCCTTTATTTTTACTTTTGCATCAAACCTTGCTCAAACCAAACCACAAATCCCTCCAAAAACCTACATAAATCCATCCAATAATTTTAATAATCGGAAAGACACAAACGGCCCTCGACGGCCCGACCAAATTCTCAAATTGCCCCTAGGGCATACGGAAGACCGGGATGAAAACACGGTCGTTACAATATTCCCTCCTTTTATGACTTTCGTCCTCGAAAGTCCTTAAGATCAAAAACACTCGGGATAATGCAATCTCATCTCGTCTTCCCGCTCCCAAGTGGCTTCCTCGTAACCCCGATTCTTCCATCGAACCTTTACTAAACGAATCTCGCGACACGCAACGTGTTGGTCTCAAAGGCAAGGATCTCACCGGCTTCTCCTCGAAGCTCAAATCCTCATTCACCGCAAAGGCTCACACCCACAATGTGCGACGGGTCCCGCACGCATCGCCTCAACATCGATACATGAAAAACACTATGCACCGCCGACATCGACGGAGGTAGGGCTAACCAGGTAAGCAACTCGCCAAACCTCTCTAGGATCTCAAATGGACCAACAAAGCGGGGACTCAACTTCCCACGCTTACCAAACCTCGTAACACCTCGTGATCGGAGCAACCTTAAGGAACACATGTTGACCAACCTCAAACGCCAAATCCCGACGCGAACATCGGGCGTAACTCTTCTCGCTCGCTCACGAAGTGTCAACATACGAGCTCTAATCTTCTCGTGACCGCACCATTGGTCAAGCTCGCAGAACTTCGGGACCCAAAACTCGTTCTATCACCAACCTCTTCCCAGAACATTGGGGGACCGATAACGCTTACCATACAATGCCTCGAATGGAGCCATCCGAATCGCCGATCGTAATCGTTGTTATAGGCAAACTCCATCAAATGAGACATGGTCCCAATCGCTCGGGAAATCCAACACACAAGCCCTCAACATATCCTCGAGAATCGATTCACTCTCTTCACCGACCATCCGTCTCGAGGGTGAAAAGTCATCTTTGGCGCACTCGTGCCCAAACCCTTCTCGAGCGCTCTCCGAAACGAGAAGTGAATCGCGAGTCACGATCGGACACAATCCTCACCGGCACACCATGATAACGGATGATCTGTTCCAAAAACAATCGCGCCTCATCGCCCACGGTATAAGTGTCTCTACCGGGAATGAAGTGTGCGCTCTTGGTCAAACGGTCGACTATCACCCAAATCTGAGAGAACTTCCTGAGTCCTTGGCAAACCGGAGATAAAGTCCATGGAGATCTCTTCCCATTTCCACTGGGCACACTCTCGGTGGTCGTGAACAAACCGGTGGCCTCTGCTGGGTGCCTTCACTTGGCCGACAAGTGAGACACCGATCGACAAACTCGCCACATCTCTCTTCATTCCCATCCACTAGAAGGTCTCGCTTAAGGTCTCGATACATCTTGGTACCCTCGGGTGCCAAGCAAATGGGGAATCTGTGGGCCTCTAAGAGCAACTCGCTCGCAATCCCGCAATGTCCGGAACACACAACCGCCTCTATAAGTCAACCTTTGTTTGGTGAATATACAAAGTCAAAGTCTCCACAAGACTAACTCTGTCAACCAATCTCTTAAGTGCGGGTCACCCAACTGGCTGTCTATAATCCGCCGCCTAATCGAATTTGAGAATAGTCAATCGAGCTACTCGCGCGGTAACCTCACCCAACAACATCTGCAACCTCGCCCGCTCGAACTCTCTCCGCAAACCTGGCTGGGAACTCAACAACGCCGCGTGAGTGCGACGTCTTTCTACTCAAAGCATCGGCCACTACATTGGCTTTACCGGATGGTACAAAATCTCAAGTCATAATCCTTTACCAACTCTAACCATCTCCTCTCGCCTCATATTCAACTCCTTCGAGTAAACAGATACTTGAGGCTCGTGATCGGTAAACATCCGAATTCGCTCACCATACCGGTAATGCCTCCGGATCTTCGGTGCAAACACCATCGCGCCAACTCCATATCGTGAGTCGGGTAGTTCTCGCTCATACGGCTTTGGTGACGGGAAGCATAGGCAATGACCTTCCCGTGTTGCATCAACACACAACCTAATCCAAACTTGGAAGCATCATCGTAAACTATGAAACCACTGTCCCCTCCGGATCGCCAACACAGTCTTTGAAGTCAAATCGCGCTTGAGCACGGCAAAGCTCTCATCACACTCTTTGTCCCAAACAAACTCGACACCCTTCCTCGTTAGACGAGTGAGGGGCGAGGCTATAGCAGAAAAGTCCTTGACGAACCGACGGTAGTAACTCGCCAAACCCGAGAAAAGTCGCGAATCTCGGCAACCGAAGTCGGCTTGGCCCATGAACTCACGGCCTCAATCTTCGCGGGGTCCACGGCTATACCATCTCTCGAAACCACGTGGCCTAGGAAGGCCACCGCTCCAACCGTAAATCACATTTGGAAAAATTCGCATAAAGCCGGGTTTTCACTCAAAGCCGCCAATACTCGCCTCAAATGCTCTGCATGGTCTTCTTTAGACCTCGAATAAATCGGAATATCGCCAATGAACTCGATGACGGTTGTCCAAAAATGATTTGAACACCCTATCCATCATGTCCATGAACGCGGTGGGGCATTGGTCAATCCAAACGACATGACCACAAACTCATAGTGACCATATCTAGACAGAAAGTTGTCTTAGGAATGTCGGCATCCCCGATCCGCGAATCGATGGTAACCGGATCTCGATCTATCTTGGAGAACACGGAAGCTCCCGAAGCCGATCGAACAAATCGTCAATACGGGCAACGGATACTTATTCTTCACTGTCACCTTATTAAGCTCGCGGTAATCAATACATAAGCGCATAGAACCATCCTTCTCTTTTCACAAACAGAATCGGGTGCTCCCACGAGGACACACTCGGACGGATGAACCCTCGATCTAACATCTCCCTGAATGAATCTTCGTTCCTTTAACTCACTGGCGCCATACGACACGGAGCCTTCGAGATAGGGAGGGTCCCCGGCTCGAGCTCAATTGTGAAGTCAACCTCTCTCTTGGGGCAACCCCAGAACTCCTCAGAAACACGTCCGCAAACTCCGCACGACCGTGCACTGATCAACAGACAAATGAGGGGCGGCTCCCGCACAACTTGGCTAGATAGCCCCAAGCTCCATGAGCTAGCAAACGACGAGCTTTCACGGTGACACCATCGGTACAAGCAAACTCCACCTGGACTCCACGAAACTTAAAGTCTGGGCGACCGGCGGCCTGAACACTACTTCTTTCCGGTGGCGGTCAATCAACGCGTGGTTAGTAGCTAACCACTCCATACCAAGAATCACATCAAAACCGCTCATAGGCGAGAACTATGAGCGTAGCCACAAGAAACTCTCAGGATATCTCGATCCGACCATCCCTAATCTTATCTCTAGCTAACATATTAACTCCCGAAGGAGTTGCAACAGATAACTCGAAACCTAGAGGCTCTAGTCTTAACTTAGCATGCTCAAAGAAACAAACAACACAGATACAAATGAATGCGTAGAACCGAGAATCAAACAAGACAAATGCGCAGTGATCTAAAACAAGAAGCGCACCGCCCACATACGGCATGCGTGACGCTCGGCCTCGACGGGTCGTAGCAAACACTCGACCTGCCGCTCATTGGCCGAGCCGCCATAGCCGGGCCGATCACAAAACGGGCCATGTGCCCTCTCTACCACAACGGAAGCACAATCTAGGTCCGGTCGACAAGCTCCAGCGTGGACTTTCCCACAAGTAGCACAAGCGGGAACTCGCTGGGTCCTCCTGCTTTGTCGGGCCGGAAACGGACTGGAGCTCTCGGTGATCTCTGCTCGGAATCGCTTTAGCGCGCGCCGCCGCCTCCCCGAAAATCAAACTTCCTCTTCGCCTACAGTGCAGGGACGGGACGCCGAGCAGAGCGGCAACAACCCGCCAGCAGGATACTTCCCATTATAGATCGTGGCTAAATGGACTGAGCCCTAGCATAAGTGTCAAGGGCACGAGCCCCGACATCTCGAGAAACACCCCGCCTCAATCCGGATATGAACTTCCGAATCTTCACTCTGGGGTGGCTATCAATCATGAGCAAAATATCCATACTCCGAGAACTTCCTCTCATATTCCTCAATGGAATCGTAACCTCGCTTCAGTTCCGGAAGAGCTCCACCATCTTCTCTTGAGCCTCATCACCGATGAACTTTACCTTGAACTCGGCCTTGAAGAACTCCCAAGTAGCGGGTGGAGACCACTGGTCTCTCGCTCAAGGTGGACTCCCACCACCATCTCATTGTGCCTCCTAGCACATGAGCCGCACACCTCGGCCTCGAATATCGGGGCACACCATGATCGGGAAGGTGTACTCCAAATGGGTAATCCACTGGCCGCCGCTAACGCATCACCGGTGGCATCAAACTTCTCAAAGCTTCCACTTCACAAAATCCTTCACCACCTACCCAACTCCTCGGCACCTCACCATATCCGCCTCTGGGCTACTTGCTCCGTGGAGTGGAGGTGCTACCGTGCTCTGTTGAACCAATCGAGTCACCGCTCAACTGGGCTCGGGACTCTTCCCCCATACGCTAACAAGGCACTCGGTCTCTCGCCTCTGGTCACTCAACATGCGACCATAAAAGCCCTCATAGACTCGGCAAATTCTGCGCCCCAGAGCGCTTCTTACGGCGCTTCGATCGCCTCAACGCCCGCTCTAGGCGTAACAGAGGAGTCTGCTGGTGGAATGCCATCGATTTCACTTGGGACGATGTTCCTGCAGACGATCCGATCCGATCCACGATACCTCGACCGCTCTCGAACCTCCTCTCCGATGCAGTGGATCGCATGCTGGCGATCTACATCCAAACCAACAACGAATCAAAACCTGCCTGTCACCACTCCACAACACCAAACAAGGCATACACTAGATGAAAGGTATTGTAAATTCTTAACCCTTTTTCTTTCTAAAACAATAAACCTAGGCGTACTGATGGATCGTTTGAGTCTTGGTGATCATGGAAGGACGACCTACAACAAAAGGTCATCTACAGAATCTATGACTGGCTCGATACCAATCAGAAAGACCCGACCCAAAAGGGGCTCTAAATGGGCCTTTACCCCAATGCATGTATTCAAAATAAAAGACATTATGAAAAAAATAAAGTTTCGGATCCCAAGTAAAAACAGAAACATTCAACAATCAAAACATTCATTTCTAAAAGCATACTCTGATCAGAGATTTATTTAAACCATTTAAACATTCCACAAGTACAAATATGCTGGAATCCATAAAACGTAAGAAAACATCCTAGGGCTCCGTGCCCATCTACATGCATTCAGGGGAAATAACAAAAGTCAAGAGTCATGATATAATAAAATGGTCAGAGATGACAGCAGGATTCCATGATCACAGCTCCTCCTTCAGCCATCCTGTCTCCCGCCTTGGTTACCTGTGGAAAACCACAGAATAAGGGTGAGTAACGAATTACTCAGTAAGAATCCCCAACCGGGGTACAATACGATATACATGATCATCTAGAAGAATGTATGCAAGTTATGAGTACAAACATAGAGCGGAGCACATAGCTAAGTCCACACTTGGACCTCGGATGCCAACTCAGGGTCTTAGTCCGGAAATACCACAACACACTATACGCTCTATACGGGAACAAGTCCGGCCTCGACTGACTCGCCGATCACGTAAAGTCGTGACGCGGCTCAAGATCCCGAGGAGCTCTCCGGTCGGCGCTGTAATGAGCGTAAGCGCGCACCGCATGCTACCGCAAACTCGGGGTGCCGGGTCCAGTGGCAGCCGCCGTGTTGATCACCACGCCTAACTAAATCTACGGATCGGTGTCACCGACATAGGGGTGTGAGACACGGACATGTGAACTATGTCGGCCTGTACCACACTTTGAGGCTAAGGAACCGGCCGTGGTAGGCTTACTCCAGAAGCGGTCCTTGCCCTAACAGTGGCAATCAAGGGCTACGGCCGAACACGCCGAGGACGTGCCGATCGCTGCATGACGAGGCAATGCCAAGTCATCATCCGCACCGTTGGGGCATTTAACGATCGCCACCCTCACCCAAGATTGAAGGGCCAGCCTTTAGGGTTAGCTAAACCCTAACGGGATCGGGGCGAGTACCATCTCGCATGCGTCCCCGCGGGGATGCAAGTTACATTATGCATCCGGCCCGGATGATGCTACCTACCTGAACTCTAAACCATAGCAATAATAACAATTCAATCAATGTAGTCCAATTCGTGCTCAAAAGATACAAGGAACCTAGCATGATACTACGAAGCAAGAACAGATATCGAACATGCCAGAATGGAACAACCTAGCATGGGCTAACATGAGAAACAATACAAGAGTTCATGCCATCAGAATTCGTAAGCGAGCACCTAGGGCTAAACATGCTAATAATCAAACACAGCATACAAAACAACAATCACAAATATACCGCAGGGCCCACACAACTCCGGTAAGAAATCCTTACCTTGGTCGGGAGGCTTCTACACACAAATCCTAAGCTGCGGAACAATCCCGAGCTAGCGAGCGGGAACCTAGCAAACCAATAATAATCAGCATCTAAAACGTCTAAAAACAATAGAACAGCAAGCTCGGCCGAGGCACTCACGCGCACACGCGACGCGAACTTGGAGTTCTTTGGCGGCCGTGCACGCAGTGGCTGGCGCCGGCTGCTGCGATGATGGGCGCAGCGCGCACTGCTGCGCGCAAGGCAAGCAAGGCACGGCACGGATGCCGCGCGCGCGGCGAGCGCTCGGGCGTGCGTGGCGAGCAACTCGTAGCAAAGGCGGCGGCGGCGCGGCGCGCGGCGGCGACAGCGACGCGCGCTGGCGCGCGGCGCTGGCGAGGGCCTCTGGCGTGGCGAGCGATCAAAGCGAGGACGAACGGCGATCTGGCTGCTTCTGCGCGCGATCCGCGTCGCGTGGCGGCTGCCGGCGAGTCTGGGCGTGGGGATCGGCCGCCGACGACAAAGGCTAGCTGTTTCTGGGCTGGACGACGGCAAAGGCGCTAGACCGACCGGCGTCGGCAGATCGCTTCGGCAGATTCTGGGCGTGGGATCGGCCTGGACGCGCGACGATTGCTGCTGGCTGGGCTTCTCTCGGCTGGCTGCAATCAACACAAACACACTTGGCCAAACAACACACCAAACGGATGAGAAGAAGAAGAGGAAGATCGATACCTACCCGGAATGATGATGATAGATCCAAAGGAGCTGCAAGGATGAAGAATTCGGCAAGGCAATGGAGAGCAAAGCTTGGGCGGCCAAACACTTTGCAGAAGAAGATGGGCAAACCTAATTTCTATTTCATTTAACCAAATGCACCAAACACCAAAGATCCAAGATTAGCTAAGATGTGATGCAGAAAGAGCAACAAGAGCAACTAATGGCTCAAATGGCACACAACCCCACAAGCTTTCCAGGAGACCCGGGTTCAAACCCCAGCTGCAGCACAATTTCCTTTATTTTTACTTTTGCATCAAACCTTGCTTAAACCAAACCACAAATCCCTCCAAAAACCTACATAAATCCATCCAATAATTTTAATAACTGGAAAAGACACAAACGGCCCTGACGGCCCGACCAAATTGCCAAATTGCCCCTAGGGCATACCTGAAAGACCGGGATGAAAAACCTGGGTCGTTACAGCTGGAGCACACTCTGCTCAAGGAGTCATACTCTGAGGCGCTGCTAGCCTCTACCCCCGCCACTAGGCAACTCAACTGCCTGGGGCAAATCTAGCCTACTGGCCTAACAACCCTAGACGCGGCCTCAACATCAACACGATCAGTCCTACTCCTCGGTCAGACATGCCAAGCGTCCTGCTCCTCTAGGTGCGATCAACATACTGGCGATCTGCACAAAGCACCTCCACCCTCTCACTAATGGAAAAGCAGCAACTGGGCCACAAATGGCCTACGGGAGTCTAAGCTCTGCCTCCCTCGGGGACGACGTCCCAGGGCATCCGAAACTATCTGGATACCTCAACAAGCTGCTAAAGCATGCTCGCACTGCGGGAAGTTGGCATGATGGCTCTCTAAGCCCAAACCAACAACGAGTCAGAACCTGCTCGTCTCTGCTCCACAACTCTACACAAGGCAAACACTAGATGAAAAGTATTGTAAATTCTTACCCCTTTCTTTAAAACAGTAAACTTAGGCGTACCTGATGATTGTCGGAGTGCTGATGATCATGGAAAAACGACCTACAACAAAGGTTAGTCTACAGAATCTATGACTCTGAGCTCTGATACCAACTTGTAACGACCCGGCCCGGAAGGGTTCTAACTAGGCCGTTACCTCAATGCATATCCTTGTTATCTGTTGTATTCTGTTAGTTCCATGCTAGGGTTTTCTTATCCTGGCATATCCCTGTTCCTGTTATATTATGTTAGTTTCATGCTAGGGATAGACAGGTGATATATAGAGTAGAAGATTATAGGGGTTATTAGTTAGGTCACGGTTGGGTAAGTCCCCGATGGGCACCAATGCGGTGCTAGTGTAGATAAGTCCCCGATGGGCACTGCACTATTCCATTATGTGTAAGACCCCGATGGGCATCATAAGGTTACTAGGGAGTGTAAGACCCCAATGGGCATCTCTGTGATCCTAGCTGGAGTAAGACCCCGATGGGCATCCTAGATGTATAAGACCCCGTTGGGCAGCATTGAGTTGAGGTGTAAGACCCCGATGGGCATCCGTATGTGTAAGACCCTGATGGGCATCATAGATTGGAGGAGTAAGACCCCGATGGGCATCCTTATGTGTAAGACCCCGATGGGCATCATTGATTGTGGAGTAAGACCACAATGGGCATCCTTGTGTGTAAGTCCCCGATGGGCATCATTGAGTTAGCAGGAGTAAGACCTCGATGGGCATCATTATGTGTAAGTCCTCGATGGGCATCATCGCGTCCTAGGTTGTGTAAGACCCCGATGGGCATCCAGGTGTAGAACCTAGGGTAGGTTAAGGCTGTAAGTCCTTAAATAGGCAAGCTCTAGATGTGGTGTCTAGTCTAAACCAACTGTTTTCTCTAAGTCATTATATAGCTGCATGCCTGCGTGATAAATGAGATGTTTTCGTATTGTACCCCGGTTGGGGATTCTTACTGAGTGACTCGTTGCTCACCCTTATTTTCTGTGGTTTTCCACCAGGTAACTTGGGACAGAGGCTGGATGGCTAGGAGGAGGCTGCTGGATGATCATGGATGGCCGAACTCTGAGATGCACGTTCTTTTTATTATTGTTTGATTTAGCATGTAGTGGGACTTGAGTCCCTAGGAAAGCACACAAAAACTATTTAATATTTCTCGAACCGTTTTCTCTGTTTTCAAGGAAGTACTGATCGGTCACTTTAATTGCTAGTTTTATTTAATGGATTTCTGGATTTGTTTTAATTGTGTGGATTGAAAGGTTTTAAATTGGTACTATGAATGGTGTTTCATATTCTTAGACAGATGGACAGACTGAGAGGGTGTGTAAAGGCCCGACCCAAAAAGGAGTTCTAAAATGGGCCTTTACCTCAATGCATGCATTCAAAGTTAAAGACAAAATGCAAGAATGGTTTTCGGATTCTAAGTGAAAACTAAAACATACAAACATCCATTTAAAAAGCCAATATAAAAATTCTTGAAACCTGTCCCTGTTTCCAAGCACCTGTTTCAAGTCAAATAAATTTCAAAAACTCACTCTGATCAGAGATTTATTTAAAACATTCAAAACTTCCAACAATTACAATAGTGCTAGAATCCGGAAAAGCAGTCAGAAAATAACCTAGGGCTCGGTGCCCAGCTACATGCATTCAAAGGAAAATAAAACATAAAGAATAATAGACATAAATTTAGAGTTCGACAGCTGGTTTTCATGATCACAGCTTCTCCTTCAGCCATCCTGTCTCGCACCATGGTTACCTGTGGAAAACCATAAAATAAGGGTGAGTAACGAATTACTCAGTAAGAATCCCCAACCGAGGTACAATACGATATACATGGTCATCTAGAAGAATGGTATGCAAGCTATGAATATAAACACAGAAGAGAGCACATAGCTTAAATCCACACATAAACTTCGGATGCCATCTCAGGGTCTTACTCCGAAATAATCCACCACACAATACGATCCTATACGAGAAACAAGTCTCGGCCTCAGCCTGTCTACTGTCGATAGGAAAGGTGCACTGAACTCAAGATCCTGAGGAGCTCTCCGGTCGGCGCTGTAATGAGAGTGTGCGCGCACCGCATGCTACTGCAAACCAGGGGGGTGCCGGGTCTAGTGGCAAGCTGCCCTGGTCCAGTCACCATGCCTAATTAATCTCTAGATCGGTGTCACTGACATAGGGGTAAGAGACCTGGACACGTGAACTATGTCAGCCTGTACCACCGCACCTGAGGCTAAGGAACAGGTCGTGGTAGGCTTACATCAGGAAACGGTTCTTGTCCTAACAGGTGGCAATCAAGGTGTAAAGATCCGACCCTAATGGGGTTCTAAAATAGGCCTTTACCTCAATGCATGTGATCAAGAGTTAAAGACAATATGCAAGAATGGTTTTTGGATTCAAAGTGAAAACTAAAACATGCAAACAACCATTTAAAACAAACACAGTTACAGAATTCCTAAAACCTGTCCTTGTTTCCAAGCAACTGTTCCAAGACAAATACATTTCCAAAACTCACTCTTATCAGAGATTTATTTAAAACATTCAAAGCATTCCAATAGTTACAACAGTGCTAGAATCCAAAAAATAGTCAGAAAACAACCTAGGGCTCCGTGCCGAACTACATGCATTCAGAGGAAAATAAAACACAAAGAATCATAGACATAAACTCAGAGTTCGAACAACGGATTTCCATGATCACAGCTCCTCCTCCAGCTATCCTGTCTCACACCATGGTTACCTGTGGAAAACCACAAAATAAGGGTGAGTAACGAATTACTCAGTAAGAATCCCCAACCGGGGTACAGTACGATATACATGGTCATCTAGCGGAAAGGTATGCAAGCTATGAATATAAACCCAGAAGAGAGCACATAGCTTAAATCCACACATAAACTTCGGATGCCATCTCAAGGTCTTACTCCAGAATAATCCACCTAATCATACGATCCTATACGAGAAACAAGTCTCGGCCTCAGCCTGTCTACTGTCGATACGAAAGGTGCACTGGCGCTATAATAAAGCGTATGCGCCCACCACATGCTACTACAAACCATGGGGGGGTGCCAGGTCTAGTGGCAAGCTGCCCAGGTCTAGTCACCATGCCTAACTAAATCTCTGGATCGGTGTCACTGACATAGGGGTGTGAGACCTGGACACGAGAACTATGTCAGCCTGAACCACCGCACCTGAGGCTAAGGAACCGGTCGTAGTAGGCTTACACCAGGAAGCCATCCTTGCCCTATCAGGTGGCAATCAAGGGCTAGTGCCAAACACGCTGAGGACATGTCGACTGCCGGGGACAAGGCAATGCCATGTCATCATCCCGACCGTTGGAGAATTTAACAGTCTGCCACCCACACCCAAGATTGCAGGGCCTGCCGTTAGAGTTAGCTTAACCCTAACGGGGAATCAGGGACGGAGTACTGCCTTGTATGTCCCTGCCGTGGATGCATGTTACTTTATGCATCCTGGCCCGGATGATGCTACCTATCTGAACTCTAAACTATAACATCAACAACAAACAATCCAATACGTGCTCAACAGATACAACGAACCTAGCATGATACTACAAAGCAAGAACAGATAACGAGCATGCCAGAACGGAACAACCTACCATGGAGTAACATGAGAAACAACATAAGAAATCATCCGTGTCGGGAATTCAGAACAGAGCACCTATCACTAAACATGCTGATAAACACAAACAAGCATATTAACAGCAATCACATAATATATCACAGGGCCCACACACTTCCGGTAAGAGATCCTTACCTGGTCGGAAGGCAACTACACACAAAGAATCCTAAGCTACGATCGATCCTAAGCTAGCTAATGAAAACCTAACAAGCACAATAATTATCACAATCCATAGGCCTAAATAAAATAAAATAAATAGGGCTCAGCTCGGGAGCAACTCACACGGCACTGGTGACTTGCAGACGGACAGCCGCCGCAGTCGGGGGTTCTTTGCTAGGCGCCGATGGGTTGCTGAGTGCTGTGTTGCTGACGCCGATGATGGTGGCCGGGCGCAGCCCAAACATGCAGACGCGTTGGCTCGAACGAGCGACGGGCGCTGGGGCTGCGCGTGGGCTGATGCTGCTGCTCGCGAGGACGAGCGACGCGACGCGGCACAGGCGCGCTGGCGCTGGGACTTCTGGCGCGATGCGCTGCAGGGCTGGGCGACGGCCTAAGCGACGCGCTGCTGGGCATCAGGGGGCCTGGGCTGCTGGCTCCGACAGATCTGCTGCTCGGCTGGGCGTCTCTTCGCGGCGATTGGGTTCTTTGGTGCAACGGCATGGCTGGGCGATCAAATTTCTTTGGGCGACCTCTCGCGCTGGTTGGGCGCACAACACCGACAAATCTCACCTCTTCTTCACTCGGCCAGCAAGAACACACCAAACAGAAGAAGAAGAAGAAGAGATCGAGACACTTACCCGGGCTGACACAACGGGGCTGCTAGGGTGAAGGAGCTCGGCTTGGAGCTTGGGGGAGAAGGGCTTGGGCGGCTATGGAGTTTGGAGAACCCAAAAAGATGAAAACCTATTTTCTCTTCATTTAATAAAATGCACCAAAACCCCAAAGACCCATAGCTAACTAAGACATACCGCAGAATGAGCATCAATAACAGTTGGTGGCTCACTTGGCAAGGCTCTCCACTAGCACACAAGGCGACCCTGGCTCGAACCCCGGATGCTGCAACTTTATTTCTCAATTTTACTTTTGCATCTCACCATGCCCAAACACATCCACAAAGCATCAAAATCCTACATAAGACCATCCAATAATTTTAGCAACTGAAAAAGACATAGACGACACTGACGGCTCGACCAAATTACCAAAATTCCTCTAGGGAAAACCTGGAAGACCGGGATGAAAACCTGGGCCGTTACACAAGGGCTACTGCCGAACACGCTGAGGACGTGCCGACTGCCGGGGACAATGAAATGCCATGTCATCATCCCGACCGTTGGGGCATTTAACAGTCTGCCACCTTCACCCAAGATTGCACTAGGCTGCCGTTAGGGTTAGCTAAACCCTAACGGTGGATCAGGGACGGAGTACTGCCTCGTACGTCCCTGCCGTGGATGCAAGTTACGTTATGCATCCTTGCCCGGATGATGCTACCTATCTAAACTCTAAACTATAACATAAACAGCAAACATTCCAAACGTGCTCAACAAAAACAACGAACCTAACATGGTACTACGAAGCAAGAACAGATATGAAGCATGCTAGAACATGACAACCTAGCATGGAACTAACATGAGAAACAATACGAGATTCATGCCAGTCAGAATTCAAAATAGAGCACCTATCCACTAACATGTTGATAAACATAAACAAGCAAACAAACAGCAATCACATGTTATATCGCAGGGCCCACACAACTCCGATAAGAAATCCTTACCTTGGTCAGAAGGCAACTACACAAAAGAATCCTAAGCTGCGATCGATCCCGAGCTAGCTAATGAGAACCTAACAAGCACAACAATAATCACAAATCCATACGCCTAAATATAATAAAACAAACAGGTCTTGGCTCTGGAGCACTCACACGGCACTTGCGACACGGGAGCTGGGCGCTGCTGGGAAGTCTTTGGTGCGGCAAGCGCCTTGATGAACTGGATATTGGGCTGCGCAGACAGACGACGGCGTTGGCGCGGCGTGTAGGCGCACTGGGATTAGGGGCGCTGGCGCTGACGAGTGGGCGAGATGCGGGTGAGGCACGGCGTCTGAATCTGATCGAGTGAGACGCGGAGCCGGGCCAAGCAAAATCTTTGGCGGTGGGCGCGCGTGCGACGACGCGACGTTTTGGCTGCAACCACGCGATGGGGTTCTTTGCAAGCGATGTGCGCGGCGACGGCGGTGGTGGACGCTGGGCCGCTCGGGGGCGGCAGCAATGTGTAGGGGACAATGGAAATGCTTTGGGCGATCTGCTGCTCGGCTGGGCTCCTCTCGGCTAGTTGCAACAAAACACACAACTCACCTTCTTTTTTACTCGGCCAGCAAGAACATCAATCGGAGAAGAAGAAGAGAACGATGAATCTTACTCGGGATGACACAACGGGGCTGCTAGGGTGATGGAAATCTGCTTGGAGCTTGGGAGAGAAGGGCTTGGGCGGCTATGGGTGATTTGGAGAAGAAAACACCACAACCCTATTTTCCTTCCTTTTATTCAAATGCACCAAAACCCCAAGGACACAAGGCTAACAACGATATTCCGCAGAAAGAGTAACAAGAGCTCTGTAAGAACCCGACCCAAAATGCGGTCCTAAACCTAGGTTCTCACTCAGCATGCAAGTTAAATACTTCATCAAGCGGTTTAGTGCTCATATTTAAAACCTTTCAAAACATTTAAAAGCGGGGACACTTAAAACATAAACAACAACCTTCATTTAAGCAAAGCCAACAAAGTAAAACAAGCCTGGCCAGTGTTTATAAAATCATACAATACAATTTAAACAACTTTTAAAAACGTCCCCTAGGACTCTGTCCGTCTACATCTTCGAACAAATTATGCAAACAAATAAAGACAGAGTGTCGGGCGGCTCCCATGATCAATCGGCTCCCTCCGCTTAGCCGTCCGGTCTTTGTCCCAAGTTACTCGGTGGAAAACCACGAGAAATAAGGGTGAGTATAAACATACTCAGTAAGAATCCCCAACCGGGGTACAATACGATACATCAATCATCTGGAACCCTAGTATACATGCAAACAGTTACCAACACAGATCATAGCTCAACGAGCTTACAAGGCAGAATCTGGAATCCTCGGAAGTCTCCTACTTCCGGCCTAATGATTGGCTCTCATAACCAATCTCGAGACATCTACGAGGGTCTCTCTCCCTCAGCCAATTGATCAGCTCAAAAACCGATCCCAAAGATGTCCGACACCCTCGAGGGTCTTTCTCCCTCAAACATATGATCAGCTCAAAAGCCAATCCCAATGGGTGTCCTCAAGGGCCTCTTACCCTCGCTAACAAATTTGGACTATCGGGAGAGTACCCGAAGTCTGGCTCTAAACTGGAAGGAACTGGTGTACTCACGAACATTAGCCCAAGGGAGCTCTCCGAACCGGCGACTAACGCGTGTGCGCGCACACCGCATGCTGCTGCAACCGGCGTAAATGTGGGGGCCTAAGTACAAACTACGCAGGCAAGGTACGCATGCCTAAAGACTCAGAAACGGTGTCACTGAACACAGTAGTGCGAGGCCCTCGGCACTCATCTGTGCAGCCAGTACCACCGACACGGAAGCTAAGAACACGCCAATGCGAGCTTGCAGATTAGCGGTGGTTCCGCTCTAGCGAGCTACAAACTAGGCTTATGCCGATGTGGTAGCTAAATCCACATCGGCCCGGGGAAGCAATGTACGTTATGCTTCGCTCTACACCCGACCGGTGGGGACAAAGTACGTTATGTCCGCTCTCGGCCTACGGATGATGACAAACCCAACTATACTAGCTAGAGTAAAAATAAGCGATTCTGGCTAAACATACATATCAACATCAATCACACATAACCTAGCATGATACTACGAACTTAAAGCGGGAATCTCAAGCATGCTTTGGAAGAACAATCCTAGCATGGCACTAACATGTACAAACAGCAAACATGCTAGCAAGAATGCAATCACAAGTGTCCTATCCACTAATCATGTTCATACAAGTAAACATGCATATAAGGCACAATCAAGAAAGCATCGCAGGTCCACAGCAACCACGGTAAGGAATCCTTACACGGAAACAAGTGGAAGATAGCTATCACGAATCAAATAAGACCCTCGAGCTTTATAACGAACCCGAGCAACCTAGGCATAATAAAAGCATCCTAATGAAATATATCAATGACCAGATTAAAAATCTAAAAGGGAAAAGGCTCGAGAATTACCAACCGAGAGGACACGGGCTCTCGCAAAGAAAGCGAGTTTGGGCGCTGGCTGGTGCGGCGAGGCAGCGGCGCTGGGCGCTGAAGCGCCACGGCAAGGCGGCAGCGGACGCGCAGAGAGCGCGCGCAAGCAGCGTCCGTCGTCTGTCGGCGGGCGATGTCAGCGGGCGATCGGGCTGCGGAGGAGACGCGCGAGCGAACAGGCTCATTGGGACAACCCGCGGCGAGCGTCGGGTGCTGGCAAGGCAAGGCTCGGTCGATGCGTGGCTGGCGGCGCGAGCGACGTCGGGCGGTGTTAGGCGTCGCGGCGGGGTGTCTGGGGTCAGAGACAGCGGCGATCGGGCGAGGCAAAGGGCCGAGCGGCTGGTGCGGTCTAGTCTTGCGCAGATGGGTGGCCGAGTGGGCAGGTGTGGTGCGGTGTGGCTGGGGTGGCTCGGCTGGGTGGTGCGGCTGGGTTAGGGTGGCTCGGTTGGGTGGCTCGGTTTTTAGGAGAGAGAGAGAGAGAGAGAGAGAGAGAGAGAGAGCGGCTACCAAGGGAACAAAGAGGGTTAAAAGACCTAAAATTCCCTTCCCAAGGCTTTCTCTTGCGGGTCCTGGCTAAAGAAATTCTTTTCTTTTTAACTAAAACTCTGTTCTAAAACTCCAAATTCACCATTTTAGGGCAAGGGTTCAAACCCCAATGGACCAACTAATTTCCAATTAATTTTGCTATTAACCGGAATGTCTCCGAACTTCTAATCAACTAACCCAAACTCCTTGGGTCTTGCAACCAACATCAATCAAGCCTCAACGAAGGCAGGAAAGGCCTTGAAATCTTGAAAATCCTCAAAACCCTGACCGGGGGCAAAAAGACCAAAATACCCCTAAGGGTTAAACACAGCTCTAACGGCCCATCCAAACATCCGAATAATGACTCGAAATCACCTGGGTAACCGAAATAGAAAACTGGGCCGTTACAAGCCAACAAACTTTTCCTTCAAGCTAGCACCTCTACCATCAACTAATGGCTATGGGAGAAATCTGACAACTCCCAGAAGGAACGACTCTTACAAGCAGACAACCGAAGGACAGAGAGCTCCATATACGCTCACTGTCTTGCTCCACTAGAGCAACAACAACTAATCTCACGGGGCAACAACAGGGGTCCACCTCAGACTGAACCTCCAAATGCCAAACGGGGCAACTCAACATCCTGGAAACAGGAAAACAACCAACTGGGCACGAACCATTCGCCCCACGAGCAAAACTAACCTCTAGCAGCTCCAATCCACACCTTGGTCAACACCAAGCATCAACTTGCCACCGCACCGGAACCAATCCGGACTTTACTCCAAACAAACACTGGGTTGCTAGTCTACCAAGACTGCTAGCAATTCACCCGAGGCTACAAACTACACGCCTCCAGCTAGCCAACTGAAACTCACTAGCTGGGCCTTACTGAGCTCAGGAGTGGCTCTCCACAACCTAGGGTTCTTCGGCAACCCTCGACACACACTGTCGACAAACGAGCTAACAGCCAACTGCCTGAACAGGCACAACTCTCCCTAGCATCTCAACCATGCTGGCCAACTCCAACTCCTTGGGAACCAAGAGGACCCGAAACGCTACCGAATGCATCGTCCTCCTACTCAAACATCAGCCTCAACAAGGCTTCTACCCAAGGAAAGGATCCAAACAACTCTCTTAGCCAAGGCGATCAGAAACTGCGCGGCTTTGCTACCACCGCTCTTGTTCAGTTTCCAACTGAACTCCAACCGATGGAACACCAAAAGTTCCTTCTCCACACGATGCTAAAAGCTGAGGCAACCTTGCTCTACCAAGGCATAACCATGCCACACCGAACTTACTTTATACCAAGCCTCTACCAAGGGTGCTTACCCATAAGGCATCCAAATCCTCTCGCAAGGCATCAGCTCATCTCCCCTCAAAAGCATCCAACTCGCCTCATAGGCATCCAGCTCATCTCATGAGCATCCAACTCAGGGTCCCTCTACTGGACCAAACTCGCATCTACGATGCTCAACTCTCCTCAGATTAAGGCACTCGAAGGTAGTTGGCTGCACTACCAACCACAAAGAAACTCTTGGCCTTAACACCAGCGCGAGGCTCACGCGTACCAACACTTACCAACCGCCAACCTGCTGACTTACTCAACCTCCAGAAACACTGGGAAGAGGCTCCGGCTCCTCTCGAGCATCCTTTCTCTTGTAGTCCATCGACTACCACTAAACTAGCCCTCTGGCATGACCTAAACAGGTGCAACTGCCATAAACGGATCCAAGGCTAAAGGAGTACGCTGAACTCCAAACGACATAGAACCATCTGCTATGCCCATGCCAAACTCCAGCCTGAACCAGACTTAGTGCCAAAGTGGCACACCAACCAAGGCACCTCAAGTGCTACTACTACCAAATCCACATCTTACTACAGATGGGGCCAGCAAGGTCACTACCTCAAGTGAAAACAATTCTGGCTAGGCATACGAGGGCTCACCTCAAACAACCATGCCTATGGCATCTCATCAAACTGAAGGCTCACAGCCTACTCTTGCATCTCCTCATGATGCTCAACAAAACTCTGGCCGGATCTCTCAACATGCAGCAGCTAGCTCCACTCTAGGAGCTCACCAAGGAGAGTGCTCAACTCTACCAAACATCTGAGGAAACTGGGTTGTTAAACAACAGCAGGCTTGCAAAGGGCAAAGATGTCTCTAAATTTGCCTCAAGCCACTAACACGGCAACTTGCCAATCAAACGGGCGACTGGTGGAGACTCTGCTAGTCCACCTCTCTCAAGGGACTACCACCACCAACTGCTGTACCAAACAACACAGGAACGACACACCTCAGCCTCTGAACAGCAGGGCATCCCAACAAATGGATGCTAAACTCAAACCAGGCCAACTGCTTTACTACTAGCAGCAGGACTTACTAAAACATCGAGCTCTACAGGCATCCACTTGCCAAACTGGGCGACTCCATCATCGCCAACAATCTCATCTGAATAAACCTCATCGATCATGCCCTCAGGGAACCTCCGGCTACAAGAGCTACTTTGGGGAAATCTTTGAAACAAACTCTGTCAGCTAGGCTATCTGTGCTTGGGACTCCTCACTACTCGCTACAAACTGCGCCTGGGTCTCCGCTCTCTGATAGCTAGAGACCTGCCATCAAATTAGTCATGGCTGGAGCACACTCTGCTCAAGGAGTCATACTCTGAGGCGCTGGTAGCCTCTACCCCTGCCACTAGGCAACCCAATTGCCTGGGGCAAATCTGGCCTACTGGCCTAACAACCCTAGACGCGGCCTCAACATCAACACGATCAGTCCAACTCCTCGGTCAGACATGCCAAGCGCCCCTGCTCCTGCAGGTGCGATCAACATCTCGGCGATCTGCACAAAGCACCTCCACCCTCTCACTAAGGGAAAAGCGAGAATCGGGCCACAAATGGCCTCACGGAGTCTAAGCTCGCCTCCCCGGGGACGACGTCCAAGGGCATCCGAAACTATCTGGATACCTCAACAAGCTGCTAAATCATGCTCGCACTGCGGGAAGTTGGCATGATGGCTCTCTAAGCCCAAACCAACAACGAGTCATAACCTGCTCGTCTCTGCTCCACAACTCTACACAAGGCAAACACTAGATGAAAAGTATTGTAAATTCTTACCCCTTTCTTTAAAACAGTAAACTTAGGCGTACCTGATGACTGTCGGAGTGCTGATGATCATGGAAAAACGACCTACAACAAAGGTCAGTCTACAGAATCTATGACTCTGAGCTCTGATACCAACTTGTAACGACCCGACCCGTAAGGGTTCTAACTAGGCCGTTACCTCAATGCATGCATTAAGAAATCTACAGAAAATTTGCAAGAGGATGTTCGGATTCTAAGTAAAAACTAAAACATAAAACATCCATTTAAAAGTTAACATAATTTCTGAAACTGCTTTTACATTTCCAAGCACTGTTCCAAGACAAATACATTTCCAAAACTTACTCTGATAAGAGATTTATTTAAAACATACAAGCTTTACAACAATGCTCGAATCCAGAAATACATTCAGAAAACACCCTAGGGCTCCGTGCCCAACTACATGCATTCAGAGAACATTTAAATCATAACATAAACATAAGACTCGAGAGTTGAACAACGGGTTTCCATGATCATAGCTCCTCCTCCGACCATCTGTCTCTCGCACCATGGTTACCGTGGAAAAACCACGAGAAATAAGGGTGAGTAACGAATTACTCAGTAAGAATCCTAAGCTGGGGTACAATACGATATAATTAGTCATCTAGTACCAAAGCATGCAAGCAAATGACTACCAACACGGATCATGGCTCAACGAGCTCATAAAACAAGATGCGGAGTCATGAAGTCTCTTTCTTCTCGGCCTAAGCTGGGATTGGATACATCGACCAATCCTCCGGACATCACCGAGGTATCGTCACTCGGGGAATACTGCGATCCCTAGAATGTTCTCAAGGGCCTCCTTGCCCTTGCACTAAACTAGACTTACGGGAGAGTACCCGAAGTCAGGCTCTAACGGAAGGAATGGTGTACTCACGACATTAGCCCGCGAGAGCTCTCCGAACCGGCAACTAACGCGTGTGCGCTCACACCGTATGCTCTCTGCAACCGGCGTAAATGCGGGGGCCTAAGAGCAAACTACGCGGGCCAGGTGCACATGCCTATGACTCGGAAGCGGTGTCACTGATCACAGTAGCGCGAGGCTGTAACGGCCCAGGTTTTCATCCCGGTCTTCGAGGTATGCCCTGGGGGTATTTTGGTAATTTTATCGGGCCGTCAGGGCCGTTTATGTCTTTTTCCAGTTGCTAAAATTATTGGATGGATTTATGTAAGTTTTTTAGGCTTTGTGGATGGGTTTGAGCATGGATGGATGCAAAAGTAAAAATAAAGGAAATTATGTTGCAGCTGGGATTCGAACCCGGGTCTCCGGGAAAGCCTGTGAGGATGCGTGCCAGTTGAGCTATGGAGAGCTCTTGTTGCTCTTTCTGCGTCATATTATGGTTATCCTTGGACCTTGGAGTTTGGTGCATTTGGTTAAATGAAAAGAAATTAGGTTTTGTTATGTCTTCTTCTCCAAATGCTCCATGGCCGCCCAACCCTTCCTCTCCTAAGCCCCAAGCCGATTTTCATTCCCTTTGCAGCCCCGTGGTTCGATCGTCTTTCCGGGTAAGTTTCTTCGTCTCTTCGTCTTCTCCGATTTGAGTTCTTCTTTGGCCGAATGTAAATAGAAGAGTGTGGGTGTGTGTGTGTGTGTTTGTTTGCGGCGCTGAGAGGTGTGCCCGACCCAGAAAGCCCCACCGTCGCGCCTCCCAGAGAGCGAGATCACACCAAAGAAGAAGCCCAGATCGCGAGTCGCCCAGCTCCATCGCCCCTGCAGTGCCATCGAGCAGCCTGTCGCTCAGCAGACGAGCGACGCGCCGAGCAGCCCACAGCCCGCCGCCAATGACGCCGAGACGGCCCACAGATCTCGCCAGCAGATCGCGCGGTCGCCTGCGGCGCAGAAATAGATCGCACGTCCAGACGCTCGTCAGCCCGCGCGCCCGTCGTCGTCCCAGCGCGCCCGTGCGTGTCCGTTCGCGTCCAGCTTGTCCGCGCCCGTGCGCCCAGCTCTGTCGCCCATCTGCGCCCGTCAGCGCCCAGCGCCCGACCCCTGCCGCCCATCAGCGCCCATCAGCGCCCAGCAGCAGCCTCGCCATGCTGTCTGCCCGTCAGCGTGTCGCGCCGCGCGCGCGCGTGAGTTGCTCCGAGCCAAGCCTTGTTTATTTTATTATTTTTAGGCCTATGGATTGTGATTATTATTGTGTTTGTTAGGTTCTCGTTAGCTAGATCGGGATCGATCGCAGCTTAGGATTTTTGTGTGTAGTTGCCTCCCGACCAGGTAAGGATTTCTTACCGGAGTTGTGTGGACCCTACGATGTTCTATGTGATTGATGTTGTATATTTGTTTGTGATTATCAGCATGTATAGTTTAGGTGCTCGCATTACGATTTCTGACTGGCATGACTTCGTATGTTGTTCTTTCATGTTAGTCCATGCTAGGTTCTTTCGTTCTGGCATGCTCATATTCATTCTTGTTCCGTAGTACCATGCTAGGTCTGCTGTATTCTTTTGAGCACGTATTGGATTGTTCTTGATTGCTAAGGCGCGAGTTAGAATTCAGTGTAGGTAGCATCATCCGGGCACGATGCATAAAGTATCTTGCATCCATGGCGGGGACGTCGAGACAGTTCTCCGATCCCCTGGACCCGTTAGGGTTTAGCTAACCCGGCCGCAGTAGCCCCCGCAATCTTGGGTGAGGGTGGCGGATATTAAATGCCCCAACGGTCGGGATGATGACTTGGCATTGCCTCGTCCCCGGCGATCGGCACGTCCTCGGCGTGTTCGGCCGTAGCCCTTGATTGCCACCGATAGGGCAAGGGCGACTTCACGGTGTAAGCCTACCACGACCGATTCCTTAGCCTCAGTGCGGTGGTTCAGGTGACATAGTTCACGTGTCGTGTCTCACACCCCTATGTCGGTGACACCGATCCGAGATTTAGTTAGGCGTGGTGGATGGACATGGGCGACTTGCCACTAGACCCGGCACCCCATAGTGCGCAGTAGCACGCGGTGCTCGCTACGCTCATTACAAATACGCCGACCGGAGAGCTCCTCGGGATCTTGAGCTAGTGCACCTTTCGTATCGGAGAGTAAGCCGAGGCCGGGACTCGTTTCTCGTATAGGGCGTATTGTGGGGTGATTCATTTCGGACTAAGACCACGAGTTGGCATTCGAGGTCCAAGTGTGGACTTAAGCTATGTGCTCTATTCTCGTGTTTATATTCATAGCTTGCATACACTCATCTAGATGACCTTGTGCATCGTATTGTACCCGGTTGGGGATTCTTCTTGAGTAATTCGTTACTCACCCTTATTTTGTGGTTTTCCACTTTGGTAACCAAGGTGCGAGACAGGATGGTGAAGGAGGAGGCTGTGATCATGGGAACTCTTTGTAAATCTCGACTTTTTATTTCTATGACTCTTGTCTTTTTATTTTCCCCCTGAATGCATGTAGTCGGGCACGGAGCCCTAGGATGTTTTCTGAATGTTTTCGTGGATTCCTGCTTTATTGAATTTGAGGATGTTTCAAATGTTTTAAGAAATCTCTGATCATAGTGTACGTTTTGGAAATGTATTTGCCTTGAAAGCAGTGCTTGGAGACGAGACGAGTTCAAACAAACTATCTTTATTTCGATTGAACCTTGATTGTTTTGTTTTAATTGGGAATCGAAAATTATTTGCATATTGTCCTTTACTTTGAATGCATGCATTGGGGTAAAGGCCTATTTAGAGCCCTTTTCGGGTCGGGTCTTTACAGAGGCCCTCGGCGCTCATCTCATGCGGCTGATCCACCGACTGAAGCTAAGAACCAGGCTAAGGCTAAAGCTTACACTGCGTTGGCGGTGGTTCCGCTCTAGCGGAGCTACAAACTAGGCATACGCCAATAAGGTAGCTAAGTCTCATTGGCTACAGGGAGGGGAGAAAAAGCAAGGTATGTTATGCTTTGCTCAATATCCGACCACCTGGGACAAAGTACGTTATGTCCGCTCTCAACCCCTGAAGCAATGCTTCGCTGCTTATGGCACGGTGGGGACAAGATACGTTATGTCCGCTCTCAGCCTCTGGAATATGACAAACCCTACAACTCTATCTAAGAGTACAAAGCAAATAAATGATCCCTGGCTAGCAAGCAAAGACCGACATCAAACACGCTTACCTAGCATGATACTACAACTTAATCAGGAATCATAAGCATGCTGGAAGAACAAACCTAGCATGGCACTAACATGTAAAATCAAGCAAACATGCTAGCAGAAATCAATCAAAGCTGATCTATTACTATCATGCTCATAACAGTCAGCAAAAAAGCAAGGCATAATCATGAAAATATCGCAGGGCCCACACAACTCCAGTAAGAAATCCTTACTTGGTCGGAAGGCAACAACACAATAAAAATAACTGCGATCGAACCCGAGCAACCTATAACGAGCCAAACAAACACATCAATAATCACACAATAGGCCTAAATAATAATAAAATAAACAGGGCTCGACTCGGGAGCAACTCACGAGGCGCGGCTGACACGCGAACGAGCCGGCTGCATGGGCTAGGTAGCCAAAGGGGCTGGCTTGGCGCGCTGGGGCCGCAGGGGGCTCGCTGGGGCACTAGGCTGCGCGCGGACAGGCGCACGGGCGGCACAGGGGCGCGCGGGCGCTTGCTCGGCTGGACGACGAAGCGCGGCGCGGCTCGACACAAGGGACGGCGCGCGAGCGCGAGCGACACGACCTGTCGGACTATAGGACACGCGCGCGGGCACGGCGAGCTACAGGGACGAGGGCGCACGACACGGCACAAGATCTGCGGACGAGGCGGCTCTGGCGAGGGCTCGGGCGATCTGAGCGAGGATGGCGACAACTGCGCGATGGCGCTGGTGGCGGCGGCCCAACCTGCATCGCGAGCGACTTCGGCGCTAACGGACACGAGCTGGGCGACACTGTGCGAGGCAGGGGCTCGGGCTCGGCGAGGGCGTGCGAGGGCTGGGCGACCTAGGCGAGCTGGGGCTGGGCTAGGCTTGGGCTGGGGCTGCTCGGGTTGGGGTGAGGGCTAGGTCGGGGAGAGAGAGAGAGAGAGAGAAAATGAATTTTGGGGAAAAAAATAAAAGAAAAATGGGAAATAAAAGGAATATGGGGAAAAAGGAAAAAAATGGGATTTTTATCTCATTTATCCATCCTTATCCACTTAAAACCTTAAAATCCCAATTCCCGGCTTCCTCCTTCGAGACCCGACCGAAGCAATCTTTTCCAATCAACAAATCTCACTTAAATCCAACTCCCAAAGCAACACTAAGGGCCCGGGCTCGAATCCCAAAGGAAGCACACAACCAACCATCACTTTGCCAAAGCCCAAACCACAACCGAGCATCCAACCGCTAGCCCAAACACCTCGGGACTCGCAGCCACCAACAAACAAGCCTCGACAAAGGCATGAGCTACCTCGAAGCCCTGAAAACCACAAATCCTGCCCGAGGAGCCAAAAGACCAAAATACCCCCAAGGGTAAAAAATGCTCAAATGACCCAACCAAACAACCGAATCTTGACCCGAAGGCACCTCGAAAACTGGAATAGGAAACTGGGCTGTTACAACAACCTACACTAGGTTCTACACCATGATGCCCATCGGGGTCTTACACAACCTAGGACGCGATGATGCCCATCTGGGTCTTATACATCAAAGATGCCCATCGGGGTCTTACTCCTGCTAGACACAGTGATGCCCATCGGGGACTTACACACAAGGATGCCCATCGGGGTCTTACTCCACAAACCAATGATGCCCATCGGGGTCTTACTCCACAAGTCAATGATGCCCATCGGGGTCTTACACATCTAGGATGCCCATCGGGGTCGTACTCTACAAGTCAATGATGCCCATCAGGGTCTTACACATCTAGGAGGCCCATCGGGGTCTTACTCCACAAGTCAATGATGCCCAACGGGGTCTTACACATCTAGGATGCCCATCAGGGTCTTACTCACTCTAGGAACACGGAGATGCCCATCGGGGTCTTACACTCCCTAGCTACCTTATGATGCCCATCGGGGACTTACACATAAAGCCAGCAGTGTAGTGCCCATATGGGACTTACATACACTAGCAACGCATTGGTGCCCATCGGGGACTTACCCAAGAGGAACCTAAACTAATAACCCCTAACAGTCTCCTAAGTGCAGAACACAAACTAGCCTAATAATCAGACAACATACACTACATGCCATCCTAGCATGAAACTAACAGAATACGAACAGGAAACATGGATATGCCAGGATAAGAAAACCCTAGCATGGAACTAACAGAATACGAACGGAAAACAAACATGCCATCAAGAGAAAACATGACTCCTATCCACCAGAAATCTCATACAGTTATAAGATACGATATGCTATTAAGTATTCGCAGGGTCCACACAACCGCGGTAAGAAATCCTTACCTGGAAACAAGCAGAAAATAACTACCACAACCAACAAGCGACCCTCGAGCTTCTAAGTGAACCTGAGCAACCTAAGCAATCAATAAAATCAACCTAATTAAACAAACAGTAGCTAACATCTTAGGGTCCAAAAGAGTAAAGGCTCGAGAATTACCAACAGAGAAGGCACTAGGTCTCGGCCCAACTCTCTCGGTAAAACAGGTTCTATGCAGCAAGTGGGCAGGCAGGACGTGCAACTGGGGTGAACAGGCTGGTGCTTCGCTGTTGCTGGGGCGTGCGAGACGAACAACAAAGGCTTCGCGCTGCGTCACAAAGCTACTATGCTGCGGTTAAACACGGTGAGTGCACGCGGGCGAGGGCGGACGTGCAGCAGAGAAGAACTCGTGGGGCGAAGGGCGAACTGGCGAAGGGGTGCTGCATCGTGGCGGGATGCTTGCAGCTGCGATCGGCGAAGGGATGGGCACCGCAAGCGGTTGGGTGTCTTTGTCCGCAGCGGTGGCTCGATTAGTGCGACGGCGCGCGGGCGACTGTGAGCTCGCGGCGTTCGCTAGGGCGTGTCGGCGAAGTGGTCTGCTTTGGTCTCGGTTGAAGGCGAAACACACACACACAAAATTTTCGACGATCAAGGCTCAGCCAACGACAAATGCCAAAGGAAAAAGAAGAAAAGGAAGGAGAAGCGAACCTACCTCTCGGTTCTTGATTCTTGGAGAGACGGCAGGAAAGATGGAGTGTGGCAACTTTTTTTTTTTAGAGAAGAAAAAAATACAATTCTTTTCCTATTAAAAATAGAATTTAGTTTGGCAATTCCCTTCCCTGGGCTTTCCCCCTTCGAGTCCTAGCTGGCGCACTTATTTTTCCTTAATTAAATCCAAGCCTCCAACCCTCTTTGAGGCCAAGGCTTCGAATCCTCCAAGGAACACCCTTTAAAACTCATAACAAATCCAACTACTCTTGGAATCTTGCACCGACAACCAACCTCACCTTAGCAAAAGACAGAAACATTCTCAAAACCCTCCGGTCCCGGAAGGCCTGCCCTAAGAGCAAAATGACCAAAATGCCCTTTAGGGTTAAAAACCCCCTAATGGCCCAACCGTGCAACCGAAAACTGAACCAAATACACCTTGGGAACCAGAACGGAGACCCGGGCCGTTACATTACTCCCTCCTTAGAAGACTTCCGTCCTCGAAAGTCGTTGTACTAAAACAACTCCGGGTAGTTCCTCCTCATCTCCCCTTCCAACTCCCAAGTAGCTACCTCCACTCCCTGATTCCGCCACTGCACATTCACTAAATTGATGGCTCGGTTCCTCAAAACCTTTTTCTCAAATGCTAAATCTTTATAGGTTTTACCTCAAAGCTCAGGTCACTGTTCAGTTGCGAAGGCTCAAAATCTACGATGTGCGAAGGGTCTACCACATACTGGCGGAGCATCGAAATGTGGAACACATTATACACCGCAGCCAAGGACGGCGGCAACGCTAACTTGTAAGCTTCAGCCCCAACCCTCTCAAGGATCTCGAAAGGTCCAACAAACCTAGGGCTCAGTTTCCCCCTTTTACCAAACCTCAGAACCCCACGCATCGGGGCTACCTTAAGGAAGACATGCTGACCAACTTCAAACACTAACTCTCTACGACTGACGTCGACATAGCTTTTCTGCCTGCTCTGGCCAATCAACATACGAGCCCTGCTCTTCTAGACCGCCTCATTGGTCAACTGGGGCAACTCAGGACCCAAACCCTGCTTGTCTCTAACCTCTTCCCAAAATATCGGGGATCTGCAGCGCTTACCATACAAAGCCTCAAACGGTGCCATCTGAATGGTTGACTGATAACTGTTGTTGTAGGAAAGCTCCATCAAATATAAGTATTGATCCCAACTGCCCAGAAAATCTAACACACAGGCTCGCAACATATCCTCGAGGATCTAATTTACCCGCTCCGTCTGACCATCGGTCTGCGGATGAAAGGTTGTACTGTAGCTGCACTCTGTGCCCAATCTTTGCCTGAAGGGCTCTCCAAAACCGATATGTAAAACGGGAATCTCGGCCAAAGATAATCTTAACTGGCACTCCGTGGTACCTAACTATCTGCTCAAGGAATAATTGTGCCCACTGCTCCACGGTATAACTTATCCTGCCGGGAACGAAGTGCGCACACTTGGTCAACCTGTGTCGACGGAAAAGGCACCCCAAGCGGCTGCAACAAACCTGCTGGTTTCGGTCTAGGCGCCTTCACTTGCTGACAAGTGAGACACCGGCTGACAAATTAGGCAATCTCTCTCTTCATCCCCATCCACCAAAAAGTCTGCTTAAGATCATGGTACATTTTGTTACCTCTTGGGTGCCACGGAAAAGGCGAGGTGTGAGCCTCGGTCAACAACTCTGTACGAATACCGGCATCGGCTGGGACATATAGCCGACCCTTATACCTCAAGCCACCATCTGCAGACAACACGAAATCGAAATCACCATCGGCCTGAACTCTCTCGTACAATATCTTTAACTTAGGGTCATTCAACTGGCCGTCGATAATCCTTTGCTTTATCGAAGGCTGGATAGTCAACTAGGCTACCCTGGCGGTAACGTCCCCTAACAACACTGCTATTCTTGCTCACTCAAGATCCTTCCTTATACAACTTTTTGGATTTTCCAGCGTTGCTAAATGCGAGGTCTTTCTACTCAGTGCATCTGCTACAACATTTGCCTTCCCAGGGTGATACAGGATTTCATAGTTGTAATCCTTTACAAGCTCCAACCACCTCCTCTGTCTCATGTTCAGGTCTTTCTGGGTGAAGAAATACTTGAGGCTCTGGTTGTAAGGACCCGACCCGAGAAACGGTCTCTAACCTAGATCCTTACTTAGCATGCATGATTAAGAATGGAAAACATCATTCAGAGTTCCCAATTTAAAACCTTGTAATCAACAATTTAAAACAAAAACCATAGTTCCAATAAATAAAACCAATAATAAATAAGTGACTGATCAGTACTTTCTTAAAACAAATCAAAGGGAACAGTTTGAGAAACATTAAATAGTTTTTGAGTGCTTTTCCTCGTGACCCAAGTCCCACTACATGCTAAATCATAAAAACATTAAAAGAAACGTGCAACTCAGAGTCAGCTATCCATGATCATCCAGCAGCCTCCTCCTAGCCATCCAGTCTCTGTCCAAAGTTACCTGGTGGAAAACCACAGAAAATAAGGGTGAGCAACGAGTTACTCAGTAAGAATCCCCAACTGGGGTACAATACGAAAACATCTCATCTAGCACAAGGGCATGCAACCATACAATGACTTAGAGCAGAAACGGTTGAATTAGGCTATGAGCAACTTCTAGAGCAAGCCTATTCGAGGGCTTCCATCTACAGCCTATCCTAGGTTCTACACTTGGATGCCCTTCGGGCCTTACACAACCTTGGACTCAGTGATGCCCAGTGGGGCCTTACACACCTAGGATGCCCATCGGGGCCTTACACCTCTAGAATGAGTGATGCCCAGTGGGGCCTTACACACCTAGGATGCCCGTCAGGGTCTTACACCTCTAGACTCAGTGACGCCCAGTGGGGCCTTACACACCTAGGATGCCCGTTAGGGTCTTACACCTCGGACTCGGTGATCCCGGTGGGGCCTTACACACCTAGGATGCCCGTTAGGGTCTTACACCTCCAGACTCAGTGATGCCCAGTGGGGCCTTACACACCTAGGATGCCCGTTAGGGTGTGACACGTTAGACTCAGTGATGCTCAGTGGGGCCTTACACACCTAGGATGCCCGTTAGGGTCTTACACCTCCAGACTCAGTGATGCCCAGTGGGGCCTTACACACCTAGGATGCCCGTTAGGGTCTTACACCTCCAGACTCAGTGATGCCCAGTGGGGCCTTACATACCTAGGATGCCCGTTAGGGTCTTACACCTCCAGACTCAGTGATGCCCAGTGGGGCCTTACACACCTACAGTCTTCTACACTATACTTCACCCGTCTAACCTTAACATGGATCTAACAGCATAGAACGGAAAACATGGATATGCCAGGATGGAAGAATCTAACATGGAACTAATAGAATACAACATGAAGCATGAATATGTCAGGATAGGAAAACCCTAGCATGGATCTAACGAAACGCAAACATAACACGAACACGAAATCAAAAGCAAGAATGAATACTATCTACTAGAAACTCGTACAGTCACAATAATCAACATGCTATCAAAGTATTCGCAGGGTCCACACAACCCTGGGTTAGGAATTCTTACCTGGAAACGAGTGGAAAGTAACTATCACGAATCAACTAACAACCCTCGAGCTTTAAAGCTAACCCGAGCGACCTAGGCATACAATAAAATATCCTAAATAAATAAACAGCAGCTAAAATCATGAAGTCCAAAGGGGTGGATTGTAAAGACCGGACCCGGATGGGGTTCTAAAATGGGTCGTTAACTAAATGCATGCAAAAGGAAATCATAAGAGTGGGAAAACATTTAAACAAACTAAACATTCATTTACAAAATAGTTACTGATCAGTATTTTTCTTAAAATCATCAAAACAGTTCAAACCATAAGTTTTCCATACAGACCAAAATCCATTTACATGTTGTATTCAAAATAAAACAAAATAAGACACGACAGAGTGTCAGCAGCATCCATGATCTCCCAGCTACCTCCCTTAGCCACCTCGGTCTTTGTCCGAGTTACGAAAGATAAAGTAAGGGTGAGTATAAAAATACTCAGTAAGAATCCCCAACCGGGGTACGATACGATGCAATCAATCATCTACCAACCTAGTACAAGTGCAAACAGATATCAACACAGATCTTGCTCAACGAGCTTAAAAGGCAAAACTGGAGTCTTCGGAAGTCTCCTACTTCTGGCCTAATGATTGGTTCTCATAACCAATCCCGGGACATCTCTGAGGGTCTTTCTCCCTCAGCCAGTTGATCAGCTCAAAAACCGATCCCAAGGATGTCATCAAGGGCCTCTTACCCTTGCTAATAAATCTGGACTATCGGGAGAGTACCCGAAGTCTGGCTCTAAACTGGAAGGAATGGTGTACTCACGACATTAGCTTGGAGGAGCACTCGGACCGGCTACGCGCGTGTGCGCGCACACCGCATGCTCTTCTCAGGAACCGGCGTAAATGCGGGGCCTAAAGGCAAACCACGCGGGCGTGCACGCATGCCTAAAACTCGGAAGCGGTGTCGCGATCACGGTGGCGCGAGGCCCTCGGCGCTCTCGTGCGGCTGATCCACCGACGAAGCTAGAACCGGCCAAGGTAGGCTTACACCGTTGGCGGGTTCCGCTCTAGCAGGAGCTACAAACTAGGCTTAGGCCGATGAGGTAGCTAATTCTCATTGGTGCGCCGAGGGGAAGCAATATACGTTATGCCTCGCTCTACCCCGACCGGTGGGGACAAAGCACGTTGTGTCCACTCTCACCTCCGGATGAAGACAAACCCTACAACACTAGCTAAGAGTACAGAGTGAGAGATTCTGGCTAACATATACATTAGACATCAATCATACATATCCTATCATGATACTAAGAACTTAAAGCGGGAATCTAGAGCATCTTTGGAAGAACAAACCTAGCATGGCACTAACATGTACAACGAGCAAACATGCTAGCAAGAATTCAATCACAAGCTATCCTATCCACTAACATGCTCATAAAAGTAAGCAGGCATACGAGGCACAATCAAGAAAGCATCGCAGGTCCACACAACCACGGTAAGAGATCCTTACACGGAAACAAGCGAGAAAATAATAATTATCACGACCAACGATTAATGACCCTCGAGCTTTAATCGAATCTCGAACAACCTAAGCATTTCAATAAAACACCCAATTTAATTACAAATCGTGACCAACAACTCGGAGTCCAAAGAGGGAAAAGACTGGGAATTACCAACCGAGAAGCACAAGGCTCGCCAAGACAAACACAATTTGGGCAGGTGGTTTGGCTAAATGGGTGGTGGGCGCGCAGATTGGCTCATTGGGGCGCAGAACGGCAGAGAGGAGGCTCATTGGGCGCGGGCTGGCTCAGCGAGGAGCTCACTGGGGCGCGCGGCGCGTGTGGCGAGCTCTGAGGGGACGCAATGGCGCTACGGGCAAGGCTCGGACGACACACAGGCGGCGAGGGCGCGTGGTGCTCGCTGCGGGTGTGGTGAAATTTTGGGCGAGCTAGGTCCGACTTGGGGCGGTGCTGGCACGAGGTGGCTCGCACGATGCAGCTGGCTGGGTGGCTGGGCGAGCAAGGGCTCGGGTGAGGGCTAAGGTCGGGTGAGGAGGAGAGAGAGAGAGAGAAAGAGAAGGAAAAATAAAACACATGGGAAAAATGGGGAAAAATTCTTATTTTAATAATTTCTTTTTTTCCTTTTTCTTTTCTTTTTTCTCTTTTATTTAAATTCCAAACTTATCCAAATAAATCCAATTTATCCAAAAATCCATAAAATCCTTAAATCTCATTTTTTTGGCTTCCTCTTCGAGACCCGGCTGAAGCAAATCTTTCCAATAATAAAACTCACTTATAAATCACTAAGGCAAAGGTTCAAATCCCAAATCCTGACCGAAGAGCAAAAAGACCAAAATACCCCTAAGGGTTAAAATGCTCTAACGGCCCAACCGATTGCCCTAATCTTTGAACCGAGAGTACTGAATAACAGGAATGGAAAAGCGGGTCGTTACAATACTCCCTCCTTTAAAGACTTTCGTCCTCGAAATTCCTAAGACTGGAACAGCTCCGGGTAATGAGTCCTCATCTCATCCTCTAACTCCCACGTCGCTTCCTCTGCCCTCTGATGCCTCCAAAGAACCTTTACTAAGCTTATCTCTCGGTTGCACAAAACCTTGCGCTCACGAGCCAAAATCTGAACGGGCTTCTCCTCGAAGGATAAATCTTCACTTAACTCTAAAGGCTCATGCTCTAACACATGCGATGGATGCGCCACGCATCTTGCCTCGACATCGAAACATGGAACACATTATGCCGCGCCAAAGATGGGGCAAGGCTAACCGATAGGCCCTTTGCTCCGATCCGCTCAAGGATCTCAAAAGGCCCTACAAACCTTGGGCTCAATTTGCCTTTCTTTCCAAACCTTAACACACCACGCATTGGTGCTATTTTGAGAAAAACATGTTGACCAACCTCAAACTCCAAATCTCTACGCCTCACATCGGCGTAACTTTTCTCGCCTACTTTGAGTGTTAACATGCGAGCCACGATCTTTCACTGCGTCGTTTGTCATCCGAAGTAACTCGGGTCCCGAGAACATCTATCACCAACCTCTTCCCAAAACACTCGGGATCTACAACGCTTACCATACAACGCTTCAAAAGGAGCCATCTGAATAGTCGTGATGCATTTGTTGTTGTAAGCGAACTCCATGAAATCTGTCATGGTCCCAATCGCTGGAAAGTCCAAAACACATGTTCTCAACATATCTTCCGAATCGATTCACACTCTCGGTCGACCATCGGTTTGAGGGTGAAAGGCGATCTTGAAGCGCACTCGATTCCCATACCCTTCTAGGCGCTCTCGAGCGGGATGTGAACCGAGAATCCCGATCTGACACTATCTTCGCCGGTACCCCGTGGTACCGAACAATCTGCTCCAAAAATAACTGGGCCCACTGCTCCACGGTATAATTAATCCTGCCGGGGATAAAGTGGGCACTCTTAGTCAGTCGGTCCACAATTACCCAGATCTGGGTAAACCCTCTCGGTGTCCTCGGCAACCCTGAGATATAATCCATCGAAATCTCGTCCCACTTCCATTGTGGAACACTCAACGGCCGCAACAAACTGCGGAAAGCATGCAGAGCCTTCACTTGGCGACAAGTGAGACACCGGCTAACAAACTCGGCTATGTCCTCTTCATACCCATCCACCAAAACGTCTGCTTGAGATCCTGATACATCTTGGTACCTCCTGGGTGCCAAGTGAAAGGGGAACTATGCGCTTCGGCGAGCAACTCGGCTCGAATCCCTGCTACCTCAGGAACGCACAACCGACCTCTGTATCTCAAGCCTCCGTCTGGTGCTACAACAAAGTCAAAATCACCATCTGCCTCGACTCTCTCAAGCAATCTCTTTAACTTGGGATCACTTAGCTGACTGTCGATGATCCTCTGCTTAAGCGACGGCTGAACTGATAACTGGGCTACCCTGGCTGTAACCTCTCCTAACAAAACTGCGATACCGGCTTGCTCAAACTCCTTCCGCAATTCAACCTGAGAGCTCAGCAAAGCTGCGGAATGCGACGTCTTCCTACTCAGTGCATCAGCCACGACGTTGGCCTTTCCGGGATGATACAAGATCTCACAGTCGTAGTCCTTTACCAACTCGAGCCATCTTCTCTGCCTCATGTTCAACTCCTTCTGAGTGAAGAAATACTTAAGGCTCGGTGGTCAGTGAGCAGTTGAATCCTTTCACCATACAAGTAGTGCCTCCAAATCTTTAGGGCAAAAACAACTGCAGCCAACTCCATATCATGAGTTGGGTAATTCTTCTCATAGGGCTTCAACTGCCGGGAAGCATAAGCTATCACCTTTCCATGCTGCATCAACACACAGCCTAAACCATACTTGGATGCATCACTGTAAACTACGAAACCTCCTGTTCCCTCGGAGGCGCCAACACTGCTACGATGTCAAAGCGTGCTTAAAGTGGGCAAAACTTTCCTCACATCTAGCATCCCAAACAAAGTCAAGCACCCTTCTTGGTCGAGACGGGTTAAAGTCTTGCCTTAACGGAAAAGTCTTTCACGAAACGCCGATAATAACTCGCGGACCTGTAAAAGCTGCGAATCTCGGTGACCGTTGACGGTCTGGCCCATGAACCGATCGCCTCTATCTTTATGGGGTCCACCGCTATACCATCTACGAAACAATATGACCAAGGAAAGCTACTTTCTCTAGCGAACTCACACTTAGAGAACTTTGCGAACAAGCGATTTTCTCGCAATCTTTGCCAAAACTTGCCTCAAATGCGAAACATGGTCCTCTTTTGTCTTGGAATAAATCAAAATGTCGTCTATGAATACGATGACAAAGTTATCCAAGAATGCCTTGAACACTCTGTCCATCGTGTCCATAAGCGCTGCGGGGCGTTCGTTAATCCAAAAGACATAACCACGAACTCATAATGACCATACCTCGATCTCGACGCGGTCTTAGGGATATACGCATCCCGAATCATCGGTGATGGTACCACGACCTCAAATCAATCTTAGAAAATATCGAGGCTCCTGAAGGCGATCGAATAGATCATCAACGCGCGGCAGGATACTTATTCTTCACCGTGACTTTATTCAGCTCTCTATAATCTATACATAATCGCATGGATCCATCCTTCTTCTTAACAAACAAGACAGGTGCTCCCCACGGGGACACACTCGGCCGAACGAAACCTCGATCCAGCAACTCTTGCAACTGCACTTTGAGTTCTTTCAACTCAGCTGGCGCCATACGATACGGGGCTTTAGAAATAGGAAGAGTCTCGCGGCTCGGCTCAATGGTGAAGTCTAACTCCCTCTTCGGGGGTAAACTCGGTAACTCCTCAGGGAAAACATCTACAAATTCTTGCACCACAGGGACCATGTCAACAGACAACGCAGAACTATCATCTCCTGACAGCTTTGCTAAGAAACCCAAAGCTCCTCGAGCTAACAATCTATGGGCTTTCACTGCTGAGATCAATGGCGGGGAAAATTCCGCTCAACGAACCGCGAAACTTGAAACTTGGCCACGAGGTGGCTCGAACACAACTTCTTTTGGCGACAGTCTATCAAAGCATGGTTCTCCGCCAACCAATCCATACCAAGGATCACATCAAAACCGCTCATAGACAGAACTAGGAGGGTAGCATCTAGAGTCTTATCAGATATCTGAACCCGGCCACTCTTAACTCTACTACTAGCTAACAAACTTACTCCCGAGGGAGTGGCAACACACAGCTCAAACCCTAAAGGTTCGAGTTCCACACAAGCTTGTCTAACAAATGCATCAGATATAAAAGAATGGGTCGAACCCGAATCAAACAACACAAATGCATAATGCTCTAAGACAAGTAGCGTACCTGCAACTGCATTGTCAGCACGCTCCGCCTCCTGGCGAGTAGTGGCAAACACCCGGCCCTGCTGCTGGACCGGTCTGCTCTTCTTCTGCTGGACCGGTCTCGCTTCTTCTTTGCTACATCCCGAAAGTCTGATCTCTAGCCATATGCCCTTCCTGGCCACATCTGTAGCAAGCCTTGGGCAATGCCCCACACAAACCAAAATGAGTCTTTCCGCACTTGTTGCACTGAGCTGGCTGCTTGACCCATACCGCTTGGCGATCACGGGATCTATCCTGAGGTCGGCGCTGATCCCGACCTTTAAACTGGCCCAGATGGCGAGTCTGCTGCCCATCTAAGCGGAAACCACTAGAAGACCCAAACTTCCTCTTATGTCCAGAATCTTTGCTGAGCAGTGAACTAATCGAGCGGAGCAACATAATCCCTGACGGCGGATACTTCGAATTATAGATCGTGGCCAACTCCACTGCTCGGTCATAACTCTCAGGAGCGAGTGCTCGAACATCCTGAGCAACCTCCTTACTCAACCCACAAATGAATTTCTTAGTCTTGAGTTCCTTAGTTGCAACTAGCTCTGGGGCGAAATAACTATACTCAGAGAACTTCTTTTCATAGGCAATAATACTGTCAGAACCCTGTTTCAGATTCGAGAAGGCCTCTGCCATCTCCTGCTGAGCCTCGTCATTAACATACTTGGCTCTGAACTTCGTTCTAAAGAACTCCCAGGTGGCTGGAGAAGACCCATCTGGTCTAGCTCTATTTTTGGACTCCCACCACCACTCAGCGGTGTCAGTGAGAACATGGGCCGCACATCTCGGCCTCTGCACATCTGGGCATCCCATAACTCTAAAGATGTACTCCATCCTTGCCAACCACCTGACTGCCACAAGTGGGTTCTCTGAAGCATCAAATTCTTTCGGCTTCCACTTGGTGAAATCTTTCGACCACTTGCCAAATTCAGCAGACTCCTCTTCACTATCAAGTGAATCACTGGTTCTCACGACCACTGTCCCCACCGGTTGAGCTACCGAGCTACTGGGGCTACTGGAGCTCTGGGGGTGCCTTCTGTATAAAGTGGGTCAATTGGGCTATCTGTGGCCTAGACTCTCTCTCTCTCTTGTTGCTAGGCTGCGCTTTGAGTCTCAGCTCTCGGCTCGACGATTAGGCCCATCATCATATCTCTCATAGCAGAAACATCTCCCCCTGGAGATACAACTTGAGGCATAGCAGCCTCCACCCCTACACTGGGCAAGCTAGCATCTAGAGCCACGGGCGACCTACGAGCCCGATAAACCCCTGGCGGTGCTCTGACAAAGATCCGAATTTGCGATTCGGATGGACTGCTCCACTTTAATATGTGTAACCAGCATCTTGGCGATCTACACGAAAACCACTACGGGTTAGCAACTCTCGGACTCCCTACGCCAACAAGGATAATGCATGTATCTTGCATAAAGTATCGTAAACAAAACCCTTAGCTTAAAGGACTTAGACAAACCTGGCGGCCGTGGAGTGCCGGAGATCATGGGAACCCAACCTACAAACAGGTTAGTCTACAGAATCTATGACTCTGTGCTCTGATACCAAACTATAAGGACCTGACCCGGATGGGGTTCTAAAATGGGCTGTTAACTAAATGCATGCAAAAGGAAATCATAAGAGTGGGAAAACATTTAAACAAACTAAACATTCATTTACAAAATAGTTACTGATCAGTATTTTTCTTAAAATCATCAAAACAGTTCAAACCATAAGTTTTCCATACAGACCAAAATCCATTTACATGCTGTATTCAAAATAAAACAAAATAAGACACGACAGAGTGTCAGCAGCATCCATGATCTCCCAGCTACCTCCCTTAGCCACCTCGGTCTTTGTCCGAGTTACACGAAAGATAAAGTAAGGGTGAGTATAAAAATACTCAGTAAGAATCCCCAACCGGGGTACGATACGATGCAATCAATCATCTAGCAACCTAGTACACGTGCAAACAGATATCAACACAGATCTTGCTCAACGAGCTTAAAAGGCAAAACTGGAGTCTTCGGAAGTCTCCTACTTCCGGCCTAATGATTGGTTCTCATAACCAATCCCGGGACATCTCTGAGGGTCTTTCTCCCTCAGCCAGTTGATCAGCTCAAAAACCGATCCCAAGGATGTCCTCAAGGGCCTCTTACCCTTGCTAATAAATCTGGACTATCGGGAGAGTACCCGAAGTCTGGCTCTAAACTGGAAGGAATGGTGTACTCACGACATTAGCCTGGAGGAGCACTCCAGACCGGCTACTAACGCGTGTGCACGCACACCGCATGCTCTTCTGCAACCGGCGTAAATGCGGGGGCCTAAGGGCAAACTACGCGGGCCAGGTACGCATGCCTAAAACTTGGAAGCGGTGTCACTGATCACAGTGGCGCGAGGCCCTCGGCGCTCTCCTGTGCAGCCTGATCCACCGACCTGAAGCTAAGAACCGGCCAAGGTAGGCTTACACCGTTGGCAGGGTTCCGCTCTAGCAGGCTACAAACTAGGCTTAGGCCGATGAGGTAGCTAATTCTCATTGGCTGCCGGGAGGGGAAGCAATATACGTTATGCCTCGCTCTACCCCCGACCGGTGGGGACAAAGTACGTTGTGTCCACTCTCAGCCTCTGGATGAAGACAAACCCTACAACACTAGCTAAGAGTACAGAGTGAGAGATTCCTGGCTAACATATACATTAGACATCAATCATACATATCCTATCATGATACTAAGAACTTAAAGAGGAATCTCGAGCATCTTTGGAAGAACAAACCTAGCATGGCACTAACATGTACAACAGGCAAACATGCTAGCAAGAATTCAATCACAAGCTATCCTATCCACTAACATGCTCATAAAAGTAAACAGGCATACGAGGCACAATCAAGAAAGCATCGCAGGGTCCACACAACCACGGTAAGAGATCCTTACCTGTTAACAAGCAGAAAATAATAATTATCACGACCAACGATTAATGACCCTCGAGCTTTAATCGAATCTCGAACAACCTAAGCATTTCAATAAAACACCCAATTTAATTACAAATCAGCAGCCAACAACTCGGAGTCCAAAGAGGGAAAAGACTCGGGAATTACCAACCGAGAAGCACAAGGCTCGGCCAAGACAACACAGCTGGGTAGGCTGGTCGGCAGCTAAATGGCTGGCTGGGCGCGCAGATGGCTCGCTGGGGCGCGTAGACACGGCAGGGAGGCTCGCTGGGGCGCGCTGGCTCGGCAGGAGCTCGCGTGGCGCGTGGCCCAGCTCGGCAGGAGCTCGCCGGGGCCTGCCGGCGCGGACGAGCTACAGGGACGCGATGGCGCGCGGGCAAGGCTCGGACGACACACCTGGGCGACAGGGGACGCGCGCGGGCACTCTGCACGGTGTGGGCTGGGGCTGGGCTAGCTAGGTCCGACTTGGGGCGGTGCTGGCACGAGGTGGCTCGCACGGTGCAGCTGGCTGGGTGGCTGGGCGAGCAAGGGCTCGGGTGAGGGCTAAGGTTGGGTGAGGAGGAGAGAGAGAGAGAGAGAGAGAGAAGGAAAAATAAAACACATGGGAAAAATGGGGAAAAATTCTTATTTTAATAATTTCCTTTTTTCCTTTTTCTTTTCTTTTTTCTCTTTTATTTAAATTCCAAACTTATCCAAATAAATCCAATTTATCCAAAAATCCATAAAATCCTTAAATCTCATTTTTTTGGCTTCCTCTTCGAGACCCGGCTGAAGCAAATCTTTCCAATAATAAAACTCACTTATAAATCACTAAGGCAAAGGTTCAAATCCCAAATCCTGACCGGAGAGCAAAAAGACCAAAATACCCCTAAGGGTTAAAATGCTCTAACGGCCCAACCGATTGCCCTAATACTGAACCGAGAGTACCTGAATAACCGGAATGGAAACCTGGGTCGTTACATGGATGCTCGGAAATTTACCAACCGAGAAGACACACGTCTCGGCAGCAAGGAGGAGGAACGGCGCTGCTGGTGCGGCAAGGGCGCTGGCGCTGGCTCGGGCGCGCGGCAAGGCGAGCAGACATGCTGGAGCGGGCGCGCGACAAGGCATCTGGACGGCGGACAGCGTGCGGGCGACCTGGGCTGTGGGGCCGTTGCACGAACGAACGACATGCTGGAACGACGCACGGGCGATCAGAGCGACGCGGGCAGACGGCCGACGCGGCTGGTGTGCTGGGGCGCGGGCGTGCAGACGCGACGGCGCTGGGGCGCTGTCGTGGGGGCGCAGAGACGGGCGGCGCTGGACTGGCTGGGGCGCACGGTGGCTCCGTGCGGTGCGGCGTTGGGCGGCAGGGGCGATGCAAGGCTGGTGTGGTGCGGCTTGGTGCGACGACGGGCTGGCCCGGCCACGGCGGCGTGGGTGAGAGGGCTGGGCGTCGGCGGCGTGGGTGAGGGGAAGAGTGAGGGTTTGCGAGAGAGAGTGGGGGGTTTTTTTTTCCTTTTCTTTTTTTTTTCTTTTTCATTCCTTCCCTAAGTTAAATAAGCTTTGGGAATCTCAAATGCCCTTCCCAAGGCTTTCCCCCTTCGAGCCCTTGCCAACGCATTTATTTTTCCTTAATTAATTCCAAACTCCCTTCCCTCTTTGAGGCTAAGGGTTCGAGCCCTCCTATTCTTTTTTTTTTAAACTAATTTCCATTTAACTGAAATCCGGGCTGTTACACTGGTGGTTCGAGAAAATTTGAATCTTCTCCCCATACAGATAATGCCTCCAGACCTTAAGTACAAAGACGACTGCTGCCAACTCCATATCATGAGTCGGATAATTCTACTCATGCGGTTTCAACTGCCTTGAGGCATACACTATTACCTTACCGTGCTGCATCAGAACGCAACCCAAACCAAACTTGCTGGCTTCACTGAACACCACAAAACCTCCTGTTCCCTCTAGAACTGCCAACACTGGTGCGGACGTCAAACTGCTCTTCAGCTTAGCGAAACTTTCGTCGCACTTCTTATCCCAAACAAAATCGACACCCTTCCTCGTCAAACGAGTAAGCGGTGCAGCTATAGCAGAAAAATCCTGAACGAAGCGACGCTAATAACCGGCCAGACCCAGAAAACTACGAATTTCCAACACAGTCGTCGGTCTAGCCCACAAACTAACTACCTCTATTTTTTATGGGTCTACATCCACTCCCTCCTTAGACACAACGTGTCCTAGGAAAGCTACCTCCTCAAGCCAAAAGTCACACTTTGAAAACTTCGCATAAAGCTGGTTCTCATGCAAGGCTGTCAAAATCTTTCTTAGGTGCGAAGCATGGTCCTCCTTAGACTTTGAGTACACAAGAATGTCATCTATGAACACAATGACAAAGCGGTCCAGGAACGCCTTGAACACTCTGTCCATCATGTCCATGAATGCAGCTGGGGTGTTGGTCAATTTAAAAGACATGACCACGAACTCGTAGTGACCATACTTCGACCTAAAAGCTGTCTTAGGGATATCTGCATCATGGATCCTTAACTGGTGGTAGCCCGACCTCAAGTCAATCTTGGAAAACACACAAGCTCCCTGGAGCTGGTCAAACAGGTCATCAATACGTGGCAGTGGATACTTGTTCTTGATGGTTACCTTATTCAGTTCCCTATAATCGATGCACAGACGCATTGAGCCATCCTTTTTCTTAACAAACAACACGGGTGCTCCCCACGAGGACACACTCGGTCTAATAAATCCGCTGTTAAGCTACTCTTGCAATTGCTCCTTTAACTCTTTCAATTCAGCTGACGCCATACGTTAAGGTGCTTTCGAGATAGGACGAGTTCTTGGCTCAAGCTCTATTGAGAAATCAACCTCCCTCTTTGGCGGCAGACCAGGCAACTCCTCAGGAAATACATCTGCAAACTCTTGCACAATGGGCACTTGCTCAACAGATAACTGATCACGACTCACTCCAGACAACTTAGCTATGAAACTCCAAGCTCCTCGAGCTAGCAAACGGTGGGCCTTAACTGCCGAAACCACTGGCAGACACACCCCGCCCTGGATGCCCCGAAATTTAAAGCTAGGCCTACTCGATGGGCTGAACACTACCTCCTTCCGACGACAATCAATCATCGCGTGGTTATCAGCTAACCAATCCATGTCGAGGATCACATCAAAACCACTCATAGCCAGTACTATGAGCGTAACATGCAGAGACTCGTTGGATACCTGTATCCGACAGTCCCTTACCTTTTGACTAGCCAGCATACTAGCTCCCGAAGGAGTTGCAACAGATAACTCAAATCCTAAAGGCTCTAAAATCATGCAAGCATGCTCAGCAAAAATAGCAGAAACAAAAGAATGAGTGGAACCCGAATCAAACAACACAAAGGCAAGGTGATCAAGAACTAGGAGCGTACCTACCACCGCGGCCCCAGTTTGCTCAGCCTCCTGGCGGGTCGTAGCATACACTCGCCCCTACTGCTGAGCTGGCTTCGCTATCACTACTTTCTAGTTGCAAAACCGGGCCTCATGCCCTTCCTTACCACAGTTATAGCAAGCCCTAGGGTTACCTCCACAAGGACCCCAATGCGGCTTCCCACAAGGGTTACAATACGGTGGTGGCCACCCTACGCCCTGCTGGTGAGGCTGATCACGGTTTCAGTTTCGCTGCTGGTCTCTGCCCTTAGCATGGCTATTGCTTCCTGAGTCAAACTTACGCTTCTGGCCCAAGTATACTAGGGCCTTATGCACAACAGCACTAGCAACCTGCTCTAGAGGATACTTCCCATCGTAAATCAATGCCAACTGCACTGCCTTGGCAAAAGTCTCTAGGGCCTGTGCCCTAACATCCTGAGACACTCCCTGTCTCAAACCAGCAATAAACTTCCTGATCTTCAGCTCATGGGTAGCAATCAGCTACGGCGCGAAGTACCCATACTCCAAAAACTTCCTCTCATAAACCTCGATCGAATCAGACCCCTGCTTTAAGTTTGAAAATAGCTCAATCATCTTCTCTTGGGCTTCTTCACTGATAAACTTTGCCTTGAACTCAGCCTTGAAGAAATCCCAGGTGGCAGGTGGAGACCCAGCCGGTCTCTCACTCAGAGTGGAATCCCACCACCACTTAGCTGTACCAGCTAATACGTGAGCTGCACAACGGGCTCGCTGCACCTCAGGACAAGCCATCACCATGAATGTGTACTCTAACTCAGCAATCCATCTGGCTGCTACTAACAGTTCTCCAGGGGCACTAAATTTCTCGGGCTTCCACTTGACAAAATCCTTCAGCCACTTGCCCAGATCCTCAGCACCTTCCGCCACAACGACCTCATTCACGATCGACTCCTGCGGAGCTGGCGGTACTGGTGGCACTACAGTCCTCTGCTGAACCATCTCGGTCAACTGCTCTATTTGAATCCGGGACTCTTCCTTTTACGCGGCTAACAATGCCTGCGTCTCAGCTCTCTGCTCAGCCCTCTGGTGTACGACCCAGTTTTCTATTCCGGTTTTCCAGGTGCTTTCGGTTCAAGATTCGGTTGTTCAGTTGGGCCGTTAGAGCTATTTTAACCCTTAGGGGCATTTTGGTCTTTTGCTCCCCTGGCAGGATTTGTGGATTTTTAGGATTTCAGGGTCACTCCTGCCTTTGTCGAGGTTTGATTGTTGTTGGTTGCAAGACCCAAGATGTTTGGGCTAGTCATTTGGAAGTTTGGAAGTGGTTTGGTTATTAGCAAAATTATTGTTAAGTTATGTTCTTCATTTGGGACTTGAACCCTTGCCTTAGTGTTGATTAGGGAGTTTGAATTAAGTGAGTTTTATTATTGGAAAAGATTTCCTCAGCCGGGTCTCGAAGGAGGAAGTCGTGGGAAGGGATTTTAGGTCTTTAGGGCCTATTTAAAATAGGATAAGGATGGAAAAGTAAAGAAAAATCCCACTTCCCCCTTGTTTTGTCTCTCTCTCTCTCTCTCTCTCTCTCTCTCTCTCTCTCTCTCTCTCTCTCTCCCTCTCACCAAACCGTTGCCGCTCTACACCAGCTTGCCCAGCCCAGCCCCGCACTCTGCCGAGCCACCTCGCGCCAGCGCCGTCCCACTCCTCATCAGGTCGCCCAGCCTCGCATTGTGCCTAGCCGCCCCACGCCAGCGCCGTCCTGCTCCGCATCAGGTCGCCCAGCCCCGCACTGTCCCGAGCCGCCCCGTGCTAGCGTCGTCCCGCTCCGCACCAGGTCGCCCCACTCAGCGCCATTCCCTGTAGCCCAGATGCGTCGCCCGCGTGTCGTTCCCTATAGCCCAGGCGCGTCGCCCGCGCGCCGTTTGTCGTAGCCCAGGCGCCTTAGCGCCCCTGCCAGCGCGCCCGTGTCTCTGTCGCGTCTGCACTCCAGCACCCAGCTCTTGCGAGCGAGTCCCCTGCCGCGCCAACGTGCCAAGCCAGCTTCCTTGCTGCCAACAGCCTGCCGTACTGTGAGAGATGGGCCGAGCCTTGTGTCTTCTCGGTTGGTAATTCTCGAGTCTTTTTTCCTTTGGGTCCTAAGCTATTGGCTGCTGTTTATTTAATTAGGTTGTTTTTATTAATAATTAGGTTGTTCGGGTTCGCTTTGAAGCTCGAGGGTCGCTTGGTTGATTTGTGATAGTTATTTCTGCTTGTTTCCAGGTAAGGATTTCTTACCGTGGTTGTGTGGACCCTGTGATATTATCATGATGTGCCTTGTATGCTTGTTGACTGTTATGAGCATGATAATGATAGGGCAGCTATGATTGATCTCTTGCTAGCATGTTTGTCTGATTGTACATGTTAGTGCCATGCTAGGTTTGTTCTTCCAGCATGCTAATCATTCCTGTTTTAAGTTCGTAGTATCATGCTAGGTTAAGTGTGATTGATGTGTTTTATTTTATGTTAGCCAAGAATCATTTACTCTGTACTCTTAGCTAGCATAGTAGGGTTTGTTATCATCCAGAGGTTGAGAGCGGACATAACGTACTTTGTCCCCACGGGTCGGGTGTTAGAGCGAAGCATAACGTACATTGCTTCCTCCCCCGGCCGCCGATGTGGATGTAGCTACCACATCGGCATAAGCCTAGTTTGTAGCCTGCTAGAGCGGAACCCTGCCAACGGTGCAAGCCTGCCTTGGCTGGTTCTTAGATTCAGGTCGGTAGTACTGGCTGCACAGATGAGTGTCGAGGGCCTCGCACTACTGTGTTTAGTGACACCGCTTTCGAGTCTTTAGGCATGCGTACCTGGCCCGCGTAGTTTGTACTTAGGCCCCCACATTTACGCAGGTTGCAGCAGCATGCGGTGTGCGCGCACACGAGTTAGTCGCCGGTTCGGAGAGCTCCCCCGGGCTAATGTTCGTGAATACACCAGTTCCTTCCAGTTTAGAGCAAGACTTCAGGTACTCTCCCGATAGTCCAGATTTATTAGCGAGGGTAAGAGGCCCTTGAGGACGCCATTGGGATTGGTATTGAGCTGATCATATGGCCGAGGGTGTCAGACATCTACTGGGATCGGTTTTTGAGCTGATCATTTGGCTGAGGGAGAAAGACCCTCAAGGATGTCTCAGGATTGGTTATGAGAACCAATCATTAGGCCGGAAGTAGGAGAATTCCGAGGATTCCGGATCTTGCCTTGTAAGCTCGTTGAGCTATGATCTGTAACAAAGTCTGATCCCTCCTTACCACAGCGGTACACAAAGTCTAGTCCCTGCCTGAAAAACTCCTGTGTGGGCTCTCTGACAAGTAGCACATACGGGAATCTGTCGAGGAGCGCCCTGCTGGCGAGGCTAGAAGCAAATCGAAGCTCTACGCTTATCCCGGTTACGATACTACTCTTGGCGGCGCTGGCTGCCTCCTCTGAAGTCAAACTTCCTCTTACGCCTTTGTAGGTGGGATAGGATCTTTGAACCGAGCTGGCGACAACTCTTTGAATCTGGGTACTTCCCATTATAAATGGTCGCCAACTGCACTGCCTTAGCATAAGTGTCGGGGGCCTGTGCTCTAACATCCTGGGATACACCCTGCCTCAGACCTGAAATAAACTTTCTTATCTTCAACTCAGGGGTAGCTATCAGCTGCGGAGCAAAATATCCATACTCCGAGAATTTCCTCTCATACTCCACAATCGAATCAGATCCCTACTTCAGGTTCTGGAACAACTCTACCATCTTTTCCTGGGCCTCATCACTGATATACTTGGCCTTGAACTCGATCTTAAAGAAATCCCAGGTGGCAGGTGGAGACCCAGCAGGTCTCTCACTCAAGGTGGACTCCCACCACCATCTAGCTATGCCTCCTAGCACATGAGCTGCACAACGCCGCCTCTGAACATCAGGACACACCATAATCAGAAAGGTGTACTCCAGATGGGCAATCCATCTGGCTGCAGCTAATGGATCTCCTAGGGCGTCAAACTTCTCTGGCTTCCACCTCACAAAGTCTTTCAGCCATCTGCCAAGGTCCTCGACACCCTCTGCCACAACTGCCTCTAGGGCTGCTTGCTCCTGTGGAGCTGGTGATGTTGTAGTGCCCTGCTGAAACATCCGAGTGAATTGCTCGATCTGGGCTCGAGACTCTTCCCGCTGCGCGGCCAACAAAGCCTAGGTCTCTGCCCTCTGGTAACTCAACAGACTGACCATCATGGCCCTCATGGAATCAGCAAACTCAACTCCAGGAGCAGACTTTCGGTGCTCGGTCTCCTCAACGCCTTCTCTGGGAAAACCAGGGGGAGCTATTGGTGGCACACCATCAGTCTCAGCTTGGGACGATGTCCCTGCGGTATCTGAACCAATCACAATACCCTGACCTACTATCGAACCTCCTTTTCCTGCGCTGGTAATTGGCATGCCGGTGATCTACACCCAAACCAACAACGAGCCAAAACGTGCTCGTCTCCGCTCTACAACACTAAACAAGGGATACACTAGATGAAAAGTATTGTAAATTCTTAACCCTTTTCTAAAACAGTAAACTTAGGCATACCTGATGGCTGTAGGAGTGCTTATGATCATGGAAAAATGACCTACAACAAAAGGCCAGTCTACAGAATCTATGACTTTGAGCTCTGATACCAACTGTAAAGACCCGACCCGAAAAGAGGTCCTAAACTAGGCCTTTACCTCAATGCATGCTTTAAAAACTTAAAGACAATATGCAAGATCATTTTCCAGATTCTGAATGAAAACTAAAAACTTGTAAACATCCATTCAAAAATCCAAAATAGTTTACAACAGTACCAGAATCAAGAAAAACAACCAGAAAACGTCCAAAGAACTCCGTGCCCAACTACATGCATTCAGAGGACAACAAAAATATAAAACATAAACTAAGAGTTTTAAAACAGCTGGTTTCCATGATCAGAAGATCCTCCTTCAGCCATCCTGTCTCGCGCCCTGGTTACCTGTGGAAAACAACAGAATAAGGGTGAGTACGAATTCCCAGTAAGAATCCCCAACTGGGGTACAATACGATATAACTGGTCATCTAGCAGAAAGTATGCAAGCTATGAATATAAACACAGAAGAGAGCACATCACTTTATTCCATACATAAATACCACGGATGCCATCTTACGGTCTTACTCCGGAAAAGTACAACGCGTCTCGATACTCTACGAGAAACTAATCTCGGCCTCAGCTTTCCTACCACTGTCGATACGAAAGGTGCACCGAACTCAAGATCCCGAAGAGCTCTCCAGTCGGCGCTGTAATGAGCGTGTGCGCACACTGCATGTTGCTGCAAACCAGGGAGGTGCTGGGTCTAGGGCATTGTGACGAACCCGACCCAAAACATGGTCCTAAACTGGGGTTCTCACTCAGCATGCAAGTTAAATATGATAACAAGCGGTTTAGTGCTCATATTTAAAAACCATTCAAAACATATGAGAAGGGGGAACCCTTAAAACATAAACCACAGTTTTCATTTAAACCATCCAACGAAGTAAAACCACCTGGCCAGTATTTATAAAATCATACAATACAATTTAAACAACTTTTTAAACAATGTTCCCCTATGACTCCTGTCCATCTACATCTTTGAATAAACAATGCAACAATAAAAGACAGAGTGTCGGCGGCTCCCATGATCAATCGGCTCCTCTAGCTAGCCCTCCCGGTGTTGTCCCAAGCTACCGAAAGATAAATAAGGGTGAGTATAAAGATACTCGGTAAGAATCCCCAACCGGGTACAATACGACGATACACCCGTCATCTAGCACCTCAACAAGCAAGCAAACGACCATCAACAGATTATAGCTCAACGAGCTCATAAGAAAAGATCTGGAACCATCGGAAGTCTCCTACTTCCGGAATCATCGGAAGTCTCCTACTTCCGGCCTAATGATTGGTTCTCATAACCAATCCTGGGACATCTCCGAGGGTCTTTCTCACTCGGCCAATTGATGAGCTCAAAAACCGATCCCAAGATGTCCGACACCCTCGAGGGTCTTTCTCCCTCGACCAATTGATTAGCTCAAAAGCCAATCCCAATGGGTGTCCTCAAGGGCCTCTTACCCTCGCTATACATCGGGACTATCGAGAGAGTACCCGAAGTCTGGCTCTAAACTGGAAGGAATGGTGTACTCACGAACATTAGCAGGGAGCTCTCGGCGAAGCGGCAACTAACGCGTGTCTTGCGCACACCGCATGCTCTCTAAAACAGCGTAAATGAGGGGCCTAAGGGCAAACTACGCGGGCAGTACGCATGCCTATGACTCGAAGCGGTGTCGCGATCCGCGATGGCGAGGCCCTCGGCGCTCATCTGTGCAGCCTGATCCACCGACGTGAAGCTAAGAACCGGCCAAGGTAGGCTTACACCGTTGGCAGGGTTCCGCTCTAGCAGGCTACAAACTAGGCTTTGGCCGGAGTGGGTAGCTAAGTCCACAACCGCGGGTCGGGGGTAGCAAGATACGTTATGTTACGCACACTTTACTCCGACGACTGAGCTACTAGGGACAAAGTACGTTTTGTCCGCTCAGCCTCTGGATGATGACAAACCCTACAACTCTATCTAAGAGTACAGAGCAAAAATCAATGATTCCTGGCTAGCAAGCAATGACTGACATAAATCACATTACCTAGCATGATACTACAACTTAAGCGGGAATCACAAGCATCTTTGTGAGAACAAACCTAGCATGGCACTAACATGTAAAATCAGGCAAACATGCCTAGCAAAAATTCAATCAACTGCTCTATCTCTAACATGCTCATAACAATCAGCAAACAAGCAAGGCATATCGAGATATATCGCAGGGTCCACACAACCACGGTAAGAAATCCTTACCTGGGACAAGCAGAAAACAATAATTATAATAAATCTACGAGCGAATCCTCGAGCCTCTAGACGATCCCGAACAGCCATCCGAGAAGCCACAATGCTCGGGCCAAATCAACACACACAAGCAGGCTGTCGGCAGGGCAGAGCCTGGCTGGGCGCAGGCACTGGGCGCGCTGGGGGCTCGGACACGGGCGCAGAGGCACGCTGGGGCACTGGGCACGGGCGCAAGGGCGCGGAGCTCCGCGCGGGCGAGCTGGGACAAGGCGAGGAGCGCGCGCGCGCGCAGCGCGCTCTCAAGATGATGGGGGCGCGCGGCGCGAGCTCAGCAAGCACAGTGGCGCGCGAGGCGACGCGACGCGACGGGCTCGGGCGCTCGATCTGGCATGGCATTGTGCGAGGGACGGCGAGCTACACGCGCCTGACAAAGACGGGGTGGCGGCGACTCGGACCAGGCGAGCTGCTGTGGACGGCAGCCTAGGCGAGGCAGATCTTGGCGACGCGGGCTTGGGCGAGCGGTGGGCTCAGCGCCCGCAGGCGGCTGGGGTGAGCTCAGTGGCGGGGCTTGAGTGGCGGGCGGGGCGGCTGGGGTGCTCGGGCAGGGAGGAGAGGGCCAAGGGGGGGCTCGGGCTGGAGGAGAGAGAAAGGGGAAAAATGGGGGAAAAATGGATTTTTTTCCTTTTTTTTCTTTTCTTTTTCTTTTTTATTTAAATTCCAACCTTATCCAAATAAATCCAATTATCCATTTTCCAATTTTTCCAAAAATCCTTAAAATCCTTAAATCTCATTTCCCGGCTTCCTCCTTCGAGACCCAACTGAAGCAACCTCCCAAACAAATATTGAAGGCCCGGCTCGAATCTCAAAGGAAACACCCAACCAACCATCATTTTGCCCAAAACCCAAATCACAACCGAACTCCCAAACGAATAGCCCAAACATCTCGGGACTCGCAGCCCACAACAAACAAGCCTTAACAAAGGCAGGAGCTGCCTCGAAGCCCTGAAAAACCATAAATCCTGCCCAAGGAGCAAAAAGACCAAAATGCCCCTAAGGGTCCAAACAGCTCTAACGGCCCAACCGAACCACTGAATCTGAACCGGAAGCTCCTCGAGAACTGGGATAGAAAACTGGGCCGTTACAGGCATGCTGCCTTGGTCTAGTACGCATGCCTAAAAGAATCTCTGGATGGGTGTTACTGAACATAGTGGTGTGAGACCAGGACACTATGACTTTGTCAGCCTGTACCACCGCACCTCAGGCAAAGAAACCGACCATGGTAGGCTTACACCAGGAACCGGTCCTTGCCCAATCAGGTGGCAATCGAGGGCTACTGCCGACACGCTGAGGTCGTGTCGACTGCCGGGGAGAAGGCAATGCCTCGCCATTCCCCCTACCATTGGGGCATTTAACAGTCTGCCACCCTCACCCAAGATTGCCTTTGGAGTTCTTTGTTAGGGCTAGCTAAACCCTAACGATAGATCAGAGACGGAGTACTGCCTCGCACGTCCCTGCCACGGATGCAAGTTACGTTATACATCCTCGCCCGGATGATAATGCCTATCAGAATTCTAAGCTATAAACTGTAAAGACCTGGCCCGAGAAACGGTCTCTAACCTAGATCCTTACTTAGCATGCATGATTAAGAATGTAAAACATCATTCAGAGTTCCAAATTTAAATCTTTGCAATCAACACCTTTAAAACAAAAACCGTAATTCCAATAAATAAAACCAACAAGTAAGTGACTGATCAGTACTTTCTTAAAACAAATCAAAGGGAACGGTTCGAGAAACATAAAATAGTTTTTGAGTGCTTTCCTAGGGACTCAAGTCCCACTACATGCTAATTCATAAAAACAATAAAAGAACGTGAAACTCAGAGTCAGCCATCCATGATCATCCAGCAGCCTCCTCCTAGCCATCCAGCCTCTGTCCCAAGTTACCTGGTGGAAAACCACAGAAAAATAAGGGTGCGCCACAAGTTACTCAGTAAGAATCCCCAACCGGTGTACAATACGAAAACATCTCATTTAGCACAAGAACATGCAACCATACAATGACTTAGAGCAAACAGTTGGGTTAAACCATACGCCCCTCCTGGAGCTTGCCTATTCGAAGGCTTACAGCTATAAACTACCCTAGGTTCTACACCTGGATGCCCTTCAGGCCTTACTCAACTTAGGACTCAGTGCTGCCCATCGGGGACTTACACACCTAGGATGCCCATCGGGGTCTTACACCTCCAACTCAGTGATGCCCATCGAGGACTTACACACCTAGGATGCCCATCGGGTCTTACACTTCCAACTCGGTGATGCCCATCGAGGACTTACACACCTAGGATGCCCATCGGGTCTTACACCTCCAACTCGGTGATGCCCATCTGGGGACTTATGCACCTAGGATGCCCATCGGGGTCTTACACCTCCAACTCAGTGATGCCCATCGGGGACTTATACACCTAGGATGCCCATCGGGGTCTTACACCTCCAACTCAGTGATGCCCATCGGGGACTTATACACCTAGGATGCCCATCAGGGTCTTACACCTCCAACTCAGTGATGCCCATCGGGACTTATACACCTAGGATGCCCATCGGGTCTTACACCTCCAACTCGGTGATGCCCATCGGGACTTATGCACCTAGGATGCCCATCGGGTCTTACACCTCCAACTCGGTGATGCCCATCGGGGACTTATACACCTAGGATGCCCATCGGGGTCTTACACCTCCAACTCAGTGATGCCCATCGGGGACTTATACACTTTGGATGCCCATCGGGGTCTTACACCTCCAACTCAGTGATGCCCATCGGGGACTTATACACCTAGGATGCCCATCGGGGTCTTACACCTCCGGATGTCCATCGGGGTCGTACCCGAGCGGGACCTAAACTAGTTACCCCTACAATCTTCTGCACCTTACATCACCTGTCTAACCCTAGCATGGATCTAACAGCATACAACGGGGAACATGGATATGCCAGGATGGAAGAACCTAGCATGGAATTAATAGAATACAACATAAAGCATGGATATGTTAGGATAGGAGAACCCTAGCATGGAACTAACGGAACGCAAACATAACACGAACACGAAATCAAAAGCAAGCATGAATCCTATCCACTAGAAACTCATACAGTTACAAAAATCAATATGCTATCAAGTATTCGCAGGGTCCACACAACCCCGGGTAAGAAATCCTTACCTAGAAATAAGTGGGAAATAACTATCACGAATCAACTAACGACCCCCGAGCTTAAAGCGAACCCGAGCAACCTAGGCATACAATAAAACATCCTGAATAAATAAACAGCAGCCAGCAACTTTAAGTCTAAAAGGGGACAAGCTCAGGAATTACCAATCGAGAAGACACGCGGTCTCCGCAGCAAGGGGGCAGGAATGGGCGCTGTTGGTGCGGCAGGGGCACTGGCGCTGGCTCGGGCGCGTGGCAAGATGAGCAGACGCGCTGGGGCAGGCGCGCGGCAAGGCGACGTTACGACGGGCAAACGTGCGGGCTACCTGGGCTGCGAAGACGGCTCGCGGAAGTGCGGTCTCGCTGGGACGGCGAGCAGAGCGACGCGGACGGACGGGGCGACGTGGCTGGTGCACTGGGGAGCGTGCGATGCAGACGTGACGGTGCTAGGCGCGGCGACGATGGTAGTGGGCGATGCAGACGTGACGGCGCTGGGCGCTGTCGTGCTAGGACGGCGATGGGCTGCAGTGGGCGATTCAGACGTGACGGCGCTGTGTACTGTCGTGCGGCGCGGCGACGGACGGTAGTGGCCATGCAGGGCGTGCGACCTGGTGCGGGCGGCCTGGGTTGGGCGACCTAGTGCGGTACGGAGGCTGGGCTGGTGTGGTGCAGCTTGGTGCGACGGCGGCGAGGGCGTGGCTGGGGTGCGGCTGTGGTGAGGGTTTGCGTGAGAGTGGAGCTTTTCTTTTTCCTTGTTTCTTTTTCCTTCCTTCCCTATTTTTTCCTTATTTAAATCCAAGCTTCCAAACCTCTTTTTAGGCCAAGAGTTCAAGACCTCCAAATAACACCCTTCAAAAAAAAAATATATATAAAAACCCTATTTTTCATTTAGCTGAAAACTGGGCTGTTACATAAACAGATAACAGTAAACAATCCAATCCGTGCTCAGCAGAAACAATGAACCTAGCACGATACTACGAAGCAAGAACAGATAACAAGCATGCCAGAATAGAACAACCTAGCATGGAACTAACATGAGAATTAATACGAGAATCATGCCAGTCGAAATTCAGAACAGAGCACCTATCCACTAACATGCTGATAAACATAACCATACATACAATCAATAATCACAGAATATACCTGTAAAGACCCGACCCAAAAGGGGCTCTAAATGGGCCTTTACCCCAATGCATGTAGTAAAAATAAAAGACATTATGAAAAATACATTTCGGATTCCAAGTAAAAACAGAAACATTCAACAACCAAAACATACATTTCTAAAAGCACACTCTGATCAGAGATTTATTTAAACCATTAAAACAATCCACAAGTACCAATATCTTTGGAATCCATAAAACGTAAGAAAACATCACGGGGGCTCTGTGCCCGTCTACATGCATTCAGGGAAATAATAAAAAGTGAAGAGTCATGATAATTAAATAAAATAATCGAGAGATGACAGCGAGGTTCCATGATCATAGCTCCTCCTTGACCATCCTGTCTCCCGCCTTGATTACCGTGGAAAACCACAGAATAAGGGTGAGTAACGAATTACCCAAGAAGAATCCCCAACCAGGGGTACAATACGATATACATGATCATCTAGAAGAATGTATGCAAGCTATGAGTACAAACACAGAGCGGAGCACATAGCTAAGTCCACACTTGGACCTCGGATGCCATCTCGTGGTCTTAGTCCGGAAAATACCACAACACACTAAACGCACTATACGGGAACAAGTCCCGGCCTCGGCTGTCTCATCGTCCGACACGAAAGGTGCATCGCTCAAGATCCCGAGGAGCTCTCGATCGGCGCCAGTAATGAGCGTAAGCGCGCCGCATGCTACCGCAAACTCGGGGTGCGGGTCTAGTGGCAAGTTGCCGAGTTCGATCACCATGCCTAACTAAATCTCTCGGATCGGTGTCACCGACATAGGGTGTGAGACACTGGACACGTGAACTATGTCACTGTACCACCGCTTTGAGGCTAAAGGAACCGGTCGTGGTAGGCTTACACCGAAGCGGTCCTTGCCCTAACAGTGGCAATCAAGGGCTACGGCCGAACACGCCGAGGGCGTGTCGATCTGCCGGGACGAGGCAATGCCAAGTCATCATCCCGACCGTTGGGGCATTTAACGATCGCCACCCTCACCCAAGATTGCGGGGCCTACCGGTTGGGATAGCTAATCCCTCACGGGGTCCAAGGGCGGAGAAGCTGTCTCGAACGTCCTTGCCATAGATGCAAGATACTTTATGCATCGGGCCCGGATGATTCTATCTACCTCAATTCTAAACCTTAACAATAATAACGATTCAATCAATGCGGTCCAATACGTGCTCATCGGATACAAAGAACCTAGCATGATACTACGGCGAGAACAGATATCGAACATGCTAGAATAGAACAACCTAGCATGGGCTAACATGAGAAACAATACAAGAGTTCATGCGATCGAGGAATTGAGCAGAGCACCTAGGCTAAACATGCTAGTAATCATACGAGCATACAAAACAACAATCACAAATATACCGCATGAGGTCCACACAACCTCGGTAAGAAATCCTTACCTTGGTCGGAAGACTTCTACACACAAATCCTAAGCTGCGGAACAATCCCGAGCTAGCGAGTGGGAACCTAGCAAACCAACAATAATCGGCATCTAAAATATCTAAACAACAATAGAACGACAAGCTCGGCTCGGGGAACTCACGCGCGCGCGACGACACGAGCTTGGGCTCTGGCTTTGCAAGCAGGGCACGGCAAGGAGCGCTGCAGGCTGTGCGGCACGGCTGGCACACGGTGGCCGCGCTGCGCCTGGCTGCTGCACGGGCACGGCGCAACAAGACGGCGTCGCGCGGGCGAAAGCAGCTCGGGCTGGCGCGCGCGAGGCGAGCGTCGGGCGGCTGGCGCGCGGCGAGCAGGTCATAAGGCGGCGGCGCGGGCGCTGGCGCGGCGATGCGGACACGGGCGAGCGAGCGGCTCGGCAGCGATGCGCGCGCGCGAACGCGAACGTCTCGGCGGCGGCGCTGGCGAGCGAGCTCGGCAAGCGGACACGGCGAGGGCGTCGAGCGATCGGTGGACGTCTTGGCGCTGGCGAGGACCTCTGGCGTCGCGGCGATCGGGCGATCTCGCTTTGAAGGCGAAGCGGCAAGGCTTGCTGGGACAGATCTGAGCGTCTGGCGGTCGCGCCGACAGATCCGGGCGTGCGACGGCAACGAGGCTGCCGTTATTGAGGAGTGGCCGATGCGACGAGCTCGGGTGCTGACCTCCCTCGGTGGCTGCACAACACACACACACACAAACCCCTTTTTCTTACATTCGGCCAGCAAACACCCAAATGAGAAGATGAAGAAGACGAAGACTTACCTGGAATGATGATGATCGAACCCAAGGAGATGCAAGGATGAAGAATCGGCAAGGCTATGGAGATGGAGAGCTTGGGCGGCCAAGAGGTGTTTTGGACAAGAAGATGGAATAACCTAATTCTATTTCATTTAACCAAATGCACCAAAACTCCAAAATCCAAGGTTAACTAAGATGTGATGCAGAAAGAGCAACAAGAGCACCTAATGGCTCAATTGGCACACATCTCTACAAGCTTCCCGGAGACCGGGTTCAAAACCTCTTTGCGGCACAATTTCCTTTATTTTTACTTTTGCATCAAACCTTGCTCAAACCAAACCTCAAACTCCTCCAAAAACCTACATAAAACCATCCAATAATTTTAGTATTTGGAAAAGACATAAACGCACCATGACGGCCCGACCAAATTACCAAATTACCCCTAGGGCATACCGGAAGACCGGGAAGAAAAACACAGGTCGTTACAATATTCCCTCCTTTTTATGACTTTCGTCCTCGAAAGTCCTTAAAACAGAAACAGCTCGAGGGTAATGCAACCTCATCTCGTCTTCCCGCTCCCAAGTGGCTTCCTAAGAACCCGATTCTTCCATCGAACCTTTACCAAACGAATCTCGCGATTACGCAACGTCTTGGTCTCAAAGGCAAGGATCCTCACCTGGCTTCTCCTCGAAGTTCAAATCCTCATTCAGTTGCAAAGGCTCAAAGTCCACAATGTGCGACGGGTCCGGCACATATCTTGCCTCAACATCGATACATGAAAAACACTATGCACCGCTGATAGTGACGGAGGTAGGGCTAACCGGTAAGCAACTCGCCAATCCTCTCTAGGATCTCAAATGGACCAACAAAGCGGGGACTCAACTTCCCACGCTTACCAAACCTCAGAACACCTCACATCGGAGCAACCTTAAGGTACACATCTTTGACCAACCTCAAACTCCAAATCTCGACGCCGAACATCGGCGTAACTCTTCTGCTGCTCTGAGTGTCAACATACGAGCTCTAATCTTCTCGCCTTGCACCATTGGTCAAGCTGCGGTAACTCGGGACCCAAAACACGTCTATCACCAACCTCTTCCTGAGAACACGGGGGACCCGACAACGCTTACCATACAATGCCTCGAATGGAGCCATCTGAATCGTCGATCGTGTAATTGTTGTTGTAGGCAAACTCCATCAAATCTGAGATCATGGTCCCAAGCGCACGGGAAATCCAACACACAAGCCCTCAACATATCCTCGAGAATCGATTCACTCTCTCGATCGACCATCCGTCGAGGGTGAAAAAGTCATCTTTGGCGCACTCTGTGCCCAAACCATACGGGGCGCTCTCGAAGCGAGAAGTGAACCGCGAGTCACGATCGACACAATCCTCACCGGTACACCATGATAACGGATGATCTGCTCCAAAAAGCAAAGTGCGCCCCATTGTTCCACGGTATAAGTGTCTCTCACGGGAATGAAGTGTGCGCTCTTGGTCAAACGGTCGACTATCACCCAAATCGAGAGAACTTCCTCGGAGTCCTTGGCAAACCGGATATAAAGTCCATAGAGATCTCTTCCCATTTCCATCTGGGGTACACTCGATGTTTGCAACAAACCGGTGGCCTCTGCACGGGTGCCTTCACTTGGCGACAAGTGAGACACCGGTGACAAACTCTGCCACATCTCTCTTCATCCCCATCCACCGAAAGTCCGCTAAGGTCTGATACATCTTGGTACCCAGGGGTGCCAAGCAAAAGAAGGCTGTGGGCCTCGAGAGCAGCAACTCGCCGCAAACTCTGCAATGTCCGGAACACACAACCGGCCTCTATAAGTCAACCCAGCATGCGGTGAATACACAAAGTCAAAGTCACCGTCAAAGATCGACTCTGTCAACCAATCTCTTAAGTGCGGGGTCACCCAACTGGCCATCTATAATCCATTTGCCTAATCGGCAATTTGAGCAATCCAATCGAGCTACCACGGCGGTAACCTCTCCCAACAACATCGCAACCTCGGCCCGCTCGAACTCTCTGCGCAAGCTGGGTGGGAACTCAACAACGCCGCGAGTGCGGCGTCTTTCTGCTCAAAGCATCGGCCACTACATTGGCTTTACCGGATGGTACAAAATCTCGCATGATCATAATCCTTTACCAACTCTAACCATCTCCTCTGCCTCATATTCAACTCCTTACGAGTAAGCAGAGATACTTGAGGCTCGGTGATTGGTAAACATCACGAATCCGCTCACCATACGGTAATGCCTCCAAATCTTGATTGCAAACACCACTGCTTTGCCAACTCCATATCATGAGTCGGGTAGTTACTGCTCATACGGCTTGGTGACGGGAAGCATAGGCAATGACCTTCCCGTCTTTGCATCAACACACAACCTAAACCAAACTTGGAAGCATCACTCAGAGACCACGAAACCACTGTCCCCTCCCGGATTGCCAACATCAGTCTTGAAGTCAAACTACGCTTGAGCTGGCAAAGCTCTCATCACACTCTTTGTCCCAAACAAACTCGACACCCTTCCTCGTCGGACGAGTGTGAGGCGAGGCTAAAGCAGAAAAGTCCTTGACGAACCGACGGTAGTAACTCGCCAAACCGAGAAAGGCTGCGAATCTAAAGCAATCGAAGTCGGCTTGGCCCATGAACTCACGGCCTCAATCTTCGCGGGGTCCACGGCTATACCATCTCTCGAAACCACGTGGCCTAGGAAGGCCACTGCTCCAACCAGAAATCACATTTGGAAAACTTCGCATAAAAGTGGTTTTCCCTCAAAGCCGCCAATACTCGCCTCGGATGCTCTGCATGGTCTTCTTTAGACCTCGAATAAATCGAGAATATCGTCAATGAACACGATGACGAAGCTGTCCAAAAATGACTTGAACACCCTATCCATCATGTCCATGAACGCGGTGGGGCATTGGTCAATCCAAACGACATAACCACAAACTCATAGTGACCATATACGGATCTCGAAAGTCTGTCTTAGGAATGTCGGCATCCACGATCCGCAATCGATGGTAACCGGATCTCGAGATCTATCTTGGAGAACACGAAGCTCCACGAAAGGCGATCGAACAAATCATCGATACGGGGCAAGCGGATACTTATTCTTCATTGTCACCTTATTAAGCTCGCGGTAATCAATACATAAGCGCATAGAACCATCCTTCTTTTTCACAAGCAGAATGGAGCTCCCACGGGGACACACTTGGACGGATGAACCCTCGGTCTAACATCTCCTGCAGCCCTGAATCTTGATTCCTTTAACTCACTGGCGCCATGCGTCACGGAGCCTTCGAGATAGGGAGGGTCCCGGCTCGAGCTCAATAATGAAGTCAACCTCTCTCTTTGGGGCAACCGGTAACTCCTCAGAAACACATCCGCGAACTCTGCACGCACCGGCACTGATCAGCAGAGCGAGGGGCGCTCTTCCCGCACAACTTGGCTAGATAGCCCCAAGCTCCATGAGCTAGCAAGCGACGAGCTTTCACGGTGACACCATCGGCGGGCAAACTCCACCTGGACTCCACGAAACTTAAAGCTAGGCCGACTGGCGGCGGCACGAACACTACTTCTTCCGGTGGCGGTCAATCAACGCGTGGTTAGCGACTAACCACTCCATACCAAGAATCACATCAAAACCGCTCATAGGCGGGACTATGAGCGTAGCCACAAGCAACTCTCCGGATATCTCGATCCGGCCATCCTTAATCTTATCTCTAGCCAACATACTAACTCCCGAAGGAGTTGCAACAGATAACTCAAAACCTAGAGGCTCTAGTCTTAACTTAGCATGCTCGACCAAACAACACAGATACAAATGAATGCGTAGAACCAGAATCAAACAAGACAAATGCGCGATGATCTAAAACAAGAAGCGTGCACGCCCGCAGCGGCATCCGTGACGCTCGGCCTCTGACGGGTCGTAGCAAACACTCGACCACTTGCTGCTGGCCATTGGCCGAGTTGCCATAGTTGGTGATCATAAAAACGGGCCATGTGCCCCTCTCTACCACAACGGTAGCACAATCTAGGTCCGGCCGACAAGCTCCGGCGTGGACTTTCCCACAAGTAGCACAAGCGGAAGCGCACTGGGTCCTCCTGCTGTGGGGTGGAAGCGGTGGAGCTCTCCTCGATCTCTGTTCGAAGCGCCCTTGGCGGCGGCGCCTCCCCGAAAGTCAAACTTCCTCTTCGCCCCACAGTGCTGGGACGGGGCCTGGAACAGAGGAGGCGGCAACAACCCGCTCAAGCGGGATACTTCCCATTATAGATCGTGGCTAGCTGGACAGCCCTAGCATAAGTGTCGGGGCACGAGCCACGACATCGGGAAACACCTGCCTCCAATCCCGGATATGAACTTAGAATCTTTCTGCGGGGTGGCAATCAAGCGAGGAGCAAAATATCCATACTCGAGAACTTGCGCTCATATTCCTCAATGGAATCGAACCACGCTTCGAGGTTACGAAGAGCTCCACCATCTTTCTCCCGAGCCTCATCAGCGATGAACTTTACCTTGAACTCGGCCTTGAAGAACTCCCAAGTAGCGGGTGGAGACCCGGTGGTCTCTCGCTCAAGGTGGACTCCCACCACCATCTCATTGTGCCTCCTAGCACATGAGCCGCACATCTCGGCCTCTCGAATATCGGGGCACACCATGATCGGGAAGGTGTACTCCAAATGGGCAATCCACTGGCTGCCGCTAACACATCACCGGTGGCATCAAACTTCTGAGCTTCCACTTCACAAAGTCCTTGACCACCTACCCAATTCCTCGGCACCCTCGCCATATACGCCTCTGGGGCTACTTGCTCTGCGCGGAGTGGAGGAGCTCTTGAGCTCTCTTTGAACCAATCGAGTCGGTTTTGCTCGATCTGGGCTCGGGACTCTTCCCGCTGCCCAGCGCCAACAAGGCACAGGTCTCGCCCTCTGGTCACTCAACATGCCGACCATAAAAGCCCTCATAGACTCGGCAAACTCCGCTCCGGGAGAGCGATCTCACGGCGCTCGATCGCCTCAACGCCCGCTCTAGGCGTAACAGGAGGAGCTGCTTTGGTGGAATGCCATCGATGTCGGCTTGGGGCGATGTCCCCTGCAGATCGATCCGATCCTCGATACCTCGACACGCTCTCGAACCTCCTCTCGATGCGGGTGGTAGCATCTTTGGCGATCTACATCCAAACCAACAACGAATCAAAACACGCTTTGTCACCATTCCACAACACCAAACAAGGCATACACTAGATGATAGGTATTGTAAATTCTTAACCCTTTTCCTTTCTAAAACAATAAATCTAGGCGTACTGATGGTGTCTGAGTCTTGATGATCATGGAAAACGACCTACAACAAAAGGTCGGTCTACAGAATCTATGACTCGAGCTCGATATCAATCTGTAAAGACCCGACCCAAAGGGGCTCTAAATGGGCCTTTACCCCAATGCATGTAGTGAAAATAAAAGACATTATGAAAAATACATTTTGGATTCCAAGTAAAAAGCAGAAACATTCAACAACCAAAACATACATTTCTAAAAGCACACTCACGATCGGAGATTTATTTAAACCATTAAAACAATCCACAAGTACCAATATTTGGAATCCATAAAACGTAAGAAAACATCACGGGGCTCTGTGCCCGTCTACATGCATTCGGGGAAATAATAAAAAGTGAAGAGTCATGATAATTAAATAAAATAATCGAGAGATGACAGTGAGTTCCATGATCATAGCTCCTCCTTGACCATCCTGTCTCCGCCTTGATTACCGTGGAAAACCACAGAATAAGGGTGAGTAACGAATTACCCAGTAAGAATCCCCAGAGGGTACAATACGATATACATGATCATCTAGAAGAATGTATGCAAGCTATGAGTACAAACACAGGCGGAGCACATAGCTAAGTCCACACTTGGACCTCGGATGCCATCTCGGGGTCTTAGTCCGGAAAATACCACAACACACTAAACGCACTATACGGGAACAAGTCCCGGCCTCGGCTCATCGCCGATCGTCACGAAAGGTGCACCGCTCAAGATCCCGAGGAGCTCTCGATCCGGCGCTGTAATGAGCGTAAGCGCGCACCGCATGCTACTGCAAACTCGGGGATGCCGGGTCTAGTGGCAAGTTGCCCGAGTTGATCCACCATGCCTAACTAAATCTCTCGGATCGGTGTCACCGACATAGGGGTGTGAGACACGGACACGTGAACTATGTCACCTACCACCACCTTTTTGAGGCTAAAGGAACCGTCGTGGTAGGCTTACACCGAAGCGGTCCTTGCCCTAACAGTGGCAATCAAGGGCTACGGCCGAACACGCCGAGGAGGCGTGTCGATCCTGGGGACGAGGCAATGCCAAGTCATCATCCCGACCGTTGGGGCATTTAATGATCGCCACCCTCACCCAAGATTGCGGGGCCTACCGGTTGGGATAGCTAATCCCTCACGGGGTCCAAGGGCGGAGAATCGTCTCGAACGTCCTTGCCATAGATGCAAGATACTTTATGCATCGGGCCCGGATGATTCTATCTACCTCAATTCTAAACCTTAACAATAATAACGATTCAATCAATGCAGTCCAACATGCTAGAATAGAACAACCTAGCATGGGCTAACATGAGAAACAATACAAGAGTTCATGCGATCGAGAATTGAACGAGCACCTAGGCTAAACATGCTAGTAATCATACACAGGCATACAAAACAACAATCACAAATATACCGCAGAGTCCACACAACCTCGGTAAGAAATCCTTACCTTGGTCGGAAGACTTCTACACACAAATCTAAGCTGCGGAACAATCCCGAGCTAGCGGCGAGAACCTAGCAAACCAACAATAATCGGCATCTAAAATATCTAAACAACAATAGAACAGCAAGCTCGGCTCGGGAACTCAAGCGGCGCGACGACACGAGCTTGGGGCTGCTGGCAGCCGGCACGCGGCAAGGACGCGCTAGCTGGCTGTGGCCTGTGCAACGCAGCAGCAGGCGCTGGCGCTTGCTGCTACTGGCACGCAGACGGCAGCAGACGCGCGCGCGCAGCAGCAGCGTCGGGCTGGCGGCCGCGGCGAGCGCGTCGGCGCGCCTGGCGCGGCAGCGCTGGCGCGAAAGGCGGCGCTGGCGCTGGCGCGCGATGCGGACACCGCGAGCAGCGGCTTCAGAGGACGGCGCGCGGCGAACGTCTGGGCGAAGGCGCGCGGCGCAGCAGCTTCGGCAAGCGGACACGGCGAGGGCGCGGCGAGCGATCAGTGACGCGTCTTGGCGCTGGCGAGGACCTCTCGCGTCTGGCGGCGAGCGATCGGGCGATCTCTTCTTTGGGCGGCGGTAAAGAAATTTCAGCTGGGACAGATCGAGCGTCGCGGCAGGGCCTTCGACAGATCTGGGCGTCGCGGCAGACGGGTGCCGTTGACGGAGTGGCCGATGCGACGAGCTCAGTCTTTGGACCTCCCTACCGGGTTGCACACACACACACACACAAACCCCTTTTTCTTACATTCGGCCAGCAAACACCCAAATGAGAAGATGAAGAAGACGAAGACTTACCCGGAATGATGATGATCGAACCCAAGGAGATGCAAGGATGAAGAATCGGCAAGGCTATGGAGATGGAGAGCTTGGGCGGCCAAGAGGTGTTTTGGACAAGAAGATGGAATAACCTAATTCTATTTCATTTAACCAAATGCACCAAAACTCCAAAATCCAAGGTTAACTAAGATGTGATGCAGAAAGAGCAACAAGAGCACCTAATGGCTCAATTGGCACACATCTCTACAAGCTTCCCAGGAGACCCGGGTTCAAACCCCTGCTGCAGCACAATTTCCTTTATTTTTACTTTTGCATCAAACCTTGCTCAAACCAAACCTCAAACTCCTCCAAAAACCTACATAAAACCATCCAATAATTTTAGTAGCTGGAAAAGACATAAACGACCATGACGGCCCGACCAAATTACCAAATTACCCCTAGGGCATACCTGGAAGACCGGGAAGAAAAACCTGGGTCGTTACAATACCGCAGGGCCCACACAACTCCAGTAAGAAATCCTTACCTTGGTCGGAAGGCAACAACACACAAGTAGATCCTAAGCTGCAACCGAACCCGAGCTAGCTATCGGGAACCTAACAAACAACAACAAATCTCACAACCTATCGGGCTTAGCTAAAAATACAAACAACACTTGGCTCGATCCAGAGCAACTCACATGGCACGGGGTTGGCGGGCGGATGGACAGGCTGCAACGACGCTGCTGGGCGTGCGGCAGGTCATGCAGACGCAATAGGGGCTACGCGCGCGTGCGGCTGGGTGTGTAAACGCGGCAGGGCGTTGGGCTGCACGTGGATAGGCGATGCGACGCGGGCGTGCTCGCGTGCGGTTGTTCGCACGGGCGAAAGGGCTACTCGCGTGTGGCTGGGCGAACGGGCGATGTGCTGCTGGGCTGCTGCAGGCTAGGAGACGCGAATGGACAGAGCTGCGATCAAGGTTGGGCGAGCAAGCAGAAAGCGGTGGAGGCGATCGGCCGAGTGCGTCGGCGGTGGCGATCGGCTGCCACTGCTTTGCTAGGCTAGGCTGCACATACACAAGCTCTCAATCCTCTTCTCTCGGCCAGCAAGAACAACACCAAAAAGGAAGAGAAAGAGAGATCGAGGAACGCTTACCCAAGACGAACGAGACGACGGAGCTCTTGGGAGAAGGCGCACGACAAGGAGGCTTGGGAGAAGATGGTTGGACGGCAAAGGGGAATTTGGGAAGGAGAATGATGAATAAACCTAATTCTTTTTCTTTTTAATCAAACTCACCTAAATCCGGAAAACCAAGGCAAAATAAGATAACCTGCAGAATGAGCATCAATAACAACCGGCAACTTGATTGGCAGGACCACACTGTTATCACCCTAGCCACCCGGGCTCGAATCCCAGCTGATGCATTTTTAATCCTATATTTTATTTTTGCATCTCTCCATACCCAAACTCATCCAAAAAGCAACTAAACCCTACATTTTACCATCCAAGAATATTAACAGCTGAAAAAGATAGAAACGGCCCTAACGGTCTGACCAAATTACCAAAATACCCTTAGGACGTACCTGGAAGACTAGGATGAAAACCTGGGCCGTTTGGTAAAGGTTCAGTGGAAGAGCCAGAGTTTTGGGGAGGCTACTTGGGAACGGGAGGACGAGATGAGATTGCACTATCCTGAGCTATTTCAGTCTTAAGGAGGGTATTTTGGTAATTTGGTCGGGCCGTTAGGGTTGTTTCTGTATTCTCAACTGTTTATGTTCAGGGATGTTCAAAATTGGGGTTTGAATGCATTCTGGTTGAGTTTGGGTGTTGAGAGTTGCAAAAATAAAAATAAGGATTTTGCTGGATTAAAAATGCAGCAGCTGGGATTCGAGCCTGGATGGCTAGGGAGATAGCGGTGAGGTTCTGCCAATCAAGCTTCAGGAAGTTTTTGATACTCATTCCATAGGTTATCTTGGTTTGCCTTGGTTTTCGAGATTTAAGTGAGTTTGATTAAAAAATAGGTTTATTCTCTTTCTCCTCTCCAAATACCCTTACTGCATTCCACTTCTTCAAGCTCCCTCTTGTCGTGCGTCTTCCTCCCAAGAGCATCGATCTATCGTCCCGGGTAAGTGTCTCATCATTCCTCGATTCCTCCTTCTTGTTGTTGGTTGCCGATCCTTGGCTAAGGGGTTGTTGTTTGTCTTTTTAGTTGCGTTGTCATGGTGTAGTGCAACAGAGAGCAGCCCTTTGCACAAGTGTTGCCTTGACCAAGCAACCTGTCGCGTCATTGCCCTAGCCGAATAGCCCAGCACCCATTGCCAGCCCTGCCGCTCGCGTCGCAGCCCCTTTGCACTCGAGCCCAGCCGCCTGATCGTCCCATCACCGCGCCCTGCCCAGCCTCTGTCGCAGCGAGCATAGCCTCTGTAGCCTGAGCAACCCATTCGCATGCCCAGCAACCTAGCCTCACGCCCGCAGCCCTTGGCACTCCCAGCGACCGAGCCGCAAGCCGCACGTCCAGCCTCACCTCTCGCCTGCGCCTGCTCCATGCCACAAGCTGCCAAGCCGTGCAGCAGCTCAGACGCACGTCCCCCAGCCGTGAGCCTTGCAGCTTGTCCGTCCGCTCGCCAGCCCCGTGCCGTGTGAGTTGCTTCTGCCCAAGCCGAGTTCTGTTTGTATTTTACCTAAGTCCTATAGATTGTGATGTTTGTTGTTTGTATGTTAGGTTCCTTATAGCTAGCTCGGGTTCGGTTGCAGCTTAAGATCTTTCTGATGTGTTGTTTGCCTTTCGACCTAGGTAAGGATTTCTTACCGGAGTTGTGTGGGCCCTGCGATATTTTCTGTTATTGTTGATTGTATGTATGATTATGTTTATCAGCATGTTAGTGGATAGGTGCTCTGTTCTGAATTCCGACTGGCATGATTCTCGTGTTATTTCTGTAACAGCCCAAGATTTTCCTTTCGGTTCTCCAGGTTTATTCGGTTGTTCCTCCAGTGAGTTGGTTGGGCTATTAGGGCTTTTGTGCTTCCAGGGGCACTTTGGTCATTTTTCCCTCTAGGGGTATTTTGGTTATTTTGCCTTTCCGAGACAATTTTGCAGTAAGTCAGGGTTTCAAGAATGTTTATGTAAAGACCCGACCCGAAAGGGGTCCTAAACTAGGCCTTTACCTCAATGCATGCTTTTAAAATTTAACAACACGATGCAGGATTGTATTCTAGATTCTTAATTAAAACCAAAAACATACAACATCTGTTTTAAAAGACAAACATTTAATTCCTGAAACCTGTCCCTGTTTCCAATCACCTGTTCCAAGCCAAATACATTTCCAAAATATACTCTGATTAGAGATTTATTCAAACATTCAAAACATCAAACGATTTATAGTAGTGTCAGAATCCAGAAACAATCAGAAAACATTCTAAGGGCTCCGTGTAACGGCCCAGGTTTTCATCCCGGTCTTCCAGGTATGCCCTAGGGGTATTTTGGTGCATTTGGTTAAATGAAAAAGAAATTAGGTTTTTTGTCCTTCTTCTCCAACACACCCCCCTTTGCCGTCCAAGCTTGCCTCTTAGCTCTCCAATCCGATTGTTCATCCCCTTTGCAGCTCCGTTGCTCGATCGTCAATCCGGGTAGGTATTGCCCGCGTACGCAGCCGCCGCGCCCCGCCGCATGCTATGTGTGTATTTGCCCGCGCCAGCGTCGTGCCATCGCTTCGCCCGGTAGCGAGCAGGCCCGCGCCGACCCGCCCGTGGCGCTTGAGCCTCGTGTCGCCGTGCCGTGTGAGTGCCCCGAGCCGAGCCTGCTTGTTTTATTATATTTTAGGCCTATGGTTGTGATTATTGCTATGTTTGTTAGGTTCTCGATAGCTAGCTCGGGAGTGATCGCAACTTAGGTTTTTGTGTGTAGAAGCCTCCCGACCAAGGTAAGGATTTCTTACCGGAGTTGTGTGGGCCCTGCGGTATTATATGTGATTGTTGTTTGTATGTTTGCTTGTGATTATCAGCATGTATAGTGTTAGGTGCTCATTTCAATTCCCGTGGCATGATTCCTTATGTTGTTTCTCATGTTAGTCCATGCTAGGTTGTTCCGTTCTGGCATGCTCGTATCTGTTCTTGTTTCGTAGTATCCTGCTAGGTTCGTTGTATCTATTGAGCACGTATTGGATTGTATGTTATTCATATGATATGTTAGAGTGTAGGTAGGTAGCATCATCCGGGCCCGAATGCATAAAGTATCTTGCATCCATGGCAGGGACGTACGAGGTAGCACTCCGTCCCTGGACCCCGTTAGGGTTTAGCTAACCCGACCGGTAGGCCCTGCAATCTTGGGTTAGGGTGGCAGACTGTTAAATGCCCGACGGTCGGGTTGATGACTTGGCATTGCCTCGTCCCCGACAGTCGGCACGTCGTCAGCGTGTTCGGCCATAGCCCTTGATTGCCACTGTTAGAGGCAAGGACCGCTCACGGTGTAAGCCTACCACGACCGGTTCCTTAGCCTCAGTGCGGTGGTACGGTGACATAGTTCACGTGTCGGTCTACACACCCTATGTCGGTGACACCAATCCAGAGATTTAGTTAGGCATGGTGGGTGAACACAGGCGGCTTGCCACTAGACCGGCACCCCTAGAGTCTGCAGAGCATGCGTTGCGCGCTTACGCTCATTCTGGCGCCCGGCCAGGAGAGCTCCTCGGGATCTTGAGCTAGTGCCCCTTTCGTATCGACAGTAGACAGGCTGAGGCCGAGACTTGTTTCTCGTATAGGGCGTATTTTGCGGTGGATTATTCTGGACTAAGACCTTGAGTTGGCATCCGAGGTCCAAGTGTGGACTTAACCTATGTGCTCTATTCTGTGTTTATATTCATAGCTTGCATATCTTTCGGCTAGATGACCATGTATATCGTATTGTACCCTGGTTGGGGATTCTTACTGAGTAATTCGTTACTCACCCTTATTTTTGTGGTTTTCCACAGGTAACCAAGGTGCGAGACAGGATGGCTGAAGGAGGAGCTGTGATCATGGGAACCTGCTGTTGTCTCTGATTTTTATATTATGACTCTTGTCTTTTATTTTCCCCTGAATGCATGTAGCCGGGCACGGAGCCCTAGGATGTTTCTAAATGTTTTGTGGATTACAACATTGGTGTATCTGGGAGGTTTTGAATGATTTTAATAAATCTTTTATCAGAGTAAACTTTGGAAATGTATTTGTCCTGAAACAGTTGCTTGGAGACAGGAACAGGTTTCAGCAAACTGTAATGATTTCTGTTTGAATGTTGAATGTTTTAAGTTTTTAATTGGAATCCGAAATCATATTTGCATATTGTCCTTCACCTAGAATGCATGCATTGGGGTAAAGGCCCATTTAGAGCCCCTTTTTGGTTCGGGTCTTTACAGTTGGTATCAGAGCTTAGAGTCATAGATTCTGTAGACTGACCTTTTGTTGTAGGTCATTTTCCTCATGATCACCAGCACTCCGACAGTCATCAGGTACGCCTAAGTTTACTGTTTTTAGAAAAGGGTTAAGAATTTACAATACTTTTCATCTAGTGTATGCCTTGTGTAGTGTTGTGGAGCGGAGGCGAAGCGAGTTTCGACTCGTTGTTGGTTTGGGTTTAGAGCGCCATCATGCCAACTTCCCTCGGTGTGAGTGTATGTTGTGTGGTTTGTTGAGATATCCGAGATAGATTCGGATACCGCTGAGACATCGTTCGGATGGAGGCGAGAGGTTAGACTCCGTAGGCCACGTGTGGCCCAATAGTTAGTTTTCCCCTAGTGAGAGGGTGGAGGTGATTTGCCTGGAGTACCACTCCGGAGAGGAGTTAGTTATGGCTTTGCTTATGTGGATGCTTGTGGAGCGGTCTCAGTGTGGACTACTTTGGGTAGCTCAAGTGTTGATCTTGAGCCTTAGCGATTGTTTGATTGCCCGGTGAGTAGGCTGCAGAGTTGGTAGCCGAGGAGGTTGATGAGGCATCTTTGTGCTCTTGTAGGGTGTTGTTGTTTTGCGGCCGATGGCGGAACCACCGTGGTTAAGGGTGCAATGGCGATGTTCCCATCGGACTTGATCCGTTGGTGGTTTCCTTAGTTGTTTGGTAGTGTTGAGCACTCTTCTTTTGGTGACCCCTAGAGTAGGGCTAGCTTGTAACAGCCCAGTTTCCTATTCCAGTTTTCGAGGTGCCTTCGGGTCAAGATTCGGTTGTTGGTTGGGTCATTAGAGCGGTTTTGACCCTTGTAGGTATTTTGGTCTTTTGGCTCTCCGGGCAAGATTTGTGGTTTTCAGGGCTTCGAGGTAGCTCCTGCCTTTGTCGAGACTTGTTTGTTGGTGGCTGCGAGTCCCGTTGTGTTTGGGCTAGTCGGTTGGATGCTCGATTGTGGTTTGGGCTTTGGTAAAATGTTGGTTGTTGGGTGTTTCCTTTAGGATTCGAGCCCGAGCCCTTAGTGTTGCTTTGGGAGTTGGATTTATTGGAAAAGATTGCTTCGGTCGGGTCTCGATGGAGGAAGCCGGGAAATGGGATTTTGAGGTTTTAAGTGGATAAGGTTGGATTTTGGATAAAATCCCTTTTTCCTTTTTATTTTCCCATTTTCCTTTCTTTTCCAAATTCATTTTCTTTTCTTTTTATTTTATTTCTCTTTTCTCTCTCTCTCTCTCTCTCTCTCTCTCTCCCCGAGCACCCCCCCATCCTAGCCCGAGCAGCCCCTTGGCTCGCCCAAGCCCAGCCAGCCCGAGCTAGCCCGGCCCCAGCTCGCCCGCACCGAACGGGAGGGTATTTTGGTAATTTGGTCGGGCCGTTAGGGTTGTTTCTGTATTCTCAACTGTTTATGTTCAGGGATGTTCAAAATTGGGGAACTGTGGGCCTCCGAGAGCAACTCTGCTCGCAAACCTGCAATGTCCGGAACACACAACCGGCCTCTATAAGTCAACCCACTGTCTGGTGAATATACAAAGTCAAAGTCACCGTCAGCACTAACTCTGTCAACCATTCTCTTAAGTGCGGGGTCACCCAGCTGGTACATCTATAATCCATTTGCCTAATCGGCGGTGAGCAGATCCAAGCCTGAGCTACTACGGCGGTAACCTCACCCAACAACACCGCAACCTCGGCCCGCTCGAACTCTCTCTCCAAAGCTGGTGGAACTCAACAACGCCGCAGAGTGCGACGTCTTTCTACTCAAAGCATCGGCCACTACATTGGCTTTACCGGATGGTACAAAATCTCATGATCATAATCCTTTACCAACTCTAACCATCTCCTCTGCCTCATATTCAACTCCTTACGAGTAAGCAGGATACTTGAGGCTCTGGTGATCGGTAAACATCCGAATCCGCTCACCATACGGGTAATGCCTCCAAATCTTGATTGCAAACACCACTGCGCCAACTCCATATCATGAGTCGGGTAGTTACGCTCATACGGCCGGTGACGGGAAGCATAGGCAATGACCTTCCGTCTTTGCATCAACACACAACCTAATCCAAACTTGGAAGCATCCTTTGTGAGACCACGAAACCACTGTCCCCTCCGGATTGCCAACAGTCTTTGAAGTCAAACTACGCTTGAGCACAGCAAAGCTCTCATCACACCTGCTTGTCCCGGACAAACTCGACACCCTTCCTCGTCAGACGCAGTGAGGGGCGAGGCTAAAGCGAAAAGTCATTAACGAACCGAGCCCGGTAGTAAACCGCCAAACCCAGAAAGCTGCGAATCTCGGCAAGAATGAAGTCGGCTTGGTCCATGAACTCACGGCCTCAATCTTCGCGGGGTCCACGGCTATACCATCTCTCGAAACCACGTGGCCTAGGAAGGCCACTGCTCCAACAATCACATTTGGAAAACTTCGCATAAAGTGGTTTCCCTCAAAGCCGCCAATACTCGCCTCGGATGCTCGCATGGTCTTCTTTAGACCTCGAATAAATCGAGGAATATCGTCAATGAACACGATGGCGAAGTTTGTCCAAAAACGATTTGAACACCCTATCCATCATGTCCATGAACGCGGTGGGGCATTGGTCAATCCAAGCGACATGACCACAAACTCATAGTGACCATATCTAGACACTGAAAATTTGTCTTAGGAATGTCGGCATCCACGATCCGCAATCGATGGTAACCGGATCTCGGATCTATCTTGGAGAACACGAAGCTCCACTGAAGGTGATCGAACAAATCATCGATCACGGGGCAGCGGATACTTATTCTTCACTTTGTCACCTTATTAAGCTCGCGGTAATCAATACATAAGCGCATAGAACCATCCTTCTTTTTCACAAGCAGAATCGGTGCTCCCCACGGGGACACACTCGGACGGATGAACCCTCGATCTAACATCTCCCGCAATGAATCTTGATTCCTTTAACTCGGTGGCGCCATACGATATGGAGCCTTCGAGATAGGGAGGGTCCACGGCTCGAGCTCAATTGTGAAGTCAACCTCTCTCTTGCAGGGCAACCCGGTAACTCCTCGAGAAACACGTCCGCAAACTCCCGCACGGCCGGTGCACGATCAGCAGGCATGAGAGGCGGCTCTTCCCGGACAACTTGGCTAGGTAGCCCCAAGCTCCATGAGCTAGCAAGCGACGAGCTTTCACGGTGACACCATCGGCGGGCAAACTCCACCTGGACTCCACGAAACTTAAAGTTTGGGCGACTGGCGGCGGCTGAACACTACTTCTTTCCGGTGGCAATCAATCAAGCGCGTGGTTAGCGACTAACCACTCCATACCAAGAATCACATCAAAAACCGCTCATAGGCGGAACTATGAGCGTAGCCACAAGCAACTCTCCGGATATCTTGATCCGGCCATCCCTAATCTTATCTCTAGCCAACATATTAACTCCGAAGGAGTTGCAGCGAGATAACTCGAAACCTAGAGGCTCTAGTCTTAACTTAGCATGCTCGGCCAAACAACACGAGATACAAATGAATCGTAGGAACCGAGAATCAAACAAGACAAATGCGCGGTGATCTAAAACAAGAAGCGTACACCACGCCAGCGGCATCCGTGCGCTCGGCCTCTGACGGGTCGTAGCAAACACTCGACCTGCTAACTGCTGTACTGGTGATCACAAAAAGCGGGCCATGTGCCTCTCTACCACAACGGAAGCACAATCTAGGTCGGTCGACAAGCTCGGCGTGGACTTTCCCCACAAGTAGCACAAGCGAGAACACTGCTGGGTCCTCCCTGCTGTCGGAGTGAAACGGGTGGAGCTCTCGTGATCTCTGTTGCAAGCGCCCTTGGCGGCGCTGGCGCCTCCCGAAAAATCAAACTTCCTCTTACGCTTACATACTGACTGGGACAGACCCCGAGCAGAGGCGGCAACAACCCGCTCGCAGGATACTTCCCATTATAGATCGTGGCTAAGCTGGACTGAGCCCTAGCATAAGTGTCGGGGCACGAGCCACGACATCACGAGAAACACCCCGCCTCAATCCGGATATGAACTTCCGAATCTTGACTCCGGGGTGGCAATCAAGCGAGGAGCAAAATATCCATACTCACGAGAACTTGCGCTCATATTCCTCAATGGATTCGAACCACGCTTGAGGTTACGGAAGAGCTCCACCATCTTCTCTTGAGCCTCATCAGCGATGAACTTTACCTTGAACTCGGCCTTGAAGAACTCCCAAGTAGCGGGTGGAGACCCGGTGGTCTCTCGCTCAAGGTGGACTCCCACCACCATCTCATTTGTGCCTCCCGGCACATGAGCCGCACACCTCGGCCTCTGAATATCGGAGCACACCATGATCGGGAAGGTGTACTCCAAATGGGCAATCCACACAGGCTGCCGCTAACGCATCACCGGTGGCATCAAACTTCTCGAGGCTTCCACATCACAAAATCCTTGACCACCTACCCAACTCCTCGGCACCCTCGCCATATCGCCTCTGGGGCTACTTGCTCTGTGGAGTGGAGGTGCTCTTGAGCTCTCTTTGAACCAATCGAGTCACCGTTTGCTCGATCTGGGCTCGGGACTCTTCCATTGCTTGGCGCCAACAAGGCACAGGTCTCGCCCTCTGGTCACTCAACATGCGACCATAAAAGCCCTCATAGACTCGGCAAACTCTGCTCCGGGAGCGATCTCACGGCGCTCGATCGCCTCAACGCCCGCTCTAGGCGTAATAGAGGAGCTTTGGTGGAATGCCATCGATCCTCGGCTTGGGGCGATGTCCTGCGATGTCGGATCGATCCCGATACCTCGACACGCTCTCGAACCTCCTCTCCGATGCAGGTGGTGGCATCTTTGGCGATCTACATCCAAACCAACAACGAATCAAAACACACTGTCACCACTCCACAACACCAAACAAGGCATACACTAGATGATAGGTATTGTAAATTCTTAACCCTTTTTCAACAACAAATAGTAAACTTAGGCGTACTGATGACCGCCGGAGTCTTGATGATCATGGAAAAACGACCTACAACAAAAGGTCGAGTCTCAGAATCTATGACTCGAGCTCGATACCAAGCTGTAAAGACCAGACCCAAAAGGGGGCTCTAAATGGGCCTTTACCCCAATGCATGTATTGAAAATAAAAGACATTATGAAAAATATATTTGGATCCCAAGTAAAAAGCGAAACATTCAACAACCAAAACATACATTTCTAAAAGCATACTGACGATCGAGAGATTTATTTAAACCATTTAAACAATCCACAAGTACAAATATCTTTGGAATCCATAAAGCGTAAGAAAACATCCTAGGGCTCGTGCCGTCTACATGCATTCGGGGAAATAACAAAAGTCAAGAGTCATGATATAATAAAATGGTGGAGATGACAAAGCAAGATTCCATGATCACGGCTTCTCCTTCCCCACCATCTGTCTCCGCCTTGATTACTGTGGAAAACCACGAGAATAAGGGTGAGTAACGAATTACCAGTAAGAATCCCCAACAGGGGGTACAATACGATATACATGATCATCTAGAAGAATGTATGCAAGCTATGAGTACAATCTGAGCGGAGCACATAGCTAAGTCCACACTTGGACCTCGGATGCCAACTCGGGGTTTTAGTCGGAAAATACCACAACACACTATACGCGCTATACGGGAATAAGTCCCGGCCTCGGCTGTCTCTCGTCGTCACGAAAGGTGCACTCGGCTCAAGATCCCGAGGAGCTCTCGATCGGCGCTGTAATGGCGTAAGCTCGCACGCGCATCCACCGCAAACTCGGGGGTGTCGGGTCTAGTGGCAAGCTTCCCGAGTTCGATCACCATGCCTAACTAAATCTACGGATCGGTGTCAGCGACATAGGGGTGTGAGACACGGACACGTGAACTATGTCGGCTGTACCACCGCACTTTGAGGCTAAGGAACCGGTCGTGGTAGGCTTACACGAGAAGCGGTCCTTGCCCTAACAGTGGCAATCAAGGGCTACGGCCGAACACGGCGAGGACGCGCCCATCGCTAGGGATGAGGCAATGCCAAGTCATCATCCCGACCGTTGGGGCATTTAACGATCTGCCACCCTCACCCAAGATTGCGGGGCCGGCCGTTAGGGTTAGCTAAACCCTAACGGGATCGGGACGAGAGTACCATCTAAATGCGTCCCATCGGGGATGCAAGTTATGTTATGCATCCGGCCCGGATGATGCTACCTACGAACTCAAAACCATAGCAATAATAACAATTCAATCAATGCGGTCAATACGTGCTCAGCGGATACAAGGAACCTAGCATGATACTACGAAGCAAGCGAGATATTGAACATGCGAGAATGGAACAACCTAGCATGGGCTAACATGAGAAACAATACAAGAGTTCATGCCGCGGTCGAGGAATTGAGCAGAGCACCTAGGGCTAAACATGCTAGTAATCATACACGGGCATACAAAACAACAATCACAAATATCGCGGGGCCCACACAACTCCGGTAAGAAATCCTTACCTTGGTGGGAGGCTTCTACACACAAATCCTAAGGCTGCGGAACAATCCCGAGCTAGCGGCGGGAACCTAGCAAACCAATAATAATCAGCATCTAAAACGTCTAAACAACAAAAGAACGAGCAAGCTCGGCTCAGGAACTCACCGCGACGCGGCGACACGAGCTTAGGCTGGCGGCAAGTTGCTGCGCAGGCGGGCGCAGTCGCTGCTACCGCACGGCAGTGGCTGGTGCGCGCACGCGGCGCGGATGCGGCGAGGAAGCAGCGCGCGGCGTGCGCGTGCTGAAGCGTCGCGGGCAGCGGCTTCGGCGCGGCGGCGCGCGAAGCAGCGGCGCGGCGGCGGCGTGGGCCTTGGTGGGCGCGCGGCGGCGGCTCGAGCGGCGCGCGCGGCGCGGCGTCTGGCGTCTGCTGATCTGCGCGATCTAGCACGACGACGAGCGATGGCGTCTTTGGCGATCTGGCGGCGATGGCGTCGCGGCGAGGCGCTTCAACGATCTGGGCGACTGGTGAGCGATGGCGTGCGGCGGGGCTGCTCAACGATCTGGGCGATCTGGTGCGACGGCAGGGGCGATCTGGTGCGACGGCAGGGGCGATCTGTGCTGCTGGTGGCGCGATCCGGCGTGCGATCTGGCCGGCTGGACGTAACACACAAATCTTGTTACTCTTTTGGAGAAGAAAACACAACAAACCTAATTTCTATTTCATTTAACCAAATGCACCAAACACCAAAGATCCAAGGTTAACTAAGATGTGATGCAGAAAGAGCAACAAGAGCACCTAATGGCTCAATTGGCACACATCTCCACAAGCTTCCCAGGAGACCCGGGTTCAAACCCCAACTGCAGTACAATTTCCTTTATTTTTACTTTTGCATCAAACCTTGCTCAAACCAAACCACAAACCCCTCCAAAAACCTACAAAAACCATCCAATAATTTTAGTAACTGGAAAAGACACAAACGACCCTGACGGCCCGACCAAATTACCAAATTACCCCTAGGGCATACCTGGAAGACCGGGAAGAAAAACCTGGGTCGTTACAGAGAGCCATCATGCCAACTTTCCCGTAGTGCGAGCATGTTTTAGCAGCTTGTTGAGGTATCCAGATAGTTTCGGATGCCCTGGGACGTCGTCCCCGAGGGAGGCAGAGCTTAGACTCCCATTGGTCATTTGTGGCCCAGTTGTTGCTTTTCCCCTAGTGAGAAGGTGGAGGTGCTTTGTGCAGATCGCCAGTATGTTGATCGCACCCAGAGGAGCAGGACGCTTGGCATGTCCGACCGAGGAGTTGGACTGATCGTGTTGATGTTGAGGCTGCGTCTAGGGTCGTTTAGACCCGTCGGCCAGAGTTGGCCCTGGCAGTTGAGTTGCCTAGTGGAGGGGGTAGAGGCTAGCAGCGCCTCAGAGTGAGACTCCTTGAGTAGAGTGTGCTCCAGCCATGAGAGATTGGATGGCAAGTCTTTAGCTATCGAGAGCGGAGACCAGCGCGATTTGTAGCGCGTAGTGAGAGTACTGGCCGCAGATAGCCCAGTGAGATAGAGTTTGTTTCAAAGCATCCCCAGTAGCTCTTGTAGCCCGGAGGTTTCGGGAGGGCATGATCAGCAGGTTTATTCAGATGAGATTTTTGGCGATGATGGAGTCGCCCAGTTTGGCAAATGGATGCCTGTAGAGCTCGATGTTTTAGAAAGTCATGCTGCTAGTAGTAAAGTAGTTGGCCAGGTTTGAGTTTAGCATCCGTGTGTTGAGATGCCCCCATTTGTCGAGAGGCCGAGGTGTGTCGTTCTGTCTTTGTTTGGTACAGCAGTTGGTGGTGGAAGTCCCTTGTGAGAGGCGGACTAGCAGAGTCTCCACCAGTCGCCCGATTGATTGGCAAGTTGCTGTGTTAGTGGCTTGAGGCAGATGTAGAGACATCTTTTCCCCTTGCAAGCCTGCTTGTAAGAACCCGACCCAAAATGCGGTCCTAAACCTAGGTTCTCACTCAGCATGCAAGTTAAATACTTCATCAAGCGGTTTAGTGCTTCATATTTAAAACCTTTCAAATCATTTTAAAGCGGGGACACTTAAAACATAAACAACAACCTTCATTTAAGCAAACCAACAAAGTAAAACAAGCCTGGCCAGTGTTTATGAAATCATACAATACAATTTAAACAACTGTTAAAAACATCCCCCTAGGACTCCTGTCCGACTACATGCTGAACAAATTATGCAAACAATGAAAGACAGAGTGCCAGCGGCTCCCATGATCAATCAGCTCCCTCCGCTAGCCGTCCCGGTGCCGTCCCATGTTACCTGGTTGAAAACCACATAAATAAGGGTGAGTATAAACATACTTAGTAAGAATCCCCAACCGGGCTACAATACGATACATCAATCATCGGCACCTAGTATACATGCAAAAGCGATTACCAACACGGATCATAGCTCAACGAGCTTACAAAGCGAGAATCACGGAATCCTCGGAGTCTCCTACTTAGGCCTAATGATTGGCTCTCATAACCAATCCCGGGACATCTCAGGGTCTTTCTCCTCGGCCAATTGATCACTCAAAATCGATCCCAAAGATGTCAGAAACCCTCGAGGTCTTTCTCCCTCGACCATATGATCGACTCAAAAGCCAATCCCAATGGGTGTCCTCAAGGGCCTCTTACCCTCGCTAACAAATCGGACTATCGAGAGAGTACCGAAGTTTGGCTCTAAAGCGGAAAGAAGCGGGTGTACTCACGAACATTAGCCCGGGAGCTCTCCGGAACCGGCGACTAACGCGTGTGCGCGCACACCGCATGCCGCAATCGGCGTAAATGTGGGGGCCTAAGTACAAACTACGCGGGCGGTATGCATGCCTAAAGACTCGAAAGCGGTGTCACATCGAACACGGTGAGTGCGAGGCCCTCGGCACTCATGCGTGCGACTGTACCACCGACACGAAGCTAAGAAGCCGGCCAAGGCGGGCTTCCACCGTTGGCGGGGTTCCGCTCTAGCAGGAGCTACAAACTAGGCTTATGCCGATGTGGTAGCTAAATCCACATCATTTGCCAGGGGAAGCAATGTACGTTATGCTTCGCTCTACACCCGGCCGGTGGGGACAAAGTACATTATGTCCGCTCTCGGCCTGCGGATGATGACAAACCCTACTATACTAGCTAGGAGTACAAAATAAGCGATTCTGGCTAGACATACATATCAACATCAATCACACATAACCTAGCATGATACTACGAACTTAAAGCGGGAATCTCAAGCATCTTTGGAAGAACAATCCTAGCATGGCACTAACATGTACAAGCAGGCAAACATGCTAGCAAGAGTGCAATCACAAGCTGTCCTATCCACTAATCATGGTCATACATGTAAACATGCATATAAGGCACAATCAAGAAAGCATCGCAGGGTCCACACAACCACGGTAAGAAATCCTTACCTGGAAACAAGTGGAAGATAGCTATCACGAATCAAATAAGACCCTCGAGCTTTATAACGAACCCGAGCAACCTAGGCATAATAAAAGCATCCTAATTAAATATCAGAGACCAACGACTTAAAAATCTAAAAGGGAAAAGGCTCGAGAATTACCAACCGAGAGGACACAGGCTCTCGGCAGCAAGGGTCAGGTTTGGGCGCTGCTGGTGCGGCAGGGACGTTGGCGTAGGGCCCACGGCAAGGCAGGCGGACACACTGGAGCGGGCGCGCGGCACGACGTCTGGACGGCGGGGTAGTGTGCGGGTGATCGGGCTGCAGAGGCGACGCACGAGCGAGCGGTCTCGCTGGGACCAAAAAGACCAAAATACCCCTAAGGGTTAAAATAGCTCTAACGGCCCATCCGAACATCCGAATAATGACCCGAAATCACCTAGGTAACCGAAATAGAAAACTGGGTCGTTACACTTGTAACGGCCCAGCTTTCCATCCCGGTTAATAGCAAAATTAATTGGAAAATTAATTGAATCTTTTGGGATTTGAACCGTGCCCTAAATGGTGAATTTGGAATTTTAAAAAAAGGGTCTCCATTAAAAGGAAAAAAAAAAGAAAAGAAGGTTGCTTAGCCGGAACCCGCAAGAGAAAAGCCTTGGGAAGGGAATTTAGGTCTCCTAACCTATTTAAAAATAAGGAAAAGAAGGAAAATCAAGAAAACCCCTAATTTTTCCCTCATAGCCGCATTCTCTCTCTCTCTCTCTCTCTCTCTCTCTCTCACCTAAATCGAGCCAAACACCCTAACCCAGCCGTACCACCCAGCCGCACCACCCCAGCCACATCGCACCACACCTGCCCGCACAGCCAGCCCCTGCGCCGCACCAGACCACACCGCCCAGACCGCTCAGCCTCTGCGCCGCCCGATCGCGCGCGCTGCGAACCGAAGCCCCACCGCCGCAGCCATCACCGCCCGATGCCGTCGACGCGCGCCCGCCCCGTCGCTGCAGTAGCGTCACACCCAGCGATCGAGCGCTTCGCCCGCGCGCCAACCCAGCCGAGCCGCTTCGCTCGCGCATCGAATTCGCAGCCGATCGCCCGCGCGCTGCCCCGCCGTCCAGACGCCGTGCCGCGCGCCCGCTCCTGCGCATCCGCTCGCCTTGCCGCTCACCCGAGCTCAGCGCCCCTTCGCGCCCTTGCTGCGAGGCCGTGTCCTCTCGGCTGGTAATCCTCGAGCCTTCTTCCTTTTCGATTTTAAGCTGCTGGCTGCTGTATTTTTTATTTAGGATGTTTTTATTTGATATGCCTAGGTTGCTCGAGTTCGTTTTAAAGTTCGAGGGTCTTGCTTGACTCGTGTTAGCTTTTTCCACTTATTCCCGTGTAAGGATTTCTTACCGTGGTTGTGTGGACCTGCGATGCTTTCTGATTGTGCCTTTTATGCATGTTTACTTTTATGAACATGATTAGTGGATAGGACAGCTTGTGATTGCATTCTTGCTAGCATGTTTGATTGTTTGTACATGTTAGTGCCATGCTAGGATTGTTCTTCTAGCATGCCGAGATTCTGCTTTAAGTTCGTAGTAGCATGCTAGGTTATATATGATTGATGATGCTTATGTATGTTTAGCGAGAATCGTTTACTCTATAATCTAGCTAGCGTAGTAGGGTTGTCATCATCTAGAGGTGAGAGCGGACATAACGTACCTTGTCCCCACCGATCGGGAGTAGAGCGAAGCATAACGTACCTTGCTTCCCCGGCGGCCGGTGAGGATTAGCTACCTCATTGGCATAAGCCTAGTTTGTAGCCCTGCTAGAGCGGGACCCGCCAGCGGTGCAAGCCTACCTTGGTCGGTTCTTAGCAGTCGGTGGTACAGCCGCATGTGATGAGTGCCGAGGGCCTCGCACTCTCGTGTTCGGTGACACCGTTTCGAGTCTTAGGCATGCGTGCTGGCCCGCGTAGTTTGTACCTAGGCCCCACATTTCGCCCGGTTGCAAAGAAGATGCGGTGTGTGCGCGCCTAGCGTTAGTCGCCGGTTCCCGAGAGATCCCGGGCTAATGTTCGTGAGTACACCAATTCCTTCGATTTAGAGCGGACTTCGGGTACTCTCGATAGTCAGTTATAAGCGAGGGTAAGAGACCCTTGAGGACACCCATTGGGATTGACTTTATAGTTAATCAATTGGTCGAGGGAGAAAGACCCTCGAGGGTGTCGGACATCCTTGGGATCGGTTTTGAGGTGATCAATTGGCCGAGGGAGAAAGACCCTCGGAGATGTCGAGATTGGTTTTGAGAGCCAATCATTAGGTAGGAAGTAGGAGACTTACGAGGATTCCGGATTTGCCTTGTGAGCTCGTTGAGCTAAGATCCGTGTTGATATTTGTGGCATGTTACTAGGTTGCTAGATGATTGATTGCATCGTGTCGTACCCGGTCGGAGATTCTTCTTGAGTATGTTTATACTCACCCTTATTGTGGTTTCTTCCACGGTAACTTGGGACAACACCGAGGCGGCTAGCGAGAGAGGAGGCTGAGGATCATGGATCTTCTTGACACTCTGTCGTGTCTTATTTTACCGTTTTTGATTTGACATGTAGTTGGACTTGGGTCCGTAGGGGAAAACTATGATTTGAACTATTTTATGTTTTTAAGGAAAATCTTGATCGATCCAACTTGTTTTTAATTTGAATGTTTACTTTGTTTTTAGTGTTTTCCACTCTAATATTTGAAAAGTTTTACCAACCGACCCTAATTTGGGTCATTTTATGCTTTTCACTTGCTTCTTTGAGTAAAGATCTAGGTTTAGCACCGTTTTCAGGTCGGGTCTTTACAGTTGGTATCAGAGCACAGAGTCATAGATTCTGTAGAGTAACCTGTTTGTAGGTTGTGTTCCCATGATCTCCAGCACTCCAAGGCCGCCAGGTTTGTCTAAGTTCAATAAGCTAAGGGTTTTGTTTATGATACTATATGCAGTACACATGTGTTATCTTTGTTGGCAGAGAAAGTCCGAGCGTGGACTAACCCATTGTGGTTTCCGTGTAGATCGCCAATATGCCGGTTACACGCATTGGAGCAGTCCGTGCTGGAGGCGCAAATAGAGACGCTGCAGAGCCAGCGGCCGGAGGTGAATCGGACTCGTAGGCGCCGCGTGGCACAGAGGCTAACTTGCCGAGAGAAGGCGGAGGTGCTATGCCTCAAGGTACAGACTCAGGAGGAGATATTTACGCTATGAGAGACATGATGATGGGCCTAATGGTCGAGCAGAGAATTTGAGACTCGGCGCGACTAGCAAGTGAGAGAGAGGAGTCTAGAGCACGAGATAGCCAAGTTGTGAGCTCATGCGTGAGCACCCCAGCAGCTCCAGTAGCCCGGTAGCTCAGCCCGGAGGCGGGAGTCATCGGGACGGTCGGACTCACTTGATAGTGCGAGAGAGGAGCCAGCGAGTTTGGCAAGTGGTTGAAAGATTTCACCAAGTGGAAGCCAAGGAATTTGATGCTTGAGAGAACCCACTTGTGGCGGTCAGGTGGTTGGCAAGAATGGAGTACATCTTTAAAGTTATGGGATGCCCGGATGTACAGAGGCCGAGATGTGCGGCCCATGTTCTCTCGACGACACGGTGAGTGGTGGTGGGAGTCCACAGATAGAGCTAGACCAGTGGGTCTTCTCCGACCCACAGGAGTTCTTTAGAACGAAGTTGAGTTAAGTATGTGAATGACGAGGCTCGGCGGGGAGATGGCAGAGGCCTTCTCGAATCAAAGCGAGGATCGAGATAGTATTGCTTTGCCTATGAAAAGAAGTTCTCTGAGTATAGCTATTTCGCGTGGAGCTCATTGCCAATGAGGAGCTCAAGATTAAGAAGTTCATTTGTGGGGTGAGGAAGGAGGTTGCTCGGGATGTTCGAGCACTCGCTCTCCGAGAGTTATGATCGAGCGGTAGAGTTGGCCACGATTTATAATCCGAAGTATCCTTGATGCGAGATTACATTGCACCAGCTCGGTCGATTCGACTGCTCAGTGATATTCGAGCGAAGAGGAAATCGTGACTTCTAGTGGTTTTCGCTCGGTGGTCGTGAGACTTCGCCGTCGAGGCGATCTAGAGAGTCGAGATCGGCGCCGACCACGAGGGAGAGCCCGAGATCGCCCGGCGGGCGGGGCGAGCGGCCCGGCTCTTTGCAACAAGTGTGGAAAGGCACACTTTGGTTTGTGCGCGAGCGCCGCCCCCGTGCTTGCTACGAGATGTGGCAAGGAAGGGCACTTGGCGATCTCACACTCGGGATTTAGCTTGGCAGCGAGACCGGCCCAACAACGCGAGTGCAGGTGTTTGCCACTACTCGCCGGGAGGCGGAGCGTCTCGATGATGCGATTGCGAGTGCGTTGCTTGTCTTACAACACTATGCATTTGTATTGTTTGATTCGGGTTCGACCCATTCCTTTGTTTACGATGCATTCGTTAGACAAGCTTGTGTGGAACTCGAACCTCTAGGGTTTGAGTGTGTGTTGCCACTCCTTCGGGTGTGAGTATGTTAGCTAGCTTGGTAGAGTTAAGCATGGCGGATCTGAGATATCTCGATGAGATTTTAGAGGCTACCCTCATAGTGCTTTGTCTATGGCGGTTTCGATGTGATCCTTGGGATGGATTGGTTGGCGAGAGAACCATGCATTGATAGATTTGCCGCGCGGAAAGAAGTGGTGTTTAGGCGCCTCGAGGCCGAGCTTCAAGTTTCGCGGTGTCGGGCGGAATTTGCCCGCCATTGAACTCAAGCGGTGAAAGCCCGTAGATTGATAGCTCGAGGAGCTTGGGGCTTCTTAGCAAAGCTGTCCGGAGATAGTAGTACTTCGTTGTATGTTGACATGGTCCCCGTGTTGCAAGAGTTTGCGGATGTTTTCCCTGAAGAGTTGCGGGTTTACCCAGGCGGGAGTTAGACTTCACCATTGAGCCGGAGCCAGGACTCTTCCCATTTCTAAAGCCCCGTATCGTATGGCGCCGGTGAGTTGAGAGAACTCAAAGTGCGATTGCAAGAGATCTTTGGATCGAGGTTTCATCCGTCCGAGTGTGTCCCGTGGGAGCACTGTCTTGTTTGTTAAGAAAAAGGATGGATCCATGCGTTTGTGTATAGACTATAGAGAAGTGAATAAAGTCACGGTGAAGAATAAGTATCCTGCCGCGTATAGATGATGCATTTCGATCGGCTTGAGGAGCCTCGGTGTTTTCTAAGATTGACTTGAGGTCGGTACCATCGGTGAGGATTCGAGATGCGAGATATCCGAAGACCGCGTTGGATCGAGGTATGGTCATTATGAGTTTGTGGTCATGTCTTTCGGACTCACGAACGCCCCGCGGCGTTTATGGACATGATGGACAGAGTGTTCAAGGCATTCTTGGATAACTTTGTCATCGTATTCATAGACAACATTTTGATTTATTCCAAGACCAAGGAGGACCATGCTTCGCATTTGAGGCAAGTTTTGGCGGCATTGCGTGAGAATCGATTGTTCGCAAAGTTCTCTAAGTGCGAATTTTGGCTAGAGAGAGTAGCCTTCCTTGGACATATCGTGTCGTGAGATGGTATAGCGGTGGACCCGCAAAGATAGAAGCGATTAGCTCATGGGCGGGCCGGCGGCGGTCGCGGCGAGATCTGTGACTTTACGGGTCAGCGAGTTATTACGGCGTTTCGTGAAAGACTTTTCGCTAAGGCGGCACCCTAACCCCGTCGACCAAGAAGGGTATTGACTTTGTTTGGGATGCTAGATGTGAGGAAAGTTTTGCCCGGCTTAAGCTCGTTTGTAGCGGCTTTGTGTTGGCGATTCGGAAGAGCGAGAAGGTTTAAGTAGTTTATAGTGATGCTTCCAAGTATGGTTTAAAGGTGTGTGTTGATGCGGCATGGGAAGGTGATAGCTTATGCTTCGGCGATTGAAGCCTTATGAGAAGAACTATCCAACTCATGATATGGAGTTGGCTGCTGATTGTTTTTGCCCTAAAGATTTGGAGGCATTACTTGTATGGTGAGAGGATTTGATTGTTCACGGACCACGAGCCTCAAATATTTCTTCACTCGAAGGAGTTGAACATGAGCGAGAGGAGGTGGCTCGAGTTAGTAAAAGACTATGATCGTGAGATTTTGTATCATCCCGGAAAAGCCAATGTTGTGGTGATCTGTTGAGTAGAAAGACGTCGCATTGGCGGCTTTGCTTTGAGCTCCCAAGTTGAATTGCGGAAAGAGTTTGAGCGAACCGGTATTGCAATCTTGTTGGGAGAGGTTACCGCGAGGTAGCCCGACTATCGGTTCAGCCGTCGCTTAGCGAGAGGATCATCGGCGATCGGCCGAGTGATCCCAAGTTGAGGAGATTGCTCGAGAGAGTTAAGGGCGATGGCGATTTCGACTTTGTTGTGGCACCGGACGGAGGCTTGAGTGGGAGAGAGGTCGGTTGTGCGTCGGACGACGCGGAGATTCGAGCGAGTTGCTCATTGGCACATAGTTCCCCATTCACTTGGCACCCGGGAGGTACCAAGATGTACCGAGATCTCAAGCGGACGTTTTGGTGGATGGGCATGAAGCGGGATATAGTGAGTTTGTTAGCGGTGTCTCACACTGTCGGCAAGTGAAGGCTCGAGGCGAAGCTGCGCGAGGTTTATTGCGGCCATTAAGTGTAACGACCCGAGTTTTTCTTCGGTCTTCCGGTATGCCCTAGGGGTAATTTGGTAATTTGGTCGGGCCGTCATGGTCGTTTGTGTCTTTTCCGGCTACTAAAATTATTGGATGGTTTTGTAGGTTTTGGAGGGGTTTGTGGTTTGGTTTGAGCAAGGTTTGTTGCAAAAGTAAAAATAAAGGAAATTGTCTTTGCTGTGGGGTTTGAACCGGGTCTCTGGGAAGCTTGTAGAGAGGTGTGCCAATTGAGCCATTAGGTGCTCTTGTTGCTCTTTCTGCATCACATCTTAGTTAACCTTGGAGTTTGGAGTTTTGGTGCATTTGGTTAAATGAAATAGAATTAGGTTATTCCATCTTATTCTCCAAAAGCACCTCTTGGCGCCCAAGCTCTCCATCTCCATAGCCTTGCCGAGTTCTTCATCCTTGCCTCTCCTTGGGTTCGATCATCATCATTAGGGTAAGTCTTCGTCTTCTTCATCTTCTCTTTTGGGTGTTTGTTGGCGAATGTAAGAAAAAGGGGTTGTGTGTGTGTGTGTTGTGCGGCCCGGCCGAGAGGAGCGACCATCATCGCCGGCCAGCTTCACGCCCCGGTCGGTCGAACCAGCCCTGCTGCGCCTTGCGATTTGTCCCAGCGGCCTCGCCGTTCGCCCGGCCGAGATCGCGCTGATCGCTCGCCGCGCAGAGAGAGTCCTTGCGGCGCCCGGCCGCGTCAGCCGTCGCTTTCGCCACGCCCTCGCCGTGTCGCTTGCCGAAGCTCGCTCGCCGCGCGCGCCGCCGCTCGACGCGTTCGCCGCGCGTCCCTGCCGGAGTTGCTCGCCGTGTGTCGCGCATCGCACGCCGGCGCCCGCGCGCCTTCGCCGAACGCGGCGCGCCGCCGCTTCGCCCGACGCGCTTCGCGCGCGCGCTCGTGTCCTCCGCTGCTGCCGTGCGGTAGCGGCCGGTAGCGTGTCCGTGCTTGCGTGCGGTAGCGCAACCGGTAGCGTGTCCTGCGCGTGCGGTAGCGGCCAGCGCCCGGCCTTGCGAGCGGCTTGCGGCGACCCCAAGCTCGTGTCGTCGCGCGCGCGTGAGTTCCTCGAGCCGAGCTTTGTCATTTCTATTGTTGTTTAGATATTTTAGATGCGATTATTGTTGGTTTGCTAGGTTCCGCTCGCTAGCTCGGGATTGTTCCGCAGCTTAGGATTTGTGTGTAAAAGTCTTCCGACCAAGGTAAGGATTTCTTACAGGGGTTGTGTGGACTTCTGCGGTATATTTGTGATTGTTGTTTTGTATGCTGTGTATGTTTACTAGCATGTTTAGCCTAGGTGCTCATTGCGAATTCTCGTTGGCATGAACTCTTGTATTGTTTCTCATGTTAGCCCATGCTAGGTTGTTCTATTCTAGCATGTTCGATATCTCATTCTTGCTTCGTAGTATCATGCTAGGTTCTTTGTATCCGATGAGCACGTATTGGACCGCATTGATTGAATCGTTATTATTGTTAAGGTTTAGAATTGAGGTAGATAGAATCATCGGGCCCGATGCATAAAGTATCTTGCATCTATGGCAAGGGCGTTCGAGAGACGTTCTCCGTCCTTGGACCCCGTGAGGGATTAGCTATCCCAACCGGTAGGCCCCGCAATCTTGGGTGAGGGTGGCGGTGTTAAATGCCCCAGCGGTCGGGATGATGACTTGGCATTGCCTCGTCCCGGCGATCGACACGTCCTCGGCGTGTTCGGCCGTAGCCCTTGATTGCCACTGTTAGAGGCAAGGACCGCTTCACGGTGTAAGCCTACCACGGCCGGTTCCTTAGCCTCAGTGCGGTGGTACGGTGACATAGTTCACGTGTCGAGTCTCACACCCCTATGTCGGTGACACCGATCCGGAGATTTAGTTAGGCATGGTGGTGAACACGGCGGCTTGCCACTAGACCCGGCACCCCGGAGTTTGCGGTAGCATGCGGTGCGGCGCTTACGCTCATTCTGGCGCCGGTTGGAGAGCTCCTCGGGATCTTGAGCGAGTGCACCTTTCGTATCGGCGATGAGCAGCGGAGGCGGGACTTGTTCCCGTATAGTGCGTTTAGTGTGTTGTGGTTTTTCCGGACTAAGACCACGAGATGGCATCCGAGGTCCAAGTGTGGACTTAGCTATGTGCTCCGCTCTGTGTTTGTACTCATAGCTTGCATACATTCTTCTAGATGATCATGTATATCGTATTGTACCCGGTTGAGGATTCTTCTTTGGGTAATTCGTTACTCACCCTTATTACGTGGTTTCCTCGGGTAATCAAGGCGGGAGACAGCGAGGATGGTGAAGGAGGAGCTATGATCATGGAACTGCTTTGTCATCTCGATTATTTATTTTAATTATCATGACTCTTCACTTTTATTATTTCCCTGAATGCATGTAGACCAGAGCCCGGATGTTTTCTTCACGTTTTATGGATTCCGGCATATTGGTACTTGTGGATTGTTTTAATGGTTTAAATAAATCTCACGATCGAGTGTGCTTTTAGAAATGTATGTTTTGGTTGTTGAATGTTTCATTTTTACTTGGAATCCGAAATGTATTTTTCTTAATGTCTTTTATTTTCACTACATGCATTGGGGTAAAGGCCCATTTAGAGCCCCTTTTGGGTGGTCTTTCTGATTGGTATCGAGCTCGAGTCATAGATTGTAGACCGACCTTTTGTTGTAGAGTCGTTTTCCATGATCATCGGCACTCAAACGGTCATCAGTGCGCCTAGATTTATTGTTTTAGAAAGGAAAAGGGTTAAGAATTTACAATACCTATCATCTAGTGTATGCCTTGTTTGGTGTTGTGGAATGGTGACAACCGAGTTTTGATTCGTTGTTGGTTTGGATGTAGATCGCGACATGCGAGTCACCCGTCCATCTGGAGAGGAGGTTCGAGAGCGGTCGAGGTATCGAGGATCGGATCGTCTGCGAGGACATCGTCCCAGGCGACACTCGATGGCATTCCACCGCCAGCTCCTCTGTTACGCCTAGAGCGGGCGTTGAGGCGGCGGAAGCGCCGTGAGGCTGCTCTGGAGCAGAGTTTTTGCCGAGTCTATGAGGGCTTTTATGGTCGGCATGTTGAGTGACGAGGCGCGAGACCAGAGCCTTGTTGGCGCCGTGGCGGGAAAGTCGAGCCCGGATCGGCGGTGACTCGATTGGTTCACAGTGAGCTCAGTAGCACCTCCGGCTCCACGAGAGCAAGTAGCCCCAGAGGCGGATATGGCGGAGGGTGCCGAGGGTGGGTAGGTGGTGAAGGATTTTGTGAAGTGGAAGCTCGAGAAGTTTGATGCCACCGGTGATGCGTTAGCGGCGGCCAGTGGATTGCCCATTTGGAGTACACCTTCACGATCATGGTGTGCCCGATATTGAGGCCGAGATGTGCGGCTCATGTGCTAGGAGGCACTGGCGAGATGGTGGTGGGAGTCCACCTTGAGCGAGAGACCGGTGGGTCTCCACCCGCTACTTGGGAGTTCTTCAAGGTGAGTTCAAGGTAAAGTTCATCGGTGATGAGGCTCGGGAGAAGATGGTGGAGCTCTTCCGGAACTGAAGCGGGTTACGATTCCATTGAGAATATGAGCGCAAGTTCTCGGAGTATGGATATTTTGCTCCTCGGTTGATTGCCACCCGGAGTGAAGATTCGGAAGTTCATATCTGGATTGAGGCGGGGTGTTTCCCGAGATGTCGAGGGCTCGGGCCCACGACACTTATGCTAGGGCATCGATTAGCCACGATCTATAATGGGAAGTATCTGCTGGCGGGTTGTTGCCGCTCTGTTCGGCGTCTGTCCCGGCAGTGTGTGGGGCGAAGAGGAAGTTTGACTTCGGGGGGCGGCGCGCGCGCCAAGGCGATTTGAAGCAGAGATCGGCGGAGAGCTCCGGTCCGTTTCGGCCCCGGCGAGGAGGACCCGAGCGATTTCCGCTTGTGCTACTTGTAGGAAAGTCCACGCGGAGCTTGTCGGCTGGACCTAGATTGTGCTCCGTTGTGGTAGAGAGGGGCACATGGCCCGTTTTGTGATCGGCCGGCTATGGCGGCTCGGCCAAGACCTGGCCGGCTAGGTCGAGTGTTTGCTACGACCGTCGGAGAGGCCGAGCGTCACGGATGCGTGGTGGCGGAGTGCGCTTCTTGTTTTAGATCAACTGCGCATTTGTCTTGTTTGATTACTGGTTCCACGCATTCATTTGTATACATGTTGTTTCTTTGAGCATGCTAAGTTGAGATTAGAGCCTCTAGGTTTTGAGTTATCTGTTGCAACTCCTTCGGGAGTTAGTATGTTAGCTAGAGATAAGATTAAGGATGGCCGGATCGAGATATCAGGAGAGTTGCTTGTGGCCACGCCCATAGTTACGCCTATGAGCGGTTTTGATGTGATTCTTGGTATGGAGTGGTTAGGTTTGCTAACCCACGCGTTGATTGACCGCCACCGGAAAGAAGTAGTGTTCGAGGCCGCCAGTCGGCCTAGCTTTAAGTTTCGTGGAGTCGAGTGTGGAGTTGCCGCCCGATGGTGTCATTTGTGAAAGCTCGTCGTTTGCTAGCTCATGGAGCTTGGGGCTATCTAGCCAAGTTATGCAGGAAGAGCGCCCCTCGTATGCGTTGATCGAGTGCACGTGCCGTGCGAGGAGTTTGCGGACGTGTTTCACGAGGAGTTACTGGGGTTGCCCCCAAAGAGAGGTTGACTTCATTATTGAGCTCGAGCCAGGACCCTCCCTATCTCGAAGGCTCCGTATCGCATGGCGCCCGGTGAGTTAAAGGCGAAGATCGAGATTGCGGGGAGATGTTAGACCGAGGGTTCATCCGTCCAAGTGTGTCCCCGTGGGGAGCACGATTTTGTTTGTGAAAAAGAAGGATGGTTCTATGCGCTTATGTATTGATTACCACGAGCTTAATAAGGTGGCAGTGAAGAATAAGTATCCGTTGCCCGTATCGATGATTTGTTCGATCGGCTTGAGGAGCTTCGTGTTCTCAAGATAGATCGAGATCCAGGTTACCATCGATTTGCGGATCGGGGATGCCGACATTCCTAAGACGACTTTCGAGGTCGGATATGGTCACTATGAGTTTGTGGTTATGTCGTTTGGATTGACCAATGCCCGGACCGCGTTCATGGACATGATGGATAGGGTGTTCAAATCATTTTTGGGCGGCCGTCATCGTGTTCATTGGCGATATTCGATTTATTCGAGGTCTAAAGAAGACCATGCGAGCATTTGAGACGAGTATTGGCGGCTTTGAGGAAAACCACTTTATGCGCGTAAGTTTTCCAAATGTGATTCTGGTTGGGCGGTGGCCTTCCTAGGCCACGTGGTTTCGAGAGATGGTATAGCCGTGGACCCGCGAAGATTGAGGCGTGAGTTCATGGGCCAAGCCGACTTCGATTGCGAGATTCGCGACTTTGCGGGTTTGGCGAGTTACTACCGTCGGTTCGTCAAGAGACTTTTTCGCTTTAGCCTCGCCCCTCACTCGTCGGCGAGGAAGGGTGTCGAGTTTGTTTGGGGGGCGAGGTGTGATGAGAGCTTTGCGGGCTTAAGCGTAGTTTGACTTGGCTTTGGTGTTGGCGATCCGGAGGGGACAGTGGTTTCGTGGTCTCTGATGATGCTTCCAAGTTTGGATTAGGTTGTGTGTTGATGCGGCCACGGGAAGGTCATTGCCTATGCTTCCCGTCGTTTGAAGCCGTATGAGCGAGAACTACCCGACTCATGATATGGAGTTAGCAGCAGATGGTGTTTGCAATGAAGATTTGGAGGCATTACAGTATGGTGGCGGATTGGATGTTTACCGATCACGAGCCTCAAGTATCTGTTTACTCTGAAGGAGTTGAATATGAGGCGAGAGGAGATGGTTAGAGTTGGTAAAGGATTATGGCTGCGAGATTTTGTACCATCGGGCAAAGCCA
>CM071846.1:43933529-44263531 GCA_036507275.1 Sicyos edulis | reverse complement strand
TTATGGACATGATGGACAGAGTGTTCAAGGCATTCTTGGATAACTTTGTCATCGTATTCATAGACGACATTTTGATTTATTCCAAGACAAAGGAGGACCATGCTTCGTATTTGAGGCAAGTTTTGGCAGCATTGCGAGAGAACCCGTTGTTCGCAAAGTTCTCTAAGTGTGAATTCTGGCTAGAGAGAGTAGCCTTCCTTGGACATATCGTGTCGAAAGATGGCATAGCGGTGGACCCCGCAAAGATAGAGGCAGTCAATTCATGGGCTAGACCGACGACGGTCGCAGAGATTCGCAGCTTTCTGGGACTGGCAGGTTATTACCGGCGTTTCGTGAAAGACTTTTCCGCTAAGGCAGCACCCCTAACCCATCTGACGAAGAAGGGTGTTGACTTCGTTTGGGATGCTAGGTGTGAGGAGAGTTTTGCCCAGCTTAAGCTCAGTTTGACGACAGCACCAGTGTTGGCAGTTCCTGAGGGAACAGGAGGTTTCGTAGTTTATAGTGATGCTTCCAAGTACGGTTTAGGCTATGTGTTGATGCAGCATGGGATGGTGATAGCTTATGCTTCCCGTCAGTTGAAGCCTTATGAGAAGAATTACCCAACTCATGATATGGAGTTGGTTGCTGTTGTTTTTGCCCTAAAGATTTGGAGGCACTACTTGTATGGTGAGAAGATTCAGTTGTTCACGGACCACTAGAGCCTCAAGTATTTCTTCACTTAGAAGGAGTTGAACATGAAGCAGAGGAGGTGGCTCGAGTTGGTAAAGGACTACAACTGTGAGATCTTGTATCATCCTAGAAAAGCCAATGTTGTGGCTGATGCGCTAAGCAGAAAGACGTCGCATTCAGCAGCTTTGCTGAGCTCCCAGGTTGAATTGCGGAAGGAGTTTGAGCGAGCCGGTATCGCAGTTTTGTTGGGAGAGGTTACCGCCTGGTAGCCCCGATTATCGATTCAAATTGTCGCTAAGCAGAGGATCATCGCAACCATTTGAGTGATCCCAAGTTAAAGAGATTGCTCGAGAGAGTTTAGGCTGATGGCGACTTCGACTTTGTTGTGGCACCAGACAGAGGCTTAAGATACAGAGGTCGGTTGTGCGTCCCAGACGACGCAGGGATTCGAGCCGAGTTGCTCACCGAGGCACATAGTTCCCCTTTCACTTGGCACCTAGGAGGTACCAAGATGTATCAGGATCTCAAGCAGACGTTTTGGTGGATGGGCATGAAGCGGGATATAGCGGAGTTTGTTAGCCGGTGTCTCACTTGTCAGCAAGTGAAGGCTCCCAGATAGAAGCCTGCAGGTTTATTGCAGCCATTAAGTGTTCCACAGTGGAAGTGGGACGAGATTTCGATGGATTATATCTCTAGGTTACCAAGGACACCGAGAGGGTTTACTCAGATCTGGGTAGTAGTGGACCGGCTGACTAAGAGTGCACACTTTATTCCCGGGAGGATTAGTTATACCGTGGAACAGTGGGCACAGTTATTCCTGGAGCAGATTGTGCAGTACCATGGAGAACCCGCAAAGATAGTGTCAGATCGGGATTCTCGGTTCACATCTCGCTTCTGGAGAGCGCTCTAGAAGGGTTTGGGAACTGAGTGCAGCTTCAGCATTGCCTTCCACCCTCAAACCGATGGTCAGACCGAGAGGGTGAATCAGATTCTGGAAGATATGTTGAGAGCCTGTGTTTTGGACTTTCCATGTAGTTGGGACTAGTACCTGTATTTGATGGAGTTCGCTTACAACAACAGCTATCAGTCGACTATTCAGATGGCCCCATTCAAGGCGTTGTATGGTAAGCGATGCAGATCCCCAGTGTTCTGGGAGGAGGTTGGTGATAGAAAGGTTCTGGGACCCGAGTTACTTGAGATGACGAACGACGCAGTGCAGAAGATCAGGGCTCGCATGTTGACAACACAAAGTAGGCAGAAAAGTTACGCCGATGTGAGGCGTAGAGATTTGGAGTTTGAGGTGGGTCAACATGTTTTTCTGAAGGTAGCACCTATGCGTGGGGTGTTAAGGTTTGGAAAGCGAGCCCCAGGTTTGTAGGGCCTTTTGAGATCCTTGAGCGGATCGGAGCAGTGGCCTATCTGTTAGCTTTTCCCCCGTCTTTATCAGCGGTGCACAATGTGTTCCACGTTTCGATGCTGAGAAAATACGTGGCAGACCCGTCGCATGTGCTAGAGCATGAGCCCTTAGAGTTGAGTAAAGATTTATCCTTCGAGGAGAAGCCCGTGCAGATTTTGGCTCGTGACCGCAAGGTTTTGCGCAACCGGGAGATAAGCTTAGTGAAGGTTCTATGGAGACATCAGAGGGCAGAGGAAGCGACGTGGGAGCTAGAGGATGAGATGAGGACTCATTACCCTGAATCGTTTCGATCTTAGGACTTTTGGGGACGAAAGTCTTTTAAGAGGAGTATTGTAACGGCCCGATTTTCCATTCCAGTTTCCTGTACTCTCGGTTGAAGATTGGGGCAATTGGTTGGGCCATTAGAGCTTTTTAACCCTTAGGGTATTTTGGTCTTTTTGCTCCCCCGTTCGGAGGTTGAGGATTTCTGTGACTTGTGGTCATTTTGGCCTTCGTTGAGACTTGATTGATGTTGGTTGCAAGACCCAAGGAGTTTGGGTTAGTTGTTTAGAAGTTCGGAGGCATTCCGGGTAACGGGAAAATTAATTGAAAATTAATTTGGTTCCATTGGGATTTGAACCCTTGCCCTAATGGTGAATTTGGAGTTTTTAGAAAAGGAGTTTTTATTAAAAAGAAAAGGGTTGCTTCAGCCGGGACCCGCATGAGGAAGCCTTGGGAAGGGAATTTAGGTCTCCTAACCTATTTAAAATAGGAAAAAGAAGGAAAATAAAGAAAACCCTCTTTGCTTCCCTTGGTAGCCGCATTCTCTCTCTCTCTCTCCTAAAATCGAGCCAAGCACCCTAACCGAGCCACTGCACCGCACCACACAAATTTGAACAACCCCCACCACAACAAGCACTGACCGGCACTTCAAGACAACACCATCTGCACGCACTGCATCGCACTGTAAGGACCCGACCCAAGAAACGGTCTCTAACCTAAAGTCCATACTTAGCATGCATGATTAAGAATATAAACATCATTCAGAGTCGGAAGTTTAAACCTTTGCAGTAAACACTTTTAAAACAAAACCATGATTTCAATTAAATAAAACAGTAAATGACTCGATCAAGACTTTCTTAAAACAATTCAAAGGAAAACGGTACGAGAACATAAAATAGATTGAGTGCTTTTTCCTAGGGACCCAAGTCCCACTACATGCTAAATCATTAAGGAAAACATTTAAAGAAACGTGCAACCCAGAGTCAGCTATCCATGATCATCGAGCCGCTTCCTCCTAGCCATCCAACCTCTCCTGTCCCCAAGTTACCCGGTGGAAAGCCACAGAAAATAAGGGTGAGCAACAAGTTACTCAAGAAGAATCCCCAATCGGGTACAATACGAAATCATCTCATTTAGCACACGGACAGGCAACCATACAAAGACTTAGAGCACGAACGGCTGGCTTAGGCTATGAGCTACTTCTAAGGCGAGCCTATTCAAGGGCTTCCATCAACAGCCTCTCCTAGGTCCTACGCTTGGATGCCCTTCGGGCCTTACACAACCTAGGACTCAGTGATGCCCAGTGGGCCTTACACACCTAGGATGCCCGTAGGGCCTTACACCTCCGCACTCGGTGATGCCCGGTGGGCCTTACACACCTAGGATGCCCGTGAGGGCCTTACACCTCCGCACTCGGTGATGCCCGGTGGGCCTTACACACCTAGGATGCCCGTAGGGCCTTACACCTCCGGACTTCGGTGATGCCCAAAGTGGGCCTTACACACCTAGGATGCCCGTGAGGGCCTTACACCTCGGATGTCCATCCGGTCTTGTCTTGCAGCGGGACCCCAAACTAGTTACCTCTACGACCCTCTATACTATACATCACACATCTAACCGTAACTTGGATCTAGCAAAGATACAATAGGCAAAGCATGGTTCTATCAAGATAGGAAAGCCTAACATGGAACTAACGGGATGTAAACATGTCACGAACATGAATCAAAAGAAAACATGAAACCTATCACTAGAAACTCATATAATTACTGATGAATCAGCGTGCTATCAACTATTCGCAGAGGTCCACACAACCCCGGGTAAGAATCCTTACCTGGAAATAAGTGGAGGTTAATTATCCCGAATCAAATAACGACCCTCGAGCTTTTAAGCGAACTCGAGCAACCTAAACAAGTAATAAAACATCCTAATTAATAAACAAAGATCTAAAATCGGGAAGTCCAAAGGATGGAGGCTCGGGAATTTACCAACCGAGAAGGCACTCGCTCGCAGCAAGCAGCAAGGAGGGAGCGCGGCGCTAGGCGCGAGGGCGCTGGCGCGCAAGACTCGGGCGCTATCAGGCGTCACGGGCGGCGGCCGGGCGCAGTGAGGGACGAGCGCTGGCGCGCGCAGCGGCGCGACGCGACGACGAGCGGCATGGGCACGCAGACGCGGGCGGTGCGGTTGTAACGACCGGACCCGGATGGGGTTCTAAAATGGGCCGTTAACTAAATGCATGCAAAAGGAAATCATAAGAGTGGGAAAACATTTAAACAACTAAACATTCATTTACAAAATAGTTCTTGATCGTATTTTTCTTAAAATCATCAAAAGCAGTTCAAACCATAAGTTTTCCATACTGAGACCAAAATCCATTTACATGTCAGTATTCAAAATAAAACAAAATAAGACACACAGCCAGTGTCAAGAAGATCCATGATCTCCCGGCTACCTCCCCTTAGCCACCTCGGTCTTTGTCCGAGTTACGAAAGATAAAGTAAGGGTGAGTATAAAAATACTCAAAGCAAGAATCCCCAACCGGGTAAGTGCGATCACGATGCAATCAATCATCTAGCAACCTAGTACACGTGCAAACAGATATCAACACAGATCTTGCTCAACGAGCTTAAAAGGCAAAAGCCGAGTCTTTGAAGTCTCCTACTTCCGGCCTAATGATTGGTTCTCATAACCAATCCCGGGACATGTAAAGACCCGACCGAAAATGGGACTAAATCTAGATCTTTACTCAGCATGCAAGTGAAAAGCTTAAAAGGACCCGGCTGGGGTCGGTTTGTAAAACATTTTCAAATATAAGAGTGGAAAACATTAAAAACAAAGTAAACATTCATTAAGCGAAACGAACCATTCAAATTAAAAAGCGTTGGATGATCGAGTGCTTTCCTTAAAACATCAAATAGTTCAAATCATAGTTTTCCCTACGGACCTAAGTCCAACTACATCTTTGAAATCCAAAAGCAATGAAAATAAGACACGATGAGTGTCAAGAAGCATCCATGATCTCCCAGCGGCTCTCCGCTAGCCACCTCGGTCTTTGTCCCAAGTTACTGTGGAAGAAACCACGATAAGGGTGAGTATAAACATACTCAAGAAGAACCCCGACGGGAGTGCGATACGATGCAATCTATCATCTAGCAACCTAGTACACATGCTACAAATATCAACACGGATCTTAGCTCAACGAGCTCACAAGGCAAAATCAGGAATCCACGGAAGTCTCCTACTTCCGCCCTAATGATTGGCTCTCAAACCAATCCGGGACATCTCCAAGGGTCTTTCTCCCTTGGCCAATTGATCAGCTCAAAACCGATCCCAAGATGTTCGACACCCTCGAGGGTCTTTCTCCTCGACCAATTGATTAACTCTAGAGTCAATCCCAATGGGTGTCCTCAAGGGCCTCTTACCCTCGCTATAACTCTGGACTATCGGAGAGTACCCAAGTCGGCTCTAAACGGGAGGAGGGCTGGTGTACTCACGAACATTAGCCCGGGAGCTCTCGAGATCGGCTACTAACGCGTGTGTGCGCGCACACCGCATGCTCTTCCGCAACCGGCGTAAATGCGCGGGGCCTAAAGGGCAAACTACGCGGGCTGTACGCATGCCTAAAACTCGGAAAGCGGTGTCACCGAACACGGTGAGTGCGAGGCCCTCGGCACTCATCATGCGGCACTGTACCACCGACACGAAGCTAAGAACCGCCAAGGTAGGCTTGCACCGTTGGCGGGTTCCGCTCTAGCGAGCTACAAACTAGGCTTATGCCAATGAGGTAGCTAATCCTCACCGGCTGCCAGTGGGGAAGCAAGGTACGTTATGCTTCGCTCTACTCCGACCGGTGGGGACAAGGTACGTTATGTCCGCTCTCACCTCTAGATGATGACAAACCCTATTATACTAGCTTAGACTACCAAGTACGTGATTCTGGCTAACATCACAAAGACATCTGTCATACATAGCCTAGCATGATACTATGAGCTTAAAGCGGGAATCTCAAGCATGCTTTGGAAGAACAAACCTAGCATGGCACTAACATGTATAAAAGGCAAAACATGCTAGCAAGAATTCAATCACTAGCTATCCTATCCACTAACATGCTCATAAAGGTAAACAAGCATACAAGGCACAATTAAGAAAGCATAGCGAGGTCCACACAACCACGGTAGGAAGTCCTTACACCGGAAACAAGTGGAGAATAGCTTTCACAACCAAAAAGACCCTCGAGCTTAATACGAACTCGAGCAACCTAGGCATAAATAAAACATCCTAAGTAATTACATACAGTGACCTGAAGCTTAGAAAACACAAAGGGATTGGTTCGGGAATTACCACCGAGAAGACACAGGCCTCGCAGCAAGGAGGGTGGCTTGGGCGCCGCTGAGTGCGGGTGGGGGCTGGCGCTGGCGCTGGGCGCAGGGGCGCACGCTGCACGTCGAAGCGAGACTCGCAGGCGGCGCGGGTGTGCAGGTACTGGCGGACGCAATGCGAAGCAGCGGCTCGGTTGGGTTGGCGCGCGGCGAGGTGCTGGAGGCGGAGCGGGGGCGTCGCGGCGGGCGCGCGTCTGAGGCTGCGTTGCGCACCGCGTCGCGACCACGAGCGACGCCGGGCGGTCTTTGGCGGCCACACGCGGCGACGTCGGCGGCGCGGTGTGCGACGGTGGGGGCTTTTCCGCAGCGAGCGCGCGATGGCCGGGCGGCAGCAGGCCGAGCGCGCAGGGTCAGGCGGGCGAGGGGTGGTGCGATGGAGCAGTGGTGCGTGCGGCTAGAAATTTGGGTGGCTCGGGGGTGGTTCGATGGTGGTTCGATGGTGTGGCTAGGTTGCTCGGCTAGGGTTTAGGAGAGAGAGAGAGAGAGAGAGAGAGAGAGAGAGAGAGAGAGAGAGAGAGAGAGAGAGAGAGAGAGAGAATGAGGCTATGAGGGGAAAATTAGGGGTTTTCTTGATTTTCCTTCTTTTCCTTATTTTTAAATAGGTTAGAGACCTAAATTCCCTTCCCAAGGCTTTTCTCTTGCGGGTCCCGGCTAAAGCAACCTTCTTTTCTTTTTCTTTTTCTTTTTAATTAAGACTCTTTTCTTAAAACTCCAAATTCACCATTTAGGGCAAGGTTCAAATCCCAAAAGATTCAATTAATTTTGCTATTGCTTGGGAAGGAAAGCGGGCCGTTACAATACTCCCCCTTAAAAGACTTTCGTCCCCGAAAGTCCTAAGACTGGAACAACTCCGGGTAATGAGTCCTCATCTCATTCTCTAGCTCCCACGTCGCTTCCGCGCCTCCGATGCCTCCAAAGAACCTTTATTAAACTTATCTCTCGGTTGCATGCAATACCTTGCGCTCATAAGCCAAAAAATCGCACGGGCTTCTCCTCGAAGGATAAATCTTTACTCAACTCTAGGGGCTCATGCTCTAGCACATGCGAAGGATCGCCACGTACTTTCTCATCATCGAAACGTGGAACACATTATGCAATCACGACAAAGACGGGGTAAAGCTAACCGATAGGATGAGCCCGCCCGATCCGCTCAAGGATCTCAAAAGGCCCCTAAACACTGGGGCTCGACTTGCCTCGCTTTCCAAACCTTAACACCCCACGCATAGGTGCTACTTTCAGAAAACATGTTGACCCACCTCAAACTCCAAGTCTCTTCGCCTCACATCGGCGTAATTTTTTTTTGCCTACTGCGTGCTTTGTCAACATGCGAGCCCTTATCTTACGCGTGCTGCGTCGTTCGTCATCTGCGCAGAATTTCGGGTCCCGTAACACGCCTATCCCCAACCTCCTCCCGAACACTGGGGATCTGCAGCGCTACCATACAACGCTTCGAATGGGGCCATCGAATAGTCGCACGATAAATTTGTTGTTGTAAGCGAACTCCATCAAGTCACAGTCTTGGTCCCAATTGCACAGGAAGTCCAAGACACGGAGCTCTCAACATGTCTTCAGTAACGATTCACCCTCTCGGATCGACCATCGGTTTGAGGGTGGAAGGCGATCTTTGAAAGCCGCACTCGATTCCCAAACCCTTCCGGAGCGCTCTCGAGGCGAGATGTGAACCGAGAATCCCGTCGACACTATCTTCACGGGTACTCGTGGTAGTGCAGCTAATTTGCTCTGGAAATAAGCGTGCCCTTTGCTCCAGCTGTATAACTAATCCTCACAGGGTATAAAGTGTGCACTCTTGGTCACCGGTCCACTACTACCAGATCACGAGTGAACCCTCTCGGTGTCCTTGGCAGCAGCAGAGATGAAATCCATCGAAATCTCGCCCCACTTCCTTTCGTGGAACACTTAACTAGTGCAATAAACCTGCAGGGTTTACGTGCGGGGCCTTCACTTGTTGACAAGTGAGACACCGCTAACAAACTCCGCTATATCTCGCTTCATGCCCATCCACCGTAACGTCTCGCTTGAGATCTCGGTGGTACATCTTGGTACCTCCACGGGTGCCAAGTGAATGGAACTATGTGCCTCGGCGAGCAACTCTCGCTCGAACCTCTGCGTCATCGGGGACGCACAATCGATTCTCGGTACCTCAAGCCTTCGTGCGGTGCCACAACAAAGTCGAAATCGCCATCGGCCTCAACCCTCTCGAGCAATCTCCTCAACTTGGGATCACTCGTATGTTTGCCGATGATCCTCTCGCTAAGCGACGATCGGCCCGATAGGCGGGCTACCTCGGCGGTAACCTCTCCCAACAAGATCGCAATATCGGTTCGCTCAAACTCTTTCCGCAATTCAACTTGGGAGCTCGGCAAAAGCTGCTGAATGCGACGTCTTCCTACTCGGCGCATCAGCCACAACATTGGCTTTTAGGGATGATACAAAATCTCACGATCGTAGTCCTTTACTAACTCGAGCCACCTCCTCTCGCCTCATGTTCAACTCCTTCGAGTGAAGAAATATTTGAGGCTCACGTGATCCGTGAACAAGCTGAATCCTCTCACCATATAAGTAATGCCTCCAAATCTTTAGAGCAAAAACAAGCTGCAGACCAACTCCATATCATGAGTTGGATAGTTCTTCTCATAAGGCTTCAAGCTCAGGGAAGCATAAGCTATCACCTTCCCATGCTTTGCATCAACACACACGGCTTAAACCATACTTGGAAGCATCACTATAAACTACGAAACCTCCTGTTCCTTCCGAATCGCCAACACAGTCTTTGTCGTCAAAGTGAGCTTAAAGCCGGGCAAAACTTTCCTCACATCTAGCATCCCAAACAAAGTCAACACCCTTCTTGGTCGACGGGTTAGGGGTGTTTGCCTTAGTGGAAAAGTCTTTCACGAAAACGCCTGGTAATAACTCGTCGGACCCAAAAGGCTGCGTATCTCGCGACCGTCGCTCGGTCCGCCCATGAGCTAATCGCCTCTATCTTTGCGGGGTCCACCGCTATACCATCTGCCGACACGATATGTCCAAGGAAGGCTACTCTCTCTAGCCAAAATTCACACTTAGAGAACTTTGCGAACAATCTGGGTTCTCACGCAATCTTTGTCAAAACTTGCCTCAAATGCGAAGCATGGTCCTCCTTTGTCCTGGAATAAATCAAAATGTCGTCTATGAATACGATGATGACAAGTTATCCAAGAATGCCTTGAACACTCTGTCCATCATGTCCATAAACGCTGCTGGGGCGTTCGTGAGTCCGAAAGACATGACCACGAACTCATAATGACCATACCTCGATCCGAACGCGGTCTTCGGGATATCGCATCTCGAATCCTCGGTGATGGTACCCGACCTCAAATCAATCTTAGAAAACACCGAGGCTCCTGAAGCCGATCAAACAGATCATCTATACGCGGCGGGGATACTTATTCTTCACCGTGACTTTATTGATTCTCTATAGTCTATACACAAGCGCATGGATCCATCCTTCTTCTTAACAAGCAGACAGTGCTCCCCACGGGGACACACTCGGGACGGATGAAACCTCGATCCAAAGCATCTCTTGCAAGCGCACTTTGAGTTCTCTCAACTCGGTGGCGCCATACGATACGGGGCTTTGGAAATGGGAAGAGTCCCTGGCTCCGGCTCAATGGTGAAGTCCAACGCCCGCTTCGGGGTAAACCCAAGCAACTCTTCAGGAAAACATCTCGCAAACTCTTGCACCACAGGGGACCATGTCAGCACCAACGCAGAAGATACTACTATCTCTCGACGGCTTTGCCAAGAAGCCCCAAGCTCCTCGAGCCACAGTCTATGGGCTTCCATTCACGAGATCAATGGCGGGCAAGTTCCGCCGACACCGCATGAAACTTGAAGCTCGGCCTCGAGGCGGCCTAAACACCACTTCTTCCGTGGGATCTATCAATGCATGGTTCTCTCGCCAACCAATCCATGCCAAGGATCACATCGAAACCGCTCATAGACAAGCACTATGAGGGTAGCCTCTAAAATCTCATCGATATCTCAGATGTATCCGCCATGCTTAACTCTCTCTTGCTAGCTAACATACTCACACCGAAGGAGTGGCAACACACACACAGCTCAAACCCTAGAGGTTCGAGCTCCACACAAGCTTGTCTAACGAATGCATCGAGAAACAAAGGAATGGGTCGAACCCAATCAAACAATACGAATGCATAGTGTTGTAAGACAAGCAACGTACCAGAATCGCATCATTAGTACGCTCCGCCTCTGGCGAGTAGTGGCAAACACCCGCCCCCGCTGTTGGGCCGGTCCCACGCTTGCTAAATCCCGAGTGCGAGAATCCGCCAAATGCCCTCCTTGCCACATCTCGTAGCAAGCACGGGCGATGCTCCACACAGACCATAATGTGCCTTTCCGCACTTGTTGCAATGAGCTGGTCGCTCGCCCCCCGCCTCGCTGGCGATCCTGGCTCTACCTTGAGGTCGGGCGCGATCTCGACCATCGGATCGGCGCCCCGGCGAAGTTCTGGCGACCGATTGAGCGAGAAACCACTAGAAGTCCTGCATTTCCTTCTCGCCGAATACTGCTGGGCAGTTGAATCGACCGAAGCCGGGCGCACAGAATCCTCGCTGATGGCGGATACTTCGGGTTATAAATCGTGGCCAACTCTCTTTGCTCGATCATAACTCTCGTGAGCGAGTGCTCGAACATCCCGAGCAACCTCCTTCCTCAGCCCACAAATGAACTTCTTAGTCTTGAGCTCCTCGGTGGCAATGAGCTCCGGTGCGAAATAGCTATACTCGAGAGAACTTCTTCTCATAGGCGCAATACTATCTCGATCCTGCTTTTGATTTGAGAAGGCCTCTGCCATCTCCTGCTGAGCCTCGTCATTAACATACTTAGCTCACGAACTTCGTTCTAAAGAACTCCTGTGTGGTGGAGAAGACCCAGGTGGTCTAGCTCTATCTGTGGACTCCACCACCACTCGGTGTGTCGAGAGAACATGGGCCGCACATCTCGGCCTCTGTACATCTGGGCATCCCATAACTCTAAAGATGTACTCCATTCTTGCCAACCACTGACCGCCACAAGTGGGTTCTCTCAAGCATCAAATTCTCTTGGCTTCCACTTGGTGAAATCTTTCAACCACTTGCCAAACTCGGCGGCCCCCTCTCGCACTATCAAGTGAGTCCGACCGGTCCTCGATGACTCGCCCCTCCGGTTGAGCTACCGGGCTCACTGGAGCTCGCTGGGGTGCCTTCGCCGCATGAGTTTGTGTCAATTGGGCTATCTCGTGCCTAGACTCCTCTCTCTCTACTGCTAGCCGCGCCTGAGTTTCAGCTCTCTGCTCGGCCATTAGGCCCATCATCATGTCTCTCATAGCGAAATATCTCCACGAGCTGCACTTTGAGGCATAGCAGCCTCCCCCTTCTCTCGGGCAAGTTAACCTCTCACAGTGCCACGGGCGGCCTCTGAGCTTTGATATACCGGCTGCTGGCTCTACAAAGATCTCTATTTGCGCTTCAGACGGACCTACTCCACTACGTGTAGCCGGCATCTATGGCGATCTACACGGAAACCACAACGGGTTAGTCCACGCTCGGACTTTTCTCGCCAACAAAGATAACACATGTGTATCGTGCATATAGTATCATAAACAAAACCCTTAGCTTATTGAACTTAGACAAACTCGCGGCCTTGGAGTCTTTGGAGATCATGGAAACACAACCTACAAACAAAGTTAGTCTACAGAATCTATGACTCTGTGCTCGATACCAACCAGTAAAGACCAGGCAGAAAATGGGACTAAATCTAGATCTTTACTCAAAGATGCAAGTGAAAAGCTTAAAAGGACCTTACTGGGTCGGTTTGTAAAACTTTTTCAAATATAAGAGTGGAAAACATTAAAAACAAAGTAAACATTCATTAAGCAGAAACGAACCATTCAAATTAAAAGCGATGGATCGATCAAGACTTTCCTTAAAACATCAAATAGTTCAAATCATAGTTTTCCCTACGGACCTAAGTCCAACTACATGTCAAATCAAAAAAAACAGTAAAATAAGACACGACAGAGTGTCAGTGACATCCATGATCTCCCGGCTCTCTCCGCTAGCCACCTCGGTCTTTGTCCCAAGTTACCCGTGGAAGAAACCACGATAAGGGTGAGTATAAACATACTCAAGAAGAACCCCGACCGGGGTACGATACGATGCAATCTATCATCTAGCAACCTAGTACACATGCTACAAATATCAACACGGATCTTAGCTCAACGAGCTCACAAGGCAAAATCAGGAATCCACGGAAGTCTCCTACTTCCGCCTAATGATTGGCTCTCAAACCAATCCAGGACATCTCCAAGGGTCTTTCTCCCTTGGCCAATTGATCAGCTCAAAACCGATCCCAAGATGTCGACACCCTCGAGGGTCTTTCTCCTCGACCAATTGATTAACTCTAGAGTCAATCCCAATGGGTGTCCTCAAGGGCCTCTTACCCTCGGCCAGAACTGGACTATCGGGAGAGTACCGAAGTCCGGCTCTAAACGGGAAGGAACCGGTGTACTCACGAACATTAGCCCGGGAGCTCTCGGAACCGGCTACTAACGCTTAGTGCGCGCACACCGCATGCTCTTCTCGCAACCGGCGTAAATGCGGGGCCTAAGGGCAAACCACGCGGGCCAAGTACGCATGCCTAAAACTCGGAAACGGTGTCACCGAACACGTGAGTGCGAGGCCCTCGGCACTCATCTGTGCGGCTGTACCACCGACCACGAAGCTAAGAACCGCCAAGGTAGGCTTGCACCGCTAAGCGTGGTTCCGCTCTAGCAGCTACAAACTAGGCTTATGCCAATGAGGTAGCTAATCCTCACCGTCGCCGGGGAAGCAAGGTACGTTATGCTTCGCTCTACTCCCGACCAGTGGGGACAAGGTACGTTATGTCCGCTCTCAGCCTCTAGATGATGACAAACCCTATTATACTAGCTTAGACTACCAAGTACGTGATTCCTGGCTAACATTCACAAAGACATCTGTCATACATAGCCTAGCATGATACTACGAGCTTAAAGCAGAATCTCAAGCATTTGGAAGAACAAACCTAGCATGGCACTAACATGTATAAAAAGGCAAAACATGCTAGCAAGAATTCAATCACTAGCTATCCTATCCACTAACATGCTCATAAAGGTAAACAAGCATACAAGGCACAATTAAGAAAGCATAGCAGGGTCCACACAACCACGGTATGAAGTCCTTACCATGAAACAAGTGGAGAATAGCTTTCACAACCAAAAAGACCCTCGAGCTTAATACGAACTCGAGCAACCTAGGCATAAATAAAACATCCTAAGTAATTACATACAGTGACGGAAGCTTAGAAAACACAAAGGGATTGGTTCGAGAATTACCACCGAGAAGACACGGGCCTCGCAGAGAAGGAGGGTGGCTTGGCGCCGCTTTGAGTGCGGGCGAAGGCTGGCTGTCTTTGGGCGTGGGCTGGCACGCGCCGCAACACGTCAGGCGAGGCCAGCCTTGAAGGCGTGCGGGCGTGCGGTGTGCAAGCGGCGACAGCGAGCGAAGCGCTCTCGCAGGTTGGCGCGTGGCGAGGGATCGCGGCTGAGCGGCGGGGGCGCGCGCGGGGCGCGCGCGTCACGGGCTGCGTTGTTCCTCACTGTGCGACCACGAGCGACGTCGGGCGGTCTTTGGCGGCGGCCACACGCGACGTCGGCGGCGATGGGTGTGCGGCGGTGGGGCCCGGTGCTGCGCAGCGCAGCGATGGTTGGGCGGCAGAGGATGAGCGCGCGGGGGTCGCGGGCGGGGTGGTGCGATGGAGCGGTGGTGCGTGCGGCTAGGGTGGGTGGCTCGGGGTGGTTTGATGGTGGTTCGATGGTGTGGCTAGGGCTTCGGCTAGGGCTAGGGGAGAGAGAGAGAGAGAGAGAGAGAGAGAGAGAGAGAGAATGAGGCTATGAGGGGAAAATTAGGGTTTTCTTGATTTTCCTTCTTTTCCTTATTTTTAAATAGGTTAGAGACCTAAATTCCCTTCCCAAGGCTTTTCTCTTGCGGGTCCGGCTAAAGCAACCTTCTTTTCTTTTTTCTTTTCTTTTTAATTAAGACTCTTTTCTTAAAACTCCAAATTCACCATTTAGGCAAGGTTCAAATCCCAAAAGATTCAATTAATTTTCCAATTAATTTTGCTATTAAGGGAAGGAAAACGGGCCGTTCATGAGGACATCTCTCGAGGGTCTTTCTCCTCACCAATTGATCACTCAAAACCGATCCCAAGGATGTCCTCAAGGGCCTCTTTACCCTTGCTAATAAATCTGGACTATCGGGAGAGTACCCAAGTCCGGCTCTAAATCTGGAAGGAATGGTGTACTCACGACATTAGCCGGAGGAGCACTCTGGGCCGGCTACTAACGCTGTGTGCGCGCACACCGCATGCTCTTCTCGCAACCGGCGTAAATGCGGGGGCCTAAGGGCAAACCACGCGGGCAGCACGCATGCCTAAAACTTGGAAGCGGTGTCGCGATCACGAGTGGCGCGAGGCCCCGGCGCTCTCTGTGCGGCTGATCCACCGACGAAGCTAAGAACCGGCCAAGGTAGGCTTACACCGCTAGTGGGTTCCGCTCTAGCGGAGCTACAAACTAGGCTTAGGCCGATGAGGTAGCTAATTCTCATTGGTGCGGGAGGGGAAGCAATATACGTTATGCCTCGCTCTACCCCCCGACCGGTGGGGACAAAGTACGTTGTGTCCACTCTCAGCCTCTAGATGAAGACAAACCCTACAACACTAGCTAAGAGTATAGAGTGAGAGATTCCTGGCTAACATATACATTAGACATCAATCATACATATCCTATCATGATACTAAGAACTTAATGCAGGAATCTCGAGCATGCTGGAAGAACAAACCTAGCATGGCACTAACATGTACAACAGGCAAACATGCTAGCAAGAATTCAATCACAAGCTATCCTATCCACTAACATGCTCATAAAAGTAAACAGGCATACGAGGCACAATCAAGAAAGCATCGCAGGTCCACACAACCACGCAGAAGAGATCCTTACGGAAACAAGCAGAAAATAATAATTATCACGACCAACGATTAATGACCCTCGAGCTTTAATCGAATCTCGAACAACCTAAGCATTTCAATAAAACACCCAATTTAATTACAAATCAGCGACCAACAACTCTGAGTCCAAAGAGGGAAAAGACTGGGAAATACCAACCGAGAAGCACAAGGCTCGCCAAGACAACACAAATTGGCAGCCGTGGTCGTGCAGCCTAAATGGTGGTGGCCGGGCGCGCAGACACGGCAGTGAGGAGGCTCACTGGGAGCGCTGGTTCGGTGAGGAGCTGGCTGGGGCGCTACTGGCCCTGCTCAGCAGGAGCTCGGCTGGGCGCGCCGCGCGCGGACGAGCTGCTGAGGGACGCGATGGCGCGCGGCGAGGCTCGGCTAGGAGGAGGCACGCGAGGTGGGGCTCGACGCACTGAGACACGACGACGCCGCGGCAAGGCTCGGACGACACACTGGCGACGGGGGACGCGCGCGCTCTGCCTGACGGCACTGGGAAATTTGGGCGAGCTAGGTCCGACTCGGGGAGTCTGGCACGAGGTGGCTCTCGCACGTCACTGGTGGGTGGGTGGGTCAGGCGAGCAAGGGCTCGGGTGAGGGCTAAGGTCGGGTGAGGAGGAGGAGAGAGAGAGAGAGAGAAAAGAAAAATAAAACACATGGGAAAAATGGGAAAAAATTCTTATTTTAATAATTTCCTTTTTCCTTTTTCTTTTCTTTTTTTCTCTTTTATTTAAATTCCATACTTATCCAAATAAATCCAATTTATCCATTTTCCAATTTTTCCAAAAATCCTTAAATCTCATTTTTGGCTTCCTCTTCGAGACCCGGCTGAAGCAAATCTTTCCAATCATAAAACTCACTTATAAATCACTAAGGCAAAGGTTCAAAATCCCAAATCCCAGGAGAGCAAAAGACCAAAATACCCCTAAGGGTTAAAATGCTCTAACGGCCCAACCGATTGCCCTAATCATCGAACCGAGAGTACTGAATAACCGGAATTGGAAAACTGGGTCGTTACAATACTCCCTCCTTTAAAGACTTTCGTCCTCGAAAGTCCTAAGACTGGAACAGCTCCGGGTAATGAGTCCTCATCTCATCCTCTAACTCCCACGTCGCTTCCTCGCGCTCTCCGATGCCTCCAAAGAACCTTTACTAAGCTTATCTCTCGGTTGCGCAAAACCTTGCGCTCACGAGCCAAAATCTGAACGGGCTTCTCCTCGAAGGATAAATCTTCACTCAACTCTAAAGGCTCATGCTCTAACACATGCGACGGATCCGCCACGCATCGCCTCAAAGATGAAACATGGAACACATTATGCACCGCCAAAGACGGGGCAAGGCTAACTGATAGGCCATCGCTCCGATCCGCTCAAGGATCTCAAAAGGCCCTACAAACCTTGGGCTCAATTTGCCTTTCTTTCCAATCCTTAACACACCACGCATTGGTGCTATTTTCAGAAAAACATGTTGACCAACCTCAAACTCCAAATCTCTACGCCTCACATCGGCGTAACTTTTCTGCCTACTTTGAGCTATTAACATGCGAGCCCCGATCTTTGCTGCAGCGTCGTTTGTCATCCGAAGTAACTCGGGTCCCGTAACACATCTATCACCAACCTCTTCCCAAAACATCGGGGATCTACAACGCTTACCATACAACGATTCAAAAGGAGCCATCTGAATAGTCGACTGATAGCTGTTGTTGTAAGCGAACTCCATCAAATACAGGTACTGGTCCCAACTGCCTGGAAAGTCCAAAACACATGCTCTCAACATATCTTCCAGATCCGATTCACCCTCTCTAAGCCCGACCATCGGTTTGAGGGTGAAAGGCGATCTTGAAGCTTACACTCGATTCCCATACCCTTTCCGAGCGCTCTCGAAGTGGGATGTGAACCGAGAATCCCGATCGACACTATCTTCGCGGTACCCGTGGTACCGAACAATCTCGCTCCAAAAATAAGCGGGCCCATTTGCTCCACGGTATAGTTAATCCCGCGGGGATAAAGTGGGCACTCTTAGTCGATCGGTCCACAATTACCGGATCTGGTAAACCCTCTCGGTGTCCTCGGCAACCCCGAGATATAATCCATCGAAATCTCGTCCCACTTCCATTGTGGAACACTCAAGCTACGTGCAACAAACTCGCAGGCTCACGTCGGGAGCCTTCACTTGGCGACAAGTGAGACACCGCTAACAAACTCGGCTATGTCCTCTTCATACCCATCCACCAAAACGTGCGCTTGAGATCTCGATACATCTTGGTACCTCCCGGGTGCCAAGTGAAAGGGGAACTATGCGCTTGCGAGCAACTCGGCTCGAATCTCGCTACCTCGAGGAACGCACAACCGACCTCTCAGATCTCAAGCCTCCGCTGCGGTGCTACAACAAAGTCAAAATCACCATCGCCTCGACTCTCTCAAGCAATCTCTTTAACTTGGGATCACTTAGCCGATCGTCGATGATCCTCTCGCTAAGCGACGATCGAATCGATAATCGGGCTACCGGGTCAGAACTCTCCTAACAAAAGCTGCGATACTGGCTCGCTCAAACTCCTTCCGCAATTTAACTCGAGCTCAAAGAAAGCCGAGAACGCGCGACGTCTTCCTACTCGGGCATCACCACGACGTTGGCCTTTCCGGGATGATACAAGATCTCACGATCGTGAGTCCTTTACCAACTCGAGCCATCTTCTCTCGCCTCATGTTCAACTCCTTCGAGTGAAGAAATACTTAAGGCTCGGTGGTCCGTGAATAGTTGAATCCTTTCATCATACAAGTAGTGCCTCCAAATCTTTAGGGCAAAAACAATCTGCAGCCCAACTCCATATCATGAGTTGGGTAATTCTTCTCATAGGGCTTCAATGCGGGAAGCATAAGCTATCACCTTTCCATCTTTGCATCAACACACCTGCCTAAACCATACTTGGATGCATCATTTGTAAACTACGAAACCTCCTGTTCCTCAGAACCGCCAACACCGGGCGCTGATGTCAAATCGTGCTTAAGCCGGGCAAAACTTTCCTCACATCTAGCATCCCAAACAAAGTCAACACCCTTCTTGGTCGACGGTTAAGGTGGTGCTTTAACGGAAAAGTCTTTCACGAAACGCCGATAATAACTCCGCTGCACCGTAAAATCTGCGAATCTCGGTGACCGTTGTGGTCCCGCCCATGAACCGATCGCCTCTATCTTTATGGGGTCCACCGCTATACCATCTACCGAAATAATATGACCAAGGAAAGCTACTTTCTCTAGCCAGAACTCACACTTAGAGAACTTTGCGAACAACTGATTTTCTCGCAATGCCGCCAAAACTTGCCTCAAATGCGAAGCATGGTCCTCTTTTGTCTTGGAATAAATCAAAATGTCGTCTATGAATACGATGACAAAGTTATCCAAGAATGCCTTGAACACTCTGTCCATCATGTCCATAACGCCGCTGCAGGGCGTTCGTTAATCCAAAAGACATAACCACGAACTCATAATGACCATACCTCGATCTGAACGCAGTCTTAGGGATATCTGCATCCCGAATCCTCAGCTGATGGTACCCTGACCTCAAATCAATCTTAGAAAATACTGAGGCTCCCTGAAGCTGATCGAATAGATCATCAATACGCGGCAGGGGATACTTATTCTTCACCGTGACTTTATTCAGCTCTCTATAATCTATACATAATCGCATGGATCCATCCTTCTTCTTAACAAACAAGACAGGTGCTCCCCACGGGGACACACTCGGCCGAACGAAACCTCGATCCAGCAACTCTTGCAACTGCATTTTGAGTTCTTTCAACTCAGCTGGCGCCATACGATACGGGGCTTTAGAAATAGGAAGAGTCCCTGGCTCCAGCTCAATGGTGAAGTCTAACTCCTCTTGGGGTAAACCCAGTAACTCCTCGTGGAAAACATCTACAAATTCTTGCACCACAGGACCATGTCAATGACAACGCAGAACTAACATCTCCGACGACGGCTTTGCCAAGAAACCCAAAGCTCCTCGAGCTAACAATCTACGGGCTTTCATCTGCTTGAGATTAATGGCGGGAAAGTTCCACTGAACACCGCAAAACTTGAAACTTGGCTTCGAGGTGGCTTTGAACACAACTTCTTTTGGTGGCGGTCTATCAAAGCATGGTTCTCCGCCAACCAATCCATACCAAGGATCACATCAAAACCGCTCATAGACAGTAACTAGGAGGGTAGCATCTAGAGTCTTATCGGATATCCAACCCGGCCACTCTTAACTCTACTGCTAGCTAACAAACTTACTCCCGAGGGAGTGGCAACACACAGCTCAAACTCTAAAGGTTCGAGTTCCACACAAGCTTGTCTAACAAATGCATCAGATATAAAAGAATGGGTCGAACCCGAATCAAACAACACAAATGCATAATGCTCTAAGACAAGTAGCGCACTGCAGAATCGCATTGTCAAGACGCTCCGCCTCCCGGCGAGTAGTGGCAAACACCCGCCCTATTCTTTGGGCCGGTCCTGCTGCTTCTTTGCTACATCCCGAGTATGATCTCGCCATATGCCCTTCCCCGGCCACATCTCGTAGCAAGCCTTGGGCGATGCCCCACACAAACCAAAATGAGTCTTTCCGCACTTGTTGCACTGAGCTGGCCGCTTGACCCCGCCCTGCTGGCGATCCAGGGCTCTATCCTGAGGTCGGCGCTGATCCCGACCTTTAAATCGCCCGGATGGCGAAGTCTCTGCCGCCCACCGAGCGAGTAAACCACTAGCGGACCCAAACTTCCTCTTATGTCGTAATGTTTGAGCAGCAAGTGAACTAATCGAATCTGAGCAACATAATCCTGCATTGGCGGATACTTGAATTATAGATCGTGGCCAACTCCAGCCGCTCGGTCATAACTCTCGGAGAGCGAGTGCTCGAACATCCTGAGCAACCTCCTTCTCTCACCCACAAATGAATTTCTTAGTCTTGAGCTCCTCGGTTGCAACGAGCTCGGGGCGAAATAACTATACTCAGAGAACTTCTTTTCATAGGCAACATCTTTGTCGAAGAACCCTTTTTGATTCGAGAAGGCCTCTGCCATCTCCTGCTGAGCCTCTTCATTAACATACTTAGCTCTGAACTTCGTTCTAAAGAACTCCCAGGTGGCTGGAGAAGACCCATCTGGTCTAGCTCTATTTTTGGACTCCCACCACCACTCAGCGGTGTCAGTGAGAACATGGGCCGCACATCTCGGCCTCTGCACATCTGGGCATCCCATAACTCTAAAGATGTACTCCATCCTTGCCAACCACCTGACTGCCACAAGTGGGTTCTCTGAAGCATCAAATTCCTTCGGCTTCCACTTGGTGAAATCTTTCAACCACTTGCCAAATTCAGCAGCTCCCTCTTCACTATCAAGTGAATCAGCCTGGTTCTGCTGACCCTGACCCACAGGTTGAGCTACCTGAGCTACTGGAGCTACTGGGGCTACTGGAGCTACTGGGGCTACTGGAGCTACTAGGGGTGTCTGCTGTATAAGCTGGGTCAATTGGGCTATCTGTGCCCTAGACTCCTCTCTCTGCGCTGCTAGCTGCGCCTGAGTCTCAGCTCTCTGCTCGGCCATTAGGCCCATCATCATATCTCTCATAGCAGAAACATCTCCCCCTGGAGCTACAACTTGAGGCATAGCAGCCTCCACCCCCACACTGGGCAAGCTAGCATCTGGAGCCACAGGCGACCTACGAGCCCGATAAACCCTGGCGGTGGCGGCTCTCACAAAGATCTGAATTTGCGATTCGGATGGACTGCTCCACTCGATATGTAACCAGCATACGGCGATCTACACGAAAACCACTACGGGTTAGCAACTCTCGGACTCCCTCTGCCAACAAGGATAATGCATGTGTACTGCATAAAGTATCGTAAACAAAACCCTTAGCTTAAAGAACTTAGACAAACCTGGAGGCCGTGGAGTGCCGGAGATCATGGGAACCCAACCTACAAACAGGTTAGTCTACAGAATCTATGACTCTGTGCTCTGATACCAAACTGTAACGACCAGACCCGGATGGGGTTCTAAAATGGGCCGTTAACTAAATGCATGCAAAAGGAAATCATAAGAGTGGGAAAACATTTAAACAACTAAACATTCATTTACAAAATAGTTACTGATCAGTATTTTTCTTAAAATCATCAAAACAGTTCAAACCATAAGTTTTCCATACAGACCAAAATCCATTTACATGCTGTATTCAAAATAAAACAAAATAAGACACACAGAGTGTCAAGAAGATCCATGATCTCCGGCTACCTCCCTTAGCCACCTCGGTGCTTTGTCCTGAGTTACCGAAAGATAAAGTAAGGGTGAGTATAAAAATACTCAAGCAAGAATCCCCAAGAAGTGCGATATGATGCAATCAATCATCTAGCAACCTAGTACACGTGCAAACAGATATCAACACAGATCTTGCTCAACGAGCTTAAAAGGCAAAAGCGAGTCTTGGAAGTCTCCTACTTCGGCCTAATGATTGGTTCTCATAACCAATCCGGGACATCTACGAGGGTCTTTCTCCTCACCAATTGATCGACTCAAAACCGATCCAAGGATGTCCTCAAGGGCCTCTTTACCCTTGCTAATAATAACGGACTATCGGGAGAGTACCAAGTCCGCTCTAAATGGAAGGAATGGTGTACTCACGACATTAGCCGGAGGAGCACTCGCATCGGCTACTAACGCGTGTGCACGCACACCGCATGCTCTTCTGCAACCGGCGTAAATGCGGGGGCCTAAGGGCAAACTACGCGGGCCAAGTACGCATGCCTAAAACTTGGAAGCGGTGTCACTGATCACAGTGGCGCGAGGCCCTCGGCGCTCTCCTGTGCAGCCTGATCCACCGACCTGAAGCTAAGAACCGGCCAAGGTAGGCTTACACCGTTAGCGGTGGTTCCGCTCTAGCGAGCTACAAACTAGGCTTAGGCCGATGAGGTAGCTAATTCTCATTGGCTGCCGGGAGGGGAAGCAATATACGTTATGCCTCGCTCTACCCCCGACCGGTGGGGACAAAGTACGTTGTGTCCACTCTCAGCCTCTGGATGAAGACAAACCCTACAACACTAGCTAAGAGTACAGAGTGAGAGATTCCTGGCTAACATATACATTAGACATCAACCATACATATCCTATCATGATACTAAGAACTTAAAGCAGGAATCTCGAGCATCTTTGGAAGAACAAACCTAGCATGGCACTAACATGTACAACGAGCAAACATGCTAGCAAGAATTCAATCACAAGCTATCCTATCCACTAACATGCTCATAAAAGTAAAGCAGCATACGAGGCACAATCAAGAAAGCATCGCAGGGTCCACACAACCACGGTAAGAGATCCTTACCTGGAAACAAGCAGAAAATAATAATTATCACGACCAACGATTAATGACCCTCGAGCTTTAATCGAATCTCGAACAACCTAAGCATTTCAATAAAACACCCAATTTAATTACAAATCAAAGACCAACAACTCGAGTCCAAAGAGGGAAAAGACTGGAAATACCAACCGAGAAGCACAAGGCTCGCCAAGACAACACAATTGGCAGGTGGTGGTCGGCACTAAATGGTGGCCGGGCATGCAGACACTGGCAGAGGAGGCTCGGCTGGGAGTCGGTTCGGCAGGAGCTCGGCCTGGGCTACTGGCTCGGCGAGGAGCTCGCTGGGGCGCGCCGGGCGCGGACGAGCTACAGGGACGCGATGGCGCGCGGGCGAGGCTCGGCTAGGAGGAGGCACGCGAGCTGGGGGCTCGACGCTACAGAGACACGACGACGCGCGGGCAAGGCTCGGACGACACACACTGGCGACGAGGGACGCACGCGGGCGCTGCGACAGCGCGGCGGTGAAATTTTGGGCGAGCTAGGTCCGACTTCGGGGCCAGTCTTTGCACGAGGTGGCTCGCACGGCGTGTGGGTGGGTGGTGGGCGAGCAAGGGCTCGGGTGAGGGCTAAGGTCGGGTGAGGAGGAGAGAGAGAGAGAGAGAGAAAAGGAAAAATAAAACACATGGGAAAAATGGGGAAAAAATTCTTATTTTAATAATTTCCTTTTTCCTTTTTCTTTTCTTTTTTTCTCTTTTATTTAAATTCCATACTTATCCAAATAAATCCAATTTATCCATTTTCCAATTTTTCCAAAAATCCTTAAATCTCATTTTTGGCTTCCTCTTCGAGACCCGGCTGAAGCAAATCTTTCCAATCATAAAACTCACTTATAAATCACTAAGGCAAAGGTTCAAAATCCCAAATCCTGACCGGAGAGCAAAAAGACCAAAATACCCCTAAGGGTTAAAATGCTCTAACGGCCCAACCGATTGCCCTAATATCAAACCAGAGTACCGAATAACCGGAATTGGAAAACGGGTCGCATAGCTGATGTAGTGCAGGCGTCTGCGGGCGCGGCGGCGCTGGGTGGTGTCGTCTTGGCGCGAGGCGGCTACGGTCGGTCTGTTTGGCGACTGGTGCGGAGTGGAGGGTGGGGTACATTGCGCGGTGGGCGAGCGGTGGCCGCTCGCGCGATCTGGGTCGGGCGGTGGCTCGGTGCAGGTGGCAGATGGTCAGCGGGCGCGTGCGATGGCGTGGGGCTAGCGCAAAGCAGGCGTTGGGCGGTGTGTGGGCGAAAGCTGCAGGCGCGGCGGCGGCAGGTGAGGTGAAGGAGAAGTCTAGGGTTTTGGGTTCTTTCTTTTGTCCTTATTTTCTCTTTCTTTTTCTTTAAATATAATTCCCTTCCTTAACTTAAATAGACTTGGGAATCTCAAATGACCTTCCCAAGACTCCCCTTGAGCCCCGATCGACGCGTTTATTTTCCTTATTTAAACCCAAGCTTTCAAACCCCTTTTTAGGCCAAGGGTTCGAGTCCTTCCAAATGACTCCTCCCAAACTAAAAAATATAAAAGGAAACCTTATTTTACATTTAGTGGCAAACCGGCTGTTAGAATACTCCCTCCTTAGAAGACTTCCGTCCCGGAAGTCGCTCCTAAAACAACTCTGGGTAACTCCTCCTCATCTCCCCTTCCAACTCCCAAGTAGCTTCCTCAACTCCCTGATTCCGCCACTGCACTTTCACTAGGTCAATGGCCCGGTTTCTCAAAACCTTTTTCTCAAATGCCAGGATCCTTATGGGTTTCTCCTTGTAAAGACCCGACCCAAAAGAAGCGGTCTCTAACCTAAAGTCCTTACTTAGCATGCATGATTAAGAATATAAAACATCATTCAGAGTCGGAAGTTTAAAAGCTTGCAGTAAACACTTTTTAAATAAAGACCATGATTCAATTAAATAAAACGGTAGATGACTGATCAGTACTTTCTTAAAACAATTCAAAGAGAATGGTACGAGAACATAAAACAGTTTAAGTGTTTTCCCTAGGGACCCAAGTCCCACTACATGCTAAAACATAAAAGAAAACTACGTGCAACTCAGAGTCAGCTGTCCATGATCATCCAGCCGCCTCCTCCTAGCCATCCTGCCTCTGTCCCAAGTTACCTGGTGGAAAACCACAGAAAATAAGGGTGAGCAACAAGTTACTCAGTAAGAATCCCCAACCGGGGTACATTACGAAAACATCTCATTTAGCACACCGACATGCAACCATACAAAACTTAAACGGGAGTAGTTGGATTAACCATGCAACAGTCCTAGGGCTTGCCTACTCAGAGGCTCTTAGCTATCGAACTTCTCCGGGCTCTACATCTAGACGCCCTTCGGGCCTTACACAACCTAATACTCAGTGAGGCCCATCGGGGACTTACACACCTAGGATGCCCATCGGGGACTTACACCTCCAACTCAGTGATGCCCATCGGGGACTTATACACCTAGGATGCCCATCAGGGTCTTACACCTCCGACTCAGTGATGCCCATCGGGGTCTTATACACCTAGGTTGCCCATCAGGGTCTTACACCTCCGACTCAGTGATGCCCATCGGGGTCTTATACACCTAGGTTGCCCATCAGGGTCTTACACCTCCGACTCAGTGATGCCCATCAGGGTCTTATACACCTAGGTTGCCCATCAGGGTCTTACACCTCCGACTCAGTGATGCCCATCGGGGTCTTATACACCTAGGTTGCCCATCAGGGTCTTACACCTCCAACTCAGTGATGCCCATCAGGGTCTTATACACCTAGGTTGCCCATCAGGGTCTTACACCTCCGACTCAGTGATGCCCATCGGGGTCTTATACACCTAGGTTGCCCATCAGGGTCTTACACCTCCGACTCAGTGATGCCCATCGGGGTCTTATACACCTAGGATGCCCATCAGGGTCTTACACCTCCAACTCAGTGATGCCCATCAGGGTCTTATACACCTAGGATGCCCATCGGGGTCTTACACCTCCAAGCGTCCATCGGGGTCTTACCTTGAGCGGGACCTACACTAGATACCCCTTCTAACTTCTACACTAAACATCTCGGTCTCAACTTAACATGGATTTAACGGCAATCAGCGGAAAACATGGATATGCCGGGAAGAGGGTACCTAGCATGGTACTAGCGGAACACAATTCAAACACAAACATGAATCAAGGAAGCATGAATCCTATCTAATAGAAACTCATACAATCACAGAAATCAGCATGCTATCAAGGTATTCGCAGGGTCCACACAACCCCGGGTAAGAATCCTTACCTGGAAAAAGTGGAGGTTATTTATCCCGAATCAACTAACAACCCTCGAGCTTATAAGCGAACTCGAGCAACCTAAACAAGTAGTAAAATATCCTAATTAATAAATGACATCTAGAATCGGGAAGTCCAAAGGGTGGAGGCTCGGGATTTACCAACCGAAGAGGCGCGTGGTCTCGGCAATGAAGAGGCGACAACGGCGCCGCGAGGCGGCAAGGCGCTGGGCGCTGGCTCGAGTCTTCTTGTGGCGTTAGGCGTTAAGGCGTGCGGCAAAGGTCTTTGTGCCGCTGGCGCTGGTCTTCTTTGGCGGCGGCGTTAGGCGAAGCGTAGCAACGGCGAGGCAAGCAGCGAAAGCGGTGCGGGGCGGCGTCTTTGCGGCAGCGTGGTCGAAAGTCTTCTGCCGCTGCGCGAAAGCGCGGTGGTCTTATTCTTTGCACGATCGTCGCGGATGCGGCCGGACGGGAGCGGTGCGTTGGGGCGCCACGGTGCGAGGCGGCTAGTGCGGGTCGGTGCGGTGCGTCGGGCGAGGAAGCAGCGGCGTCTTGGTGGTGTGTGGGTGCGGGCGGTTGCGGGCACTGGTGCGATGGGGTGGTGAGCGGTGCTGGGCGTTAGCGATGGCTCGGTGCGGCGACGGAGTGTGGGGCGAGAAGGAAGGCAGGCGCGGCGGCGACGTGGCGGCAGCGGCTTAGTGTCGTGGCTTGGGGTGAGAGTGAAGGAGAAGGCTAGGGTTTTGGATTCTTTTTCTTTTATTTTCTCCTTCCTTTCCTAATTTAAATAGGTCTTGGTGACCTAAATCCCTTCCCAGGCTTCCTCCTTCGAGTCCCGGCCCAAACAAACTTATTTAAAAATAAGACTCACTTTTCCTACAAACTCCTAAGACCATTTAGGGCAAGGGCTCAAAACCCAATGGAAGCACCAAAATTACAATTAATTTTGCCATTTTCTAAAACACCTCCAAACTTCCAAACAACTTGCCCAAACCTCTCGGGTCTTGCAACCAACAACCATTAAGCTTGAAAAAGGCGGGAATGACCCCGGAATCACGAAAATCCACAAAACCCGAATGGGGCAAAAGACCAAAATGCCCCTAAGGGTTAAAATAGCTCTAACGGCCCATCCGAACATCCGAATAATGACCGAAATCACACAGGTAACAGAAATAGAAAAGCGGGCCGTTACAATACTCCCTCCTTTTAAGACTTTCGTCCTCGAAAGTCCTAAGACGACACAAACTCTAGGAAAACTCCACCGATTCTTAACCAACCAAGCTCCGGTTAAGACAACACAAATCCTTCTTCAAACCGAACCCTCTTGGTTTCCCAAAGGCTCCAAGCCCAAAAGACACGAGTGCGCACAAACTATCTCAACCAAAAACCGAACTAACACTTGAGCTTGAAGAAATCATGCGATAGCTAGTCGGTGAGTCACACCCTCTCGACTCGCACGAACTCTCAACGGTCTTAAAATCTTAGGGCTCACTTAGCCCTGCTAACCCAACTCGGAACGCCTCTCACGCGGCGCTACTCACGACAAACTTGACTCACTAGAACACGACCACAACACTTAAACAACCATCTTGAAGAGCACCGACGCTTTGAAGCTGGGGCACATACAGTTCACGGACGGCTAACGCCACTCACACTAGTGAAACTTCCACACGGCCACCCATGAGCGACAAGGTCGAGAGCAGGCTCCACTCAACCAAACTAATAAACTGGAGCCCTCTTCGGCCGACAACAACTTTCCAATGCAATCCGACCAGCCACTCGCCTAAGAGAATATCGCCAAATAAGGAAACAAACAACATAACTTTCTAAAAAAATCTCGAGCAGCAAGGAATAAAACAACACGCGGCTACTTGCAACACAACACCTCGAGGATAACGACTCAAAGGTTTTACCAACCATTTCCACGGCACCTCTGTGCCAACCCACTCAACTGTGGCTCAGCTATAACGCCAACTGCGAACGCACACCAACTAGGAGCAGAGCCCGAGAAAGTGACTCTGAGAAACTCAAACCAAGTCTTACAACGAGCGAAGCTCCCCTCGAGTTGCCACTCAACCCTTAAGTCCATCCGTTTGCTCTAAGGACTTCCTCCTTATAGCTAGACCTAGCTCTCCTTCCGATCCAGAAACTCCACCCACGAAACATCGCGAGGAATAAGGATAGCGACGACCACAAGCTTGCGGATCATGAGCAACTCGGGTCAGCAAGACTACCTCAAAAGTTAATACTCGAAACTGGCATCCACGGTGCAACTCAACGACCAAGGAACTAGGGGTTCTACAAACTCCAAGGACCCAACAACCTTCCAACAACAACTCAAGCCCTTGAACTGGTGGCCTCGCCCTCGCGAGGACAAACAACTTTCCGCTTGCTAACAAGCCAACGCAGGACACTCTCGTGGGGGGTGACGGCTACGCCACTCAAATCAACTACACAACTCGGGAGCTAAGGCGACTCCTCCTCTTCGGGACGATTTCCCAGTGAGCGGACTTCGAAGGGCAGTGAACTTCACACACGCTAGTTGTCCTACTCATCGAAGGCAACAACAACCAATTCCCTTGAAAGCAACAATCGAGGGATTCCACAATCGCTTGCACCACCAACTTAGAACTAGCAGTACTTACTCAACCTCCGAGGGAGGGGTCAACTCCCAAAACTTCCTGACTAGGAACAAGTCCTCAGGGCAACTCCAGCTTGCTCGAACGAAGCTAGCTCTAGAAACCACATGGGAACCAAACCTTGGTCAACGCCAAGCACCACCTTGCTAAGAATTTCGAAAACCAACGCAGAGGCTACTAAGAACAACTCTAGCTTGCCAAACGACTACAAGCATCCAACAACTCAACCGGGGACTTTGCTTGGAGTGCGAGTGAGCTCAGGTTCCTCAACACGAACCTTTCGTGGTTCCCAAAACATACACCACGGAACGAGCTACACAAAAGTACACCGACGTGTACAACTCCAACTTGATTCCTTAAGATCCAAACCAATAAGTACTCTCACACAAGGCAACTTTTGCCTCCCAATAGAGCCACAACTAGCAAGGAGCAACAAGAGTTCAACCCACTCGTGGTCAACTCACCACGGAACGCCACATTGGTCCACTCACTCTTACAAGAGCATAGCCACACCAAGCTAACTTACCTCATACCAATGGTCCACTAAACGTGCTCGATCAACCTTCCAACTCATGGCTCTAACTTTGGATCAACCACGCATCATCGATGCCAACCCTACTCATATTAGGGTAACTCCGGGGTAGTCGAGTCACACTACCATCCAAGCGGCTCACAAGCCCCACAACACAGCGCGAGAACTCGGACGCGCTAGCCCTTAACAACCAACACATCCTTTGTACCTAGCTCTCGGTGACCACTGAAGGCTCCTACTTATCCTCGAACAACCTCACTCTTGTAGTTCTCTTACTACCAAGAGCTAGATCTCTTATGCAACCCAAACAGTGCAATCTCGGGAAGTGGGTACAAGACTAGTGGGGATGCCAAACTTGAGTGGGTCTTGGAACCATCTGCACAAAAGTACCAACTGGCCCGACTCTAGGCCTCCTCTCAAAGCTTGGTGCCAACAGCACTACATCTTAACAACACAAACATCTCTTTTACGGGCTTTAAGTCCCTCTCGAGGGAAGGGAAGGTCACACTCCAGTGTGACAGGCAATGGCACTCAACACAAGGGTCTCAACACTCGAGTAGATTATTCTCACGATATCACGACTAATGGACAAGCCACGGCCCACTCTCGCATCCCACTCGATGCTCAACAAATACTCGAGGCCAACCCTAGGGTGGCAAAACACTGGCTCCACTCTTGGAACATGCTAATGTAAGGTGCTTCTCTCTAATAGCCGGTGAAAACCACGGACGGATTAAGTCTTGACAAGTAAACTCCACACTACCCCCAGCTACGAGGGTACTAACGGAAGTGGCTACAAACGATGCGAGGCTTGTAGGAGGACAAGATGTCTCTACATCTTCCTCAAAAGCTACTAACTTAGCACTTGCCAATCGGCCAGGGTGGTGGTGGAGACTCTCTTTGGTCCGCCTCTCAGGGGACTTCCACCACCACCACTGCTTTGCATCAAACGGCACGAGCAGCACGCCTCGACCTCACGAACATCAGTCATCGGCCTTTGAACACGAGTCATCCCAACACGGATGATAAACTCGATCTGGACAACTACCTCGGCCGCCAAAGCAGATGGGTCTCAAAACATCCAACTCTCTGAGGGTTCCACTAGCCAAACTCGCGGCTCGATCAACGCCAACTAACTTATCGGCATAACTCGTTGATCGATCCCTCCCGGAGCCTCGGGCAAGCTGGAGCTACAAGGAGGGGTGTCTCCTAAATAAACTCCCGCCACTGGGCTATTCGCGCGCCCAAGACTTCCCATTACGCGCTACAAATTGCGCCTAGGTCTCCGCTCTCTGTTAGCTAAAAGACCTGCCATCAATTCTCGCATGGCTGGAGCACACTCTGCTCAAGGAGTCTCACTCTGAGGCGTGCTAGACTCTACCCCTTACTCTTGGCAACTCATCCGGGGGCAAAGGTGGCCTACGGGTCTAAACGACCACTGGACGAGGTCTCATCATCAACATGAACGGTCCAACTCCTCGGTTGGAGATACCAAACGTCCTCGCTCCTCAATGTGTAATCAACAAGCGGCGGTCTACACAAAACATAAAAACTAGCCCACGCTGGGGCTCTCACTGCCCAACAAGGGTAACACATGTATACTAGATGCAGAATTGTAATTCTTAACCCTTAACTTTAAACTTACGGACATACCTGATGGCTGGCGGAGCGCTGATGATCATGGAAAACAACCTACAACTGCAGGTCAGTCTACAGAACCTATAACTCTGAGCTCTGATACCAACTGTAAAGACCCGACCCAAAAGAAGCGGTCTCTAACCTAAAGTCCTTACTTAGCATGCATGATTAAGAATATAAAACATCATTCAGAGTCGGAAGTTTAAAAGCTTGCGATAAACACTTTTAAATAAAGACCATGATTCAATTAAATAAAGCGGTAGATGACTGATCGGTACTTTCTTAAAACAATTCAAAGAGAATGGTACGAGAACATAAAAGCAGTTTAAGTGTTTTCCCTAGGGACCCAAGTCCCACTACATGCTAAAACATAAAAGAAAACTACGTGCAACTCAGTCGGTGTCCATGATCATCCAAACCGCCTCCTCCTAGCCATCCCGCCTCTGTCCCAAGTTTACTGGTGGAAAACCACAGAAAATAAGGGTGAGCAACAAGTTACTCAAGAAGAATCCCAAGCGGGGTACATTACGAAAACATCTCATTTAGCACACCGACATGCAACCATACAAAACTTAACGGGAGTAGTTGGATTAACCATGCAACAGATCCTAGGGCTTGCCTACTCGGAGAGGCTCTTAGCTATCGAACTTCTCGGGCTCTACATCTAGACGCCCGCCGGGCCTTACACAACCTAATACTCGGTGAGGCCCATCGGGGACTTACACACCTAGGATGCCCATCGAGGACTTACACCTCCAACTCGGTGATGCCCATCGGGGACTTATACACCTAGGATGCCCATCGTGGTCTTACACCTCCGACTCGGTGATGCCCATCAGGTCTTATACACCTAGGTTGCCCATCGGTCTTACACCTCCGACTCGGTGATGCCCATCGAGTCTTATACACCTAGGTTGCCCATCGGTCTTACACCTCCGACTCGGTGATGCCCATCGGGGTCTTATACACCTAGGTTGCCCATCGTGGTCTTACACCTCCGACTCGGTGATGCCCATCGAGTCTTATACACCTAGGTTGCCCATCGTGGTCTTACACCTCCAACTCGGTGATGCCCATCGTGGTCTTATACACCTAGGTTGCCCATCGTGGTCTTACACCTCCGACTCGGTGATGCCCATCGGGTCTTATACACCTAGGTTGCCCATCGTGGTCTTACACCTCCGACTCGGTGATGCCCATCGGGTCTTATACACCTAGGATGCCCATCGGTCTTACACCTCCAACTCGGTGATGCCCATCGGTCTTATACACCTAGGATGCCCATCGAGTCTTACACCTCCAAGCGTCCATCGGGGTCTTACCGGCGGGACCTACACTAGATACCCCTTCTAACTTCTACACTAAACATCTCGAGTCTCAACTTAACATGGATTTAACGGCAATCAACGGAAAACATGGATATGCCGGGAAGAGGGTACCTAGCATGGTACTAGCGGAACACAATTCAAACACAAACATGAATCAAGGAAGCATGAATCCTATCTAATAGAAACTCATACAATCACAGTAAATCAGCATGCTATCAAGGTATTCGCAGGTCCACACAACCCGGGTAAGAATCCTTACGGAAAAAGTGGAGGTTATTTATCCCGAATCAACTAACAACCCTCGAGCTTATAAGCGAACTCGAGCAACCTAAACAAGTAGTAAAATATCCTAATTAATAAATGACATCTAGAATCGGGAAGTCCAAAGGGTGGAGGCTCGGGGATTTACCAACCGAAGAGGCGCGTGGTCTCGACGAAAAGGAAGCGGCGCGAACGCTGCGGTCGCGGCAAGCGCAAGGCGCTGGCTCGGTCTTCTTGCCTTGGCTGGCGCTGGCGTGCGCGCAAGAAGGTCCGGGCGCTGCTCGGGTCTCGCTGACGCTGGCGTTGGCGTTAGCGCGCGTAAGGCGGCAAAGCAGCGGCGCGAGGCGGCTGCGGAGCGACGTCTTTGCGACGCGTGAGGTCGAGTCTTCCGCCGCGCTGGCGGGCGGCTGGTGCGCTGCCGCACGGTGCGTCTTGGATCTGGCGGACGACGGAGCGGTGCGTTAGGGCGCACGGTGCGAGGCGGCTTGGTGCGGGTCGGTGCGGTGCGTCTCGGGCGGAGCGGCAGGCGTGGTGTGCTGGCAAGGCGATTTGCTGTGCGAGTGCGGGGTGGCCGTGCGGGCGCTGGGGCGTTGGCGATGGCTCGGTGCGGCGGCGACGAGTGTGGGGCGAAGACCGGCGGCGGCGCGGCGCATGCGGGGCGGCTTAGTGCGTGCGGCGGCTTGGGGTGAGAGTGAAGGAGAAGGCTAGGGTTTTTGGATTCTTTTTCTTTTTATTTTCTCCTTCCTTTCCTAATTTAAATAGGTCTTGGTGACCTAAATCCCTTCCCAGGCTTCCTCCTTGAGTCCGGCCCAAACAAACTTATTTAAAAATAAGACTCACTTTTCCTACAAACTCCTAAGACCATTTAGGGCAAGGGCTCAAAACCCAATGGAAGCACCAAAATTACAATTAATTTTGCCATTTTCTAAAACACCTCCAAACTTCCAAACAACTTGCCCAAACCTCTCGGGTCTTGCAACCAACAACCATTAAGCTTGAAAAAGCGGGAATGACCCTCGAATCACGAAAATCCACAAAACCACCAATGGGGCAAAAGACCAAAATGCCCCTAAGGGTTAAAATAGCTCTAACGGCCCATCCGAACATCCGAATAATGACCCGAAATCACCTAGGTAACCGAAATAGAAAACTGGGCCGTTACACTCCTCAAAGCTCAGGTCATGGTTCAACTGTAAAGGCTCAAAATCTATGACGTGCGAAGGATCTCGCCACATATTGGCGGAGCATCGAAGCGTGGAACACACTATGCTGCTGCAGCCCAGGGCGGCGGCGGTGCTAGCAACCGACAGGCCACAACCCCAATCCTCTCAAGGACCTCGAAAGGTCCAACAAACCTAGGGCTCGATTTCCCCTTTTACCGAACCTCAGGACCCCTCGCATCGGAGCTACCTTGAGGAAAACATGCTTTGGCCAACCTCAAACTCCAGCTCCCTACGCCTAACATCGGCGTAGCTCTTCCCCTGCTTTGGGCGGTCACAATACGAGCTCGATTTTCTAGATGACCTCATTGGTGGTCACCAAGCAACTCTGGGCCTAACACCTGCCGGTCACCAATCTCTTCCCGTAAGGTCGGGATCTGCAGCGCTTACCATACAACGCCTCAAACGGTGCCATCTGAATGGTCGACTGAAAACTGTGTTGTAGGCAAACTCCATCAAGTACAAATCTTGGTCCCAAGCGCTGTGGAAATCTAACACGCAGGCTCGCAACATATCCTCTAAGATCGATTTACGCGCTCGGTCGGCCATCGGTCCGTGGGTGGAAGGTCATCTTTGTAGCCGCACTCTGTGCCCAAACTCACTGAAGGGCCTTCCAAAACCGTGATGTAAAACGGGAATCCCGGTTGGAGATAAATTTAACTGGCACTCCGTGGTACCTCACTATCTGCTCAAGGAATAGTTGTGCCCACTGCTCCAAGGTGTAGTTTATCCTGCCCGGAATGAAATGGGCACACTTAGTCAACCTATCAACGACCACCCAAATCTGTGCATATCCTCTAGGAGTCCTGGGCAAACCCGAGATAAAATCCATGGTGACCTCCTCCCACTTCCACTGTGGCACCCCGAGCGGTTGCAACAAACTCGGCTGGCTGCTCGGGCGCCTTCACCTGTTGACAGGTGAGACACCGACTAACGAACTGGGCAATCTCCCTCTTCATCCCCATCCACCAAAAAGTCTGTTTAAGATCTTGGTACATCTTGTTACCCCCTGGGTGCCAAGAAAAAGGCGAGGTGTGAGCCTCGGTCAATAACTTTGTGCGAACACCGGCATCGGCTGGAACACACAACCGACCTTTATATCTCAGACCCCCATCTGCAAGTATCACAAAGTCGAAGTCACCATCAGCCTGAACCCTCTCATACAAACTTTTTAACTTGGATCTTTCAGCTGGCTGTCGATAATCCTTTGCCTTATCAAAATTTGGATGGTCAATCGAGCTACCCGACGGTAACATCCCCTAACAACATCGCTATTTCCGCCCTCTCGAGATCCTTCCCGATGATACTCTTGGGGTTTGCCAATGTTGCCGATGCGAGGCCTTTCTACTTAGTGCATCGGCCACAACATTTGCTTTTTCAGTGGTGATACAAGATCTCACGATCGTAATCCTTCACGAGCTCCAACCACCTCCTCCGCCTCATGTTCAGTCCTTACGAGTGAAGAAATACTTGAGGCTTTGGTGATCCGAGAAAATCTGAATCTTCTCCCCATACAAGTAGTGCCTCCAAATCTTAAGTGCAAAGACGACCGCTGCCAACTCCATATCATGAGTCGGGTAATTCTGCTCGTGCGGTTTCAATCGCTGGAAGCGACGCTATCACCTTACCGTGTTGCATCGTAACGCATCCCAAACCAAACTTGGCTTGGCATCATCAGACACCACGAAACCCCAGTTCCTCCGAATCGCCAACACGGGCAGACGTCAAAGCGCTCTTTAGCTTAGCAAAACTCTCATCGCACTTCCTATCCCAAACGAAATCAACACACTTCCTCGTCAATCGAGTAAGCGGGGCGGCTATAGCGGAAAAATTTTGAACGGCGCCGGTAATATTTCGCCGGACCGTGAAGCTACGAATCTCGACACACGATCGTCGGTCCGCCCACGAACTAACGGCCTCTATCTTGAAGGGTCCATGACCACTCCCTCCTTAGACACAACGTGCCCGGAAATGCTACCTCCTCGAGTCAAAGTCACACTTTGAGAACTTCGCATAGAGCTTGTTCTCGCGCAAGGCCGCGCAAAATCGCCTTTAGGTGCGAGGCATGGTCCTCCTTAGACTTAGAGTACACAAGAATGTCATCTATGAACACGATGACAAAGCGGTCCAAGAATGCCTTGAACACTCTGTCCATCATGTCCATGAATGCAGCTGGGGCGTTCGTCAGTCCGAAAGACATGACTACTAACTCATAATGCCCATACCTCGACCTGAATGCTGTCTTGGGAATATCTGCATCCCGAATCCTCAACTGGTGGTAGCCCGACCTCAAGTCAATCTTCGTAAACACACAAGCTCCCTGGAGCTGGTCAAACAGGTCATCGATACGAGGTAGCGGGTACTTGTTCTTAATGGTTACCTTGTTCAGTTCCCTGTAATCGATGCATAGACGCATCGAGCCATCCTTTTTCTTAACAAACAGCACGGGTGCTCCCCACGAGGACACACTCGGCCTAATAAATCCTCTGTCAAGCATCTCCCGCAGCTGTTCTTTTAACTCGCAAGGACCAAACCCTCACAGGGCTACCAGCAACACAACAGCTTGAGGAGAACAGCCCAAAGGCTAACCAACCAATGCCACGGCACCTCTGTGCCAACTCTTTCAACTGGGCTCAGCTAACGCCAACTGCGAAAGCACAACAACAAGAATCAAAGCCCGAGAAGGACTTGCTCAGCAGAACTCAACTCAAGCTCATTGCGAGCAAAGCTCGCCTCCAAGCTACCACTCAACTCTTAAGTCCAACTGGCTACTCAAAGGACTTCCTCCTTTTAGCCAAGGCCAAAGTCATCTTGGGACTAGAACCTCCACACTCGGAACATCGCAAGGAAACGAACCGACGAGGCTATCTCCAAAGATAACACTCGAGGCTGGCATCCATGGTGCAACTCAACCACCAAGGAAACTAGGGGCTCTTCAAACCCCAAAGAACCAACAACTCACCAGCAAAAACTCAACTCTTGAACCGGCTGGCCACCGCTCTTGCGTGGACAAACAACCTCGCTTGCTAACAACACAATGCAGGGACCCTCTCGCTGGGCAACCACTGCGCTACTCTGATCAACTACACAGCTCAAGAGCTACGCTGACTCCTCAACGGGAAAGATTTCCCAGCAAGCGAACTTCTGAAGGGCAGCGAACATCACACATGCTCGCTGACTAGCTCAAACCCAAGGGCAACAACAACCAACTCTCTTGGAAGCAACACCCAAGGGAAACCTCAACTGATTAGACCACCAACCAGAACAAGCAGAACTTACTCAACTGCCGAGGGAGGGGTCAACTCCCAAAACTACCTGACTAGGAACAGATCCTCAGGGCAACGCCCTCCTGCTCGAACCGAGCAAGCTCTTGAAACATCAAGAGAACCAAAACTTGGTCAACACCAAGCACCAACTAGCCTCCAAACCGGAACCAATCCGGGCTCTACTCCAAACAAGCACTAGCTTGCTAGACTGCCAAATCTGCAAGCAACTCACCCAAGGAACACTGCCTGGGTCTAACTGAGCTCTGGAGAGGCTCTCCACAAACTAGGGATCCTCTTATCACCCTCCGACGCACACGGTCGTCAAACAATCTAACAGACAACCTGCTACACGGGCAAAACCCTCTCCAGCATCTCAACTACGCTGGCCAACTCCAACTCCTGAAAACCAAGAGGACCGAAGACGCTACAGAATGCGTCATCCTCCAACTCAAAGCTCAACCACAACAAACCTTCTGCCTAAGGCAAGGATCCGAACAGCTCTCACTTAGCCATAACGATCAGAAACAACGCGGCTGCTACCACCGCTCTTGCTTAGATCCAACTGAACTCTGATCAGGCTAAGGACCAACAAGCAAAACTTGCTCAAACAACAACCCGGCAACGAGCACGGCATCCTTACAACCAAAGCTAGGGCACTTGCCAAGAACCAAAGCCTTGACAACTCCAAGATTGAGCACTGGCTCCTCAACACTAACCCTTCGTGGTTCTCCAACCATAAACCACGGAACGACAATACAAAAGTACACCGGGGTGTACAGCTTCAACCAGATCCAATGCCAACAAGGCTCTCACACAGGGCAACTTTTGCCTCCAACAGAGCCACAACTAACCAGGGAGCAACAAGAGTCCAAACCCACTCGGGGTTGACTCACCACGGAAAGCCACATTGGCCAACTCACTCTACAAGAGCATGTCCAACCAAGCTGACATACCTCAAGCCAATGTGCTCACTAAACAAGCTCCGAACAGCCATCCAACTCATGGCTCTAACACTGGATCCATCACACATCCATCGATGCCAACACTACCCATACTAGGGTAACTCAAAGGGTAGCCGAAACATGCTACCAACAAACTGGCTCACAAGCTCACAACACAGGCGCGAGAACTCGAACGCGCTAGCTCTTAACAGCCTACAGCATCCTTTGCACCCAACTCTCGGTGACCAAGGAAAGCACCTACTTTCCCTCGAAAACCTCATACTTGTAGTCCTCTGACTACCACAGAGCTAGATCTCTTATGCAACCAAACAGGTGCAACCTCAGGAAATGGGTACAGGACTAGCGGGGATGCTATACTCTGGCGGCCATGGAACCACTCGCACTGTGAGCCAATCGGCCTCAATCTAGGCCTTCTCTCAAAGTTGGTGCCAACAGCACAACATCCTTTACAACACAAATCAGCCTACAACGAGCTTTATGCCCCTCTTGAGGAAAGGTCACACTCCAAGTGACGGGGCAATGGCACTCAACACAAGAGTCCAAGAACTCGAGCGGCCTAATCTCGGCATCTCGACCATGAGACATGCCAAGGCCTACTCCTCGCATCCCACTCGATGCTCAACAAAAGCTCAGCTAACTCCCGCATCTCACTCGATGCTCAACAAAGCTCAGGCTAACTCCTGCATCTCACTCGATGCTCAACAGAAGCTCAGGCCAACTCCTCGGGTGGCAACAACTAGTTCCACACTGGGAACATCCAATCAAAAGAGTGCTCCACTCTACTAGCCCGCTGAAATCCACAAATGGATAAAACCACGGCAAGCAAACTCGAAGCGCACCACAGCTACGAGGGCACTAAAAGAATCGGCCGCACAACGACAAAGAGCTTGCAAGGGGGCAAAGATGGCTCTACATCCGCCTCTCAAGCCACTAACACGGCAACTTGCCAATCAATCGGGCGTGGTGGAGACTCGGCTAGTCCACCTCTCTCAAGGGACTACCACCATCAATCTTTGTACCAAATAAAGACAGAACGGCACATCTCGGCCTCTAAACAGCAGGGCATCCCAACACACGGATGCTAAACTCAAACCTGGCCAACTGCTTTACTACTCGCAGCTGGACTTTCTCAAACAACGGGCTGGCATCCACTTGCCAAACTGGGCGGCTCCATCAAAGCCAACAAACTCATCGGCAAAACCTGCTGATCATGCCCTCTCGGGAACCTCCGGGGCTACAAGAGCTCTTTGGGGAAAAATTTGAAACAAACTCTACCGGTGGGATATCTCGTGCCGGGACTCCTCACTATGTGCTACAAACTGCACCTGGGTCTCCGCTCTTTGATAGCTGAAGACCTGCCATATCCAAATCTCTCATGGCTGGAGCACACTCTGCTCAAGGAGTCTCGCTCTGAGGCGTGCTAGCCTCTACCCCTCCTCTAGGCAACTCAACTGCCAGGGCCAACTCTGGCCAACGGGCTAAACAACCCAGGGACGCGACCTCAACATCAATACAAACGGTCCAACTCCTCGGTCGGACATGCCAAGCGTCTTGCTCCTCAGAGTGCGATCAACACACTGGCGATCTGCACGAGCACCTCCACCCTCTCACTAGGGGAAAAGCAACAACTGGGCCACAAATGGCTCACGGAGTCCAAGCTCGCGCCTCCCTGCGGGTGCGATCGACACTGCTGGCGATCCGCACAAAGCATAAATCTTTGGCCCCTTTGGGGCTCTCACTGCTCAACAAGCTGCTCGCACTGCGGGAAAAGTTGGCATGATGGCTCTCTAAACCCAAACCAACAACGAGTCAGAACCTGCTCGTCTCCGCTCCACAACTCTACACAAGGCATAAAAGCTAGATGAAAAGTATTGTAAATTCTTACCCCATAGCTTAATTGAACTCAGACAAACTTGGCGGCCGTGGAGTGCTGATGATCATGGGAGCAAACAACCTACAAAGCAGGTTAGTCTACAGAATCTATGACTCTGTGCTCTGATACCAACTGTGACGAACCCGACCCAAAACATGGTCCTAAACTGGGGTTCTCACTCAGCATGCAAGTTAAATATGATAACAAGCGGTTTAGTGCTCATATTTAAAAACCATTCAAAACATATGAGAAGGGGGAACCCTTAAAACATAAACAACAGTTTTCATTTAAACCATCCAACGAAGTAAAACATCCTGGCCAGTATTTATCAAAATATACAATACAATTTAAACCACGTTTTAAACAATGTTCCCCTAGGACTCCTGTCCATCTACATCTTTGAATAAGCGAGTGCAATAATAAAATGATGAGTGCCTGGCGGCTCCCCATGATCAATCAGCTCCCTCCGCTAGCCCTCCTGGTGTTGTCCCAAGTTACCTGAAAGATAAATAAGGGTGAGTATAAAGATACTCAGTAAGAATCCCCAACCGGGGTACAATACGATACATCAGTCATCTAGCGCCTCAACAAGCAAGCAAACAGCTATCAACACAGATCATAGCTCAACCAGCTCATAAAACAAGATCTGGAGCCATGGGAAGTCTCTTACTTCCGGCCTAACTGTGAGGGTTTGGTCCTTGCTGCCGAGGTTTTCCATGAGAGGAGCGTTGGTTGTTTCCTTGCCTGGCAAAGTTCTCTTTGGCCAGTTGCTAGTAGATTTTCATGGAAAAGTTTGTGTTCGGCCGTTGAGAGGCTCCTGTTTGTTGGCTAGGCCGAGTGGAGCCTGTGCCTGGTTTTGGCCATTTAGGGTTAGCCGTAGCTGAAGTTTCAGCTCGTGCTTGTTGGAAAAGTTTGCCTTTTGGATCGATCGCCAGTTGGTGGTTCGATTGCTTTTCGTTAAGGCTTTAGGCAAGCTTTGTGGTTCGCTGGTCTCTTGTGAGGCAAGAGTAGGCCGTTTGGTTTCAGAAACCTGAGAGGTTTAGTTGTTTGGCCAGCATGGTGTAGAGTTGAGGCTATTTGATAACAGCTGTGGGCATTCAGAAAAGTTACGCCAGTGCGTGGCGTTGAGTTTTGGAGCTTGTGCCCAGTCTGCGAGTTTGCTGAGAGTAACACCGTAGAGAGGTGTTCCGTGGTGGATTAGCAGGGTTTAGTATGAGCCCCAGGTTTGTAGGCCTTCTGAGATCCTTGAGCGGATCGGAGCAGTGGCCTTTTAGTTAGCTTTGCCCAGTCTTTGTTGAGATAGTCTGTGGTAGACTGGTTAGCTTTGTGGCTTTGAGCCTTTGAGAACCCAAGAGGGTTTGGTTTCCGTAGAGGGCTAGTGTTGTATTAGCCGAGAATTTCAGTTGGCTAGGAATCAATGGAGTATTCCTAGAGCCGTTTCGTCTTAGGACTTTCGAGGACGAAAGTCTTATAAGGAGGGAGTATTGTAACGGCTCAGGTTTCTATCCCGGTTCTCGAGGAGCTTCCGGTTCAGATTTAGTGGTTCGGTTGGGCCGTTAGAGCTGTTTGGACCTTTAGGGGCATTTTGGTCTTTTTGCTCACCGGGCAGGATTTGTGGTTTTTCAGGGCTTCGAGGCAGCTCCTGCCTTTATTGAGGTTTGTTTGTTGGTGGCTGCGAGTCCCGAGGTGTTTGGGCTTTTCGTTTGGGATTCCGGTTGTGATTTGGGTTTTGGGCAAAGTGATGGTTGTTTGGGTGTTTCTTTCGGGATTCGAGCCGGGCCTTCAGTATTGGTTTGGGAGGTTGATTTCAGTGAGTTTTGTTGTTTGGAAAGGTAGCTTTAGTCGGGTCTCGAAGGAGGAAGCCGGGAAATGAGATTTAAGGATTTTAAGGATTTTTGGAAAAATTGGAAAATGGATAAAGTTGGATTTTATTTTGGATAAGGTTGGAAATTTAATTAAAAGAGAAAAAGAAAAGAAAAAAAAAGGAAAAATCTCATTTTCCCCCATTTTCCCTTTCTCTCTCCTCCGCCTCGCAGCCCCAGCCCCCTTGGTCGTCGCCCTAGCCACCGAGAGCCTGGCGAGCCCGAGCTCGCCCTCACTCACCGACCCAGCGCCCCAGCTACGCTGTGTCACGACGAGAGCCCACCGCTCGCCCGGCCGCGTCGCCCGAGCCTACGTCGCGGATCCGCCTCGCCCGGTCGTGTCGCTCGCCTTTGTGCCGAGCCACTCCGCGATCGCTGTCGCCCGACCTCGCCGCGAGGTTGCGTGCGGATCAAGCGCCCGAGCCGTCGTCGCGTGGCGTCGCCTCGCGGCGTGCGTGCCTGTGCTTGCCGCGAGCTCGCGCGCGCGCCGTCCTGTCTGTCGAGCGGCCGCGCCGCGCGCGCGCGCGCCGGCGTTGCTCTCCTGCGCGCGCGCCCTCGCCTCGCCTCGCCCTGCGGCCGCGCGCGCGACTCGCGCCCAGGCGCGCCAGCGCTGCGCCCGCCACGGCCCGACCCCTGCGACGGCGACTGCTTGTGTGTGTTGGCTTGGCCCGAGCTTTGTGGCTTCTCAGATGGTATTTCCCGAGTCTTTTCTTCGTTGGGCCCTGATTTGTTGGCTGCTGGTTATGGATTTTATTGGGCTGTTTATGTATTTGATTTGGGTGCTTTATTGATGTATAGGCTGTTCGGGATCGTTTAGAGGCTCGAGGATTCGCTCGTAGATTTATTATAATTATTGTTTTTCTGCTTGTTCCAAGTAAGGATTTCTTACCGTGGTTGTGTGGACCCTGGGATATATCTCGATATGCCTTGCTTGTTTGCTTGCTGTTATGAGCATGTTAGAGATAGAGCAGTTGATTGATTTCTTGCTAGCATGTTTGTCTGATTTTACATGTTAGTGCCATGCTAGGTTTGTTACACAAACATGCTTGTGATTCCGCTAAGTTGTAGTATCATGCTAGGTAATGTGATTTATGTCGGTCATTGCTTGCTAGCCAGGAATCATTGTTTTTGCTCTGTACTCTTAGATAGAGTTGTAGGGTTTGTCATCATCCAGAGGCTGAGCGGACATAACGTACTTTGTCCCCACTGATCGGGAGTAATGTGCGAAGCATAACGTATCTTGCTTCCCCCCCCGGTCACTAAGGTGGATTTAGGTCAGGTCGGGAGTAAAGTGTGCCCAGCATAACGTATCTTGCTACCCCCGACCCGCCGGTTTTGGACTTAGCTACCCACTTCGCCGGCGAGCCTAGTTTGTAGCTGCTAGAGCGGAACCCGCCAAGCGGTGTAAGCCTACCTTGGCCGGTTCTTAGCTTCAGTCGGTGGATCAGCCGCATGAGATGAGCGCCGAGGGCCTCGCGCTCGTGATCGTGACACCGCAGAGAGTCATAGGCATGTGCACTGCTCGCGTAGTTTGCCCTTAGGCCCCCGCATTTACGCCGGTTCTGCAGAGGAGCATGCGGTGTGCGCGCACTGCCAGCGTTAGTTGCCGGTTCGAGAGCTCCCGGGCTAATGTCGTGAGTACACCATTCTTCCGTTAGAGCGACCGACTTCGGGTACTCTCCCGTAAGTCCAGATTAGTGCAAGGGCAAGGAGGCCCTTGAGGACATTCTAGGAATCAGTGTATTCCCCCCGAGTGACAGATACCTCGGCGATGTCCCGGGATTGGTCGGTGTATCCAATCCCCATTAGGCGGAAGTAAGAGACTTCAGATGGCTCCAGATCTTGTTTTACGAGCTCGTTGAGCTATGATCTGTGTTGGTAGCTGTTTGCTTGCTTGTTGAGGTGCTAGATGACTGATGTATCGTATTGTACCCCGGTTGGGGATTCTTACTGAGTATCTTTATACTCACCCTTATTTATCTTTCAGGTAACTTGGGACAACACCAGGAGGGCTAGCGGAGGGAGCTGATTGATCATGTGGAGCCGCCGGCACTCTGTCATTTTATTATTGCACTGTTTATTCAGCATGTAGATGGACAGGAGTCCTAGGGGAACATTGTTTAAAACGTGGTTTAAATTGTATTGTATATTTTGATAAATACTGGCCAGGATGTTTTACTTCGTTGGATGGTTTAAATGAAAACTGTTGTTTATGTTTTAAGGGTTCCCCCTTCTCATATGTTTTGAATGGTTTTTAAATATGAGCACTAAACCGCTTGTTATCATATTTAACTTGCATGCTGAGTGAGAACCCCGGTTTAGGACCATGTTTTGGGTCGGGTTCGTCACATGAACAAAGGGAGTCTTACCTCCCATTGGCCCAAGAGGACATTGATTTATGGTTGGACTATAATCACTTGTTCATTAGAGGAATCAGTGGCGCTTAAGGAGAAAGATGTAATCCTAGGGGTAGAACGGATTTCTTGTCCCAACTGTGAATTACGAACACACTAGTGAAGGATCATATGACAGATGACTGAATATATCTATGGACGTTAACTTGTCCTATAGTGCAAAAGAGTTCAACACAGGCCTTTAGTGGAATTAGCCTGATGTTAGCGATAGGGATTGGATCCCGAGTCATTGTAGCTTTCAACCTATAGGTCCACCAGTCCCCAAGCTAGCTCATATTTGCTGGTACACTATTTTATTAGAGAGTAAGTTTGAAGAGTTCAAATTCACATATTAATTATGTGGGGAGCATAAAGTTTAATTTATTAAATTAATATATTTGATATATTAATAAGGAGAAATTAATTTATTTCATAAATTAATTATAAATAATTATTGATTAATTATTTAATTAAGAGATTATAGTAATTAATATGTTGGGCATATTAATTGGTTTAATAGTTATTGGATCATTGTTAAATGGAGAATATTGATTAATATGTTGGATATATTAATTGGGTTAATAATTATTGGGTAATTATTAAAGTAGAGAATTAATACATTGGATATATTAATTAGATATTTATTTATTTATTTTTAATTTATTGGTATTATGGAATTGAAATTTATTAGATAAATATCAATTAAAGTAAATAATGGAATATATGGATTTTTCGAAAATAAAATAGGAAAAATCAAATGGGAAAAATGCATAATGATTTGTCCCACATCGGAAAGGTCGAAGTTGGAATCTTCACCACTCTACTATAAAAAGGAAGTCTTTGAGGCTTTTATTCTCATCTCACTCACGTTCAGAGTAACATTTCTAATAAGTTGAAAGCCTCTCTAAAAGCTGAGATCTCTTTTTCTCCTCCATAGTCAAACCATACTGACAAATATCCTAGCTCCCTTCTCTAAAGGCTTCCCACCAAGCACTCAGTAGTAGGAAAGAAGCAATAGCCTAGAACAGTGGAGGAGATCGTTCGAGATCGTCCACGGGGAATAGTCGATCCTACTCAACATAAAGACTCACCAGATTAGATTAGAGGCGATAGTCAATGTAAGTATTATTTTTCAATAACATGTTAATCACATAGGGTTATAAACTAAAAAGAAAAAAGAAATGGGCTTTGAGAAAAAAGAAAGATTTTAAAGGGCCATTTGAGTGGTTTAAAAAAAGGGGGATTTTTTTAAGTTAAAATAAAAGAAAGGGGCATTTGGAGAAAAAAAAGAAAAAAAAAACCATGTCCCTTTTTCCTTCTTCTCCATCTTCAATCTCCTCCAAAACCCTAGTCGTCGCCCAAGCTCTACCACCGCCGACCTCCTCAGCCTTCGCTGCTGCTAGACCGGCCTCACCTAGTCGTCGCCCAAGCCCTCCCCGCACGTCGTGCAGCTAGACCCGACGCGCGACCCCTGCCTCAACCGACTGGGCCTTGCCAGCACACGTTGTCGTTTGACCTCGCCACCATGCCATGTACGCATTTCTGCCACATCGGTCAGTGCATCCGTAAGCGTCTCTGGCCGATCAGCGCAGCCACGAGTCAATAGTAACAATTTTCAGCCGCTAAGTGTGGGTATTTCATCTCGTTCCTGCAGCATGTGTGCTCGATTTTTTTATATTTGGGTAAGTTTTGCAGCCTCGTTCTCATGATTTATTGATAGTTGTTTTTGGGTTCGTTGTTTGACTATGCTTGTGTTGATTTTGAAGAGATGTTCTTGCAAAATCAAAGGGGTGTGTTTTGTTATTCGAGAGTAGTTTGTGCCTTATCGGTTTTGGACAGTCTTGTGAAGTTCGTGGTTTTGTGTAAGGAACCTTCTACAGTTTCATGGTTAATCTTCAGTATTGGGAAAGTTTATTATGAGCCTTAATGAATTTTTGTTCTGGATTGGTAAGGTGTGGATTCTTTTAGTTGTGAGTGAAAGTTGATCTCATTGTGATATTGGTTGATCTTTAGGCTGCAGCTCAAAGGAGCATGTTATTGGTTGATCTATATAATTGAAACAGGTATGGACTTTCTCACTAGGGTTGTGTGGACCCTGCACAAGGCAAAATTGGCTGTGTTACTTACATTTATTGATGTTGGACTGCGCTGCTGGTTTTTACTGATGTTTGTCTGTGTTTTATGTTCGTTAGATTGAAATTTTAGTATGCATTATACTTCGGTTATATGGGGTGCCACTATGTATATTGTTTAAATGATTAAGTATGTTATGTTTACTTAGCATCTTGGGATTATAGGGTTTCGGGGTGCATCTTGTATATTATTTATATTTATATATTTTTCTTGCAAACATGCAAGGATTATGAGGTCCTTGTATGTTGATACTTTTATTGCTCATTTTGTACTTCTCTTGGTATGTATGTGAGCTGGTGATGGCGTGTGTTTAGTAGGTAGCTAGTCCTGATCATGGAAAGAGTAGTATCCTGCTAGGGTGACTTTTGAAATATTGAGCATGTTTGGTGATCCGTTAGGACTGAACTATATGAAACTCTAAGATAGATTTATTTAGGTGTCATCATCAAAAGCTGTAATTGTAATGGCCCAAAATTCCATTATGGTTCCCCAGGTATGTTCAGTTAGTCTTTCGGTTGTTCGGTTGGGCCGTTAGGGTAGTTGAGCCTTTAGGGGCATTTTGGTCATTTTTCCCTCAGGGCCGGTTTTGTAGTTAATCAAGGTTTCAGGTATGCTTTTGTCATTTGCTGAGCTTGGTTGTTTGTTGGTTGCAGGTTTCCAGTGTTAGTGTCGTTTGTTGCAAAGTTTAGAGATCGAGCGGTCAAGAGGAAAAATCAAGTTTAATTGTGTCCTTGCCAGGACTCGAAGGATGATGAATTTGGAAGTTTGGCTTGTAAATTAAAATAAGTGATTAAAAGTGTTGTCGCTGGGATTCGATGTTAGGTGGCCTAGGACACGTGGCTGAATGAGACTCTTTTGATCGATTAAGAGAGTTTGCGATCGTTCCATTCCTTTGTTTTTGCGATTCTTTCTGAGACCTAGCCGCTGAGAGCTTTTCTCTTCTCCTTGGTTCATTCTTTCCCTTCTGCAGAGTTCTTCATCCCTATTGCATCTGAAACCTTCACCTCCATCGCAGCCAACCCTTATGCCGCGAGCTTAGCCAAGAGCCCTAGCTGCTGAGAGCTTGCCTCCTCGGTTTTGGGTAGCCTCTTGTTGCCTTGTGTTTTCGGTTCCTATTTCGATTAGTTAGCTCGGTTTATTGATTGTGCTTGGTTATATTATTGCTAGGTTGTGTCGATTTCTGCAGCTCAAGGAGCATTGCCTATTTGTTGTGGTTCTGCTTGTTTTCCAGGTAAGGATCTCTTACCAGGGTTGTGTGGACCTTGAGATATATAGTGATTGCATCTTGTGTATTTGTTGATTGTTACGAGCATGCTTAGTGGATATGTTGTATGTTTGTTGTTTATTGATTGCAAGCATGTTAAGTGGATAGGTTCTATCACTTGTTTTATTCCCGGCTGGCATGTGTTTTCCTGTTGAAATGTTATGTAATAGCCCAGGTTTTTAGTCCAATTCTCCAGGTACGTTCGATCGTTTATTCAGTTCACTGGTTGAGCCGTTACGGCTGTTTGGGTCTCCATGGGTATTTTGGTCTTTTAGCATTCAAGGGTAGTTTGGTAATTGTCAAAGGTTTCGGGTTATTTCCAGGCTTGTGCTGAGTTGATATTGTGGTTCGATTTTAGGTTCCAGGACCGAGAATTTCTATTGGGAGGTTTGGAGGTCGTTCGGTTTAAAAACAAAAAATTAGAGAAATTATGCTGTTGCTAGGACTCGAAGGGGGAAACTCCAAGGACACTTGGCAAAATGGGGATTTGAGTTGATTTTTAATTAAGAAAAATTAAAAAGAAAACTCCATTTTGCTTCCCCTTTACACCTAGCCTATAAGAACCCAACCCAAAATGGTCCTAAACCCGGTTCCTACTAGCATGCTTACAATTTAAAACTTTTAAAACATTATGGAAACAACAAAAAGATACAACTCATTTAGACGTCATGATAGAAACAATCATTTCATGAACATCCTTAAAACAATCCTGGCCAGTATTTCAAACAAAACAGTTTAACAAGTCTCAACAAAGAAACAATGATGTTTCAAAAGATGCTACTACATAATAAAAGACTCCAAATGATAAAGACAACAGAGTACGCCGGCAGCTTCCATGATCACACAGCTCCCTCCACTAGCCATCCCGGTGCTGCCCCAAGTTACCTGAAAGATAAGTAAGGGTGAGTATAAACATACCCAGTAAGAATCCCCAACCGGGGTACAATACGATATATTCATCATCTAGCATCCTAGTATACATGCAATCAGTTACTAGCACAAAAACTTTGCTCAACAAGCTAATCAAGTCAAGTCCGGGAACCTAGGAAGTTTCCTACTTCAGGCCTAATGATTGGTTCTCCTAACCAATCCCAAAGACATCCTCGAGGGTCTTTCTCCCTCGGCCAACTGACCAACTCAAAAGCTGATCCCAAATAGATGTCAGACACCCTCGAGTGTCTTTCTCCCTCGGCCAATTGACCAACTCAAAAGCTGATCCCGAATAGGTGTCCTTGGGGGCCTCTTACCCCCAGCCAAGCTAAACCCTAAGACAACGGGAGAGTGCTCGAAGTCAGGCTCTAACTAACAATAAGAATGGTGTCACTGATCTATAGTAGTGTAGAGCCCTCGGCATTCAGCTGTAGCAGCATGTACCACCAATCTGAAGCTAAGAACTATCTCCGGGCAGGCTTGCACCCGTGACGGGTTCCGCTCTGGCAGGTTACAAACTAGGCTTGTACTTATGCGGGAGCTAATCCGGACCGGCTGGCGGGGGCGGTGACAAAATACGTTATGCCTCTCACTGATCCCGACCTGTGGGGACAAGATACGTTATGTCCACTCTCAGCTTCTGGAAGACAAGTCTAACTAACTATCTAATAACACATAATATACATCCCTAGCAACTGAACATGCTTATCAAGAATACAAGAACAACCTAGCATGATACTATGAATGTAAACAAGGAACTCAGAACATGCTGGAAGGACAAATCTAGCATGGCACTAACATCTAGAAACATGGCAAACATGGTAGCAGAGATAAACAGTGAAACAGTCCTAACCACTACATGCTCATAACAAACAACATATATATATATATATACACGATGCAATCAAAACATATCGCAGGGTCCACACAACCCTGGTAAGAGATCCTTTCTTGAAACAAGCAGAAATATAATAGAAAAGTGCTCCTTGAGCTGCAGTGTCTCACAACCTAAAAGCATAAACATACACATTCAATCTAACTAGCTATACACTCAACTAAACACTAATTCTAGAAGCAAGGGAACCAAGAGATTACCCCTACTTGCCCTAGTGCTCTCGGCCACAACACTTCCACACTTGATCTTGGCTAGGGCAACACAACAAGCACAACCAAGCTAGGTCTCGGCTACTCCTTGCAACAAGGTGTCTCGACTAGGGCATCAATACAACACAACAACCAAGTTAGATCCCATGTCCATGAAGCAAGCAAACACACTCCCAACTATCATGAAGCTCTCGGCCACACACCCTCATAGGGGCTCTCGGCCCAACCAACACACAAACAACCAAAATCACACCCTTACCAACTCACCTATGGGGATTCAGCAATGATCTCCAACAAGACTAGGTGTCTCGGCCAAGGAGGGCACACAACCAAAATGGGCTTGGCTAGGTCTTGAATCTTGCACAAGGATGAAGAACCATGTTAGATCTATCTCATCTACAACTCAACCACAACAAAAACATAATCAATCTTACCTTGAAGCTCTCGACAATGGAGGTTGGAGGAGGAAGATGAGTTCGGATCTCCAACAACTAAAGGAAGAAAGCACAATTTCCTCTACCCCAAACAAGCCTCTCGGATCTACAAGAAGAGAAGAAGAAAACCACAACTCCCTTAGGTGAAGCTTGGTTCGACCATAGCAAGAGGAAGAGAAAAGAGAGGGTTGCAAAGGTTTACCATGAAGAAACAATGGAGAGGTTGAACTACACTTGGAGATCTTGAGGTTGGGAGCAATGGAGATGAGGAGCAAAGAGAGTGCTTGAGGTCTCAGCCAAAGAGAGGGAAAGAGAGGATGATGGTCGGCCAAGAGGGAAGGAGAAGAGAAAATGATGAAACCCTACTTGATATTTCCCTATTTTTAATTAATAAAAAGCTTATAAAATCCTACCTTCAAATCCCACCAAGTGCACCTTTTAAAACTATTTTATTTTCCTCTACGCAAGGCTCAAACTCATCTCCCAAGCCACCATGGTTCGAATCCTAGCTCCAACACTTTTATTTTTATTTTTCTTCTTTGCCCGGGAAGGCCTCCAAACTTTCCATAAATGGAACTCTTGCCCTAGAACTTGAAACCGAAGAATAAACTGAAGTCCACCAACTCATAAACATTCATGAAACCCTGTCTTACTGCGAAACTATCTCGGGAAGGCAAAATGACCAAAATACCCCTGGAGGACAAAATGACCAAAATGCCCTAACAGCCCAACCAACTCACTGGAGAAACAACTGAATAAACCTAGAGAACCAGAAGGAAAACTTGGGTTGTTACATAGCCGACCCTCCCTCTCCATCTCCTTCATCTTCTTCTTCTTGCCCGAATCCCCATCCTCCTCTCCAAGCTCCATGGTCGCCTCACCCAGCACACGACCGTCGCAGTCTTGCCTTGTCTCTCGCACACTCACCCAAAGCCTCTTGTAGCCGAGCCCGACGCGCAGACACATCGCACCGCAAGCAACAGAACTGCTGGCTCGTGCGTTCGCTCAACCTCACCCATACGCTCGCGAGTGCAGCCGTCAGCACGCAGACGCCTTGCCCTTTCGATTGCGAGTGTAGACATCCGCACACAGATGCCTCTCCTGTTAGCTCGCGAGTGCAGCCTTGCCCGTTCCCTCTTGTGTGCACCCAGTCGCACACGTCCGCACGCTGCCACTACCGAGATCGGCCGCTTATCGCTGAGGCTTGCCGTACTCCCTGCTCGTCTGCCCGCATGCATCCTTCTTCTTGATAGAGCTTGCCGCACGCTGCCGAGCCTAGCTGCTGAGAGCACAAGCTCTTCTCAGTTTTGGGTAATAACCCTAATCTCGAGGCTTGTTTATTGTAATTGTTTAGGTTGCTTAGGTTATGATTGTGTTGTTCTATTGTTATTACTAGGTTGTATTTGTTGTTTCTACAGCTCGAGAAGTTTGATTGTTGTTAAATTGTCCATTCCTAACTTCAAGTAAGGGTTCCTTGCCGGGGTTGTGTGGACCCTGCGGACGGCTTTGATAACTCCTAGCTTGTTTGTTTTGCTTGATAATATAAATTGTTAATGGATAGGCTTATGCAGGTTGTCTGATGTTATTATGATATGTTAGTGGATAGGTTTGTCCAGGTTGTCTAAAGGCTCTGTTATGTTATGTGTGCCCTGTTTCATGAATATTGTGTTTATGCTCGTCCTGTTTGTTAGGGCTTGGCATTTAGAATATTATACTTTGTTGTTGCACTCTCCTATTTGTTAACTTTTCTATACGTCTGCAAATACGTTATTGTCTATATGCTAGTTAACTATTGAACCCTGTTAGCTCTAGACTACCCAGAGTGTTAGAGTTTATTAGGGTGTCCCAGGTGACAGCCTAGTTGCGTTCTGACTCGGTTTGCTCAGAACTCGCCCAGTTGCTTGGAGTCTAAGACTTGCCCAGTTGTGTGCAGTCTATGATCTTCCAAGTTTGAGTTGATCCAGGGTTTGGCCCAGTGGTGTGCCACTCGAGCCTCTTTTTGGACTCGCCTAGTTGCGTGCAGTCCCAGATCGACCCATTTGCATTGTCGATCCAGATTGGCTTTGTGGCTTTGCCAATCCAAGGTTTGGCCCAGTTGCATGCCACTCGACTATGCTTAGGACTAGCCCAGTGGTGTGCTGTCCATTAACAACCAAGTTTAAGCTGTATCAGGGTTGAACCTAGTTGCATGTTGCCCGACATAGTAAGGACAAGCCCAAATGCGTGCTGTTCAGGACAAGCCCAGTAGCGTGCTGTCCAAGTTAGCCCAGTTGCGTGCTAACCTAGTGTTGTCTTAGAGATTGTAAAGGCCCGACCCTAATAGGGTCTTAAACCTAGGTCTTAAACCTCTTATGCATGTAAATAGACTCGGAAACATGAATGCAGAATTATAAAAACTTTAAAACAATAAAACATTTAGTAAAATTCAGTTATTTGGACTTGTCCCTGTTTCCAAGCACCTGTCAAAAGATTTATCAAATCCAACCCTGGCCAGAGTTTCTTTTATTTGCAAGTTCAAACACCCAGAACAAATCCAACAAAACAAAACAAATACTTTAATATCTAGAAACACATCGAAATCCACCTAAGGGCTCCGTGCCCTATCTACATGCATAAAGAGTTAAAGAGGAGACGAAACAAGACTCAGAGTAACACTATCCATGATCATCTAGCAGCTTCCTCCTAGCCATCCAATCTCGGTTCCATGTTACCTGGTAGAAAACCACAGAAAAGTAAGGGTGAGCAACGAGTCGCTCAGTAAGAATCCCCAACCGGGGTACAATACGAAAAAAAATCATCTAGCATACAGATACATGCAACCAATCACGAGTGTCGCAACGTCATCGCTACGCAGAGCGGCCGACGACCATCTCTAAGGGTCTCTTTCGAGATGAGAGGTTTGGAGTCGCCACCAATCATGTAGCGGGTGTGATTGGTCACCCATAAAAATAAAAAACGGTCTACGAAATCAGATTTAAAGTTCGGGAGTTAATTGAGTGTAGGGAAGGTGTTAGCACCCCTACAACACCCGTTTTTAGAAAAACGGTTACCACAGTTTATTTTAAAATTATCCTATTATTAAAAAAAGAAAATATTTTTGTATTTTATTTATAAATTCCTAAATGATATTAATTCACATTTATCGAATAAACATGAATTAATAAATATGGGTGGCTTTAGGCCATTAAGAAAATTATTGAAAATTACTTGGAAATAAAAAACAACTTTGGATTGAGGATTTAAAACGAAGTGTTCTTATTTCAGAAATTCATTTTAAATAAAATTTTAAAAACATCATTGAAAAATTGGAGGGTTCTTATTTAAGAAATCCAATTTTGAAATTTAAAATAATTTGAAAACAATTGAAGGGTTCTTATTTCAGAAATCCAATTTCAATAAAACAACTAAGAAAAATTGAAGGGTTCTTATTTCAGAAATACAATTTGAAAATGGTAAATTGAAAACATTGGAGGGTTCTTATTTCAGAAATCCAATTTTGAATAAAATAACTTGGGAAAATTGAAGGGTTCTTATTTCAGAAATTCAATTTTAAAAACAATAACTTGAGAAAAATTGGAGGGTTCTTATTTCAGAAATTCAATTTTGAAAATAACAACTTGGGAAAATTGAAGGGTTCTTATTTCAAAAATTCAATTTTAAAAACAATAACTTGAGAAAATTTGAGGGTTCTTATTTTGTAAATCCAATTTGAAAATAACAACTTGAGAAAATTGAAGGGTTCTTATTTCAGAAATTCAATTTTAAAAACAATAACTTGAGAAAAATTGGAGGGTTCTTATTTCAGAAATCCAACTTTGAAAACAAACAACTTGAAAAAAAAAAATTAATAAAAATTGGATGGTTCTTATTTCAGAAATCCAATTGTAGCATCTTTGAAAAAATGGAATGAAGCTAGTTAAAAGTTGCTAATTTAATTCTGAAGTCAATGCTCGGGTAGGGGTGTTCTCTACAGATACTTAAAAACCCCAGCCTAGACAGAATTGGCAAGAGAACTATATTTGAGAAATTTTTATTTGAGACTCATTAAGTGTTTGAGTTAAAAGCAAAATTTCATAATGAAAATATAAAATTCTCCAATGAAATATCTTTTGAATTTTTCTTTTTGAAATAAATTGAGACAAACAATGTCAATTAGAATTACAATTAAGTAACTCATTGAATTATTAAAAAAAAAAATTTGATGTTTGACAATCAATGATATTAAACAACTATGTATCATAAATTAAATGACATGTTATGAATCAATTTTCAATAAGCATACCATTATGGCCAAAATAATAATATTAAACCAATGTGTTATCTCAAATGTAAAAATTAAATGTGTTATGGTTAAAGATAATGTTAAGCGAAGAGTCAATTTTAAAATTAAACAACATTGGTCAAATTGCCATTAAAACAACATACTAATTATCAATCAAAGATCAATCGATTACAATTCAAAGGTATTGCGAAGGAATCACAATTTAACAATACCAAATCATAATTTTAATTAGAATGAATCATGATTCAAATTACAACGAAAAATTATTGTAATTTAAATTGCATTAAAGTTAGTTCTAATTTGAATTACAACATACTTGAAATTGATAAAAGTGTCAAATGGGTTGATTGAAAATTATCATATAAAAAGGGAAAGATGAAAATGAATCACAAATATAAAAGTAAAAAAAGATTGGGAGCTTCCTCCCTTACCTCAACTTCAACTTAGATGTAATAAGTTGTTTAGGTTGCCTTTGAGCTCCTCAGGGACTTGTGTTGATCATTGCTGATATCAATAGCCAAGACTTCTAAACACTTTTTTAATCTAATAAATTTTCTCCCCCAACAATTCTTTCTTGTCTTCTTCCCTACAAAACTAAATTGCCTTTCTATTTCTCTCCTTTCCTTGTTTTTGTGTGCCCTTCAAGCCCCTTTTATACTAAATTTGTGGACAAATTTAGGTACCAAAGTAAGGGAGATATTGAAGGGATAAGTGTGTAAGTGGGGGTGTGGGTGGAAAAAAACAATAGTGAGTGGCTAAAAAGAGGTAAACAATGGGGTTGGTTATTTATTTTTTCTTTTTAATATTTGCAAAATAAATAAGATATTTTCAAATATTTTTTCACTTTCATTTTTTATGCTTTTCATTTCTTTTTTCTTCATCTTTCATATTTGAAAATATCTTATTTATCAACTTAAAGTTAATATTTTTTCATTTTCCCTAAGAGATATTTTTCAATTTAAAGTTATATTTTTTCATTAACGACAAAAATTATCAAAGTATAATTTTATAATAAAATGGAGCCGGACCAAATGTGGTGTCTATAACGAGCACAGAGAAAACGGCTTGCTTTAGGCTAACCGACACTCTTGGAACTTGCCTATTCAAGGACTTACCGAGCTGCCGTTCGAAACTTACAACTACAACCTACAATCGATTTAACACATGGTTGCCCATCGGGGTCTTACACCTACCACAACACATGGATGCCCATCGGGGTCTTACACGTGTTTAAGCACAAGGATGCCCATCGGGGTCTTATTTCTGCAGGATGCCCATCGGGGTCTTACACCAGCTAGAGCACGTGGATACCCATTGAGGTCTTACAACAGCTCAACTCAAGGATGCCCATCGGGGTCTTATACCTGATGATGCCCATCGGGGTCTTACTCAATTTAGGGCTTGATGATGCCCTACGGGGTCTTACTCAATCAGCACTCAAGGTTGCTCATCGGGGTCTTACACTTACTTAAGTTCAAGGAGGCCCATCGGGGTCTTACACCTACTCAAACACAAGGAAGTCCATCGGGGTCTTATAACTGCTTAAGCATACGGATGCCCATCGAGGACTTACTCCTGCTAGGATCACAAAGCTGCCCTATAGGGTCTTACACTCCCTAGCTGCACTATGATGCCCATCGGGGACTTACACATACTGCAACAGTGTAATGCCCATCGGGGACTTACATACACTGGCAACACATTGGTTCCCATCGAGGTGTTACCCATGCGAGACCTAAACTAGTAACTCCTAACAGTCTCCTAAGTACAGTAATTGTAACGGCCCAGGTTTTCATCCTGGTCTTCCAGGTATGCCTTAGGGGTATTTTGGTAATTTGGTCGGGCCGTCAGGGCCATTTCTGTCTTTTTCAGTTGTTAAAATTATTGGATGGTCTTATGTAGGGTTTTGATGCTTTGTGGATGTGTTTGGGCATGGAGAGATGCAAAAGTAAAATAAAGATTTATTAGTGCTATTGTTGGGTTTCGAACCCGAGTTGCCTTAGTGGTCAGATGAGTGGTGTTGCCGGTTGTGCCTCAAGCTATTATTGATGCTCATTCCGCGGTATGCCTTGGTTAGCTATGGGTTTTTGGGATTTTGGTGTGTTTGATCAAATAGAGAGAAAATTAGGTTTTCTTCTTATTTGCTCCTCCAAACTCCCTAGCCGCCCCAAGCTCTCTCTAGCTCCTTGTCGTGCATCCCCTTGACAAGCTCCATCGATCGTCATCCCGGGTAAGAGTTCTTCATCCTTTCTTCTCTTTTGTTTGGTGCGTTCTTGCTGGATGAGAAAAGAAGAGGTGACTTTTGATTATTTGTTGCAGCTAGCCGTGAGGACCAGCAGCAGCCCCTGCCCGTCGCACCAGCAGCCGAGCAGCCCAGACGCCACCGCTCAGCACCTATATCGTACCTAGACGCCCATTGCCTCGCTCGCACCGCGTCGCTGTTCGCAAGACACGGCGGCGTGCACCCGATCATGCGCCCCGTCCCATGAAGCTCGCCCAGATCGCTCGTCGCCCCAGCTCAGCGTGATGTCCGTCGTCGCTGCGCAGCGACACCGCGCACCTGACCCGCCACGGTGTGCCCAGCCCGTGCGCCTGCCCGTCGCATACCCGGCCGTGTGGTGTGATTTGCTCCCGAGCCGAGCCCGATTTGTTTTATTTTATTTAGGCCTATAGATTGTGATAATTGTTGTTGCTTGTTAGGTTCTCGTTAGCTAGCTCGGGGTCGATCGCAGCATAGGATCTTTGTGTGTAGTTGCCTTCCGACCAAGGTATGGATTTCTTACCGGAGTTGTGTGGGCCCTGCGATATATTCTGTGATTGTTGTTTGTGTGCTTGTTTATGTTTATCAGCATGTTTAGTGGATAGGTGCTCTCTTCTGAATTCCGATTGGCATGATTCTCGTGTTGTTTCTCATGTTAGTTCCATGCTAGGTTGTTCTGTTCTGGCATGCTTGTTATCTGTTCTTGCTTCGTAGTATCATGCTAGGTTCATTGTCTCTGCTGAGCACGTATTGGATTGTTGATGTTATCTGTTTATAGTTTAGAATTATGATAGGTAGCATCATCCGGGCGAGGATGCATAACGTAACTTGCATCCGCAGTGGCGTGGGCGTCGAGGCAAGATACTTCGCCCACGATCCGTCGTTAGGGTTTAGCTAACCCTAACGACAGCCCATTGCAATCTTGGGTGAGCGTGGCAGACTGTTAAATGTGCCAACGATCGTGCCTTGTCCCCGGCAGTCGACACGTTCTCAGCGTGTCGGCAGTAGCCCTTGATTGCCACCTGATAGGGCAAGGACCGGTTCCTGGTGTAACCCTACCACGACCGGTTTCTTAGCCTCGAGTGTGGTACTGGTGACATAGTTTTCGTGTCCCGGTCTCACACCACTATGTTCGGTGACACCAATCCGAGAGACTTGTTAGGCATGCGATCTTGGACCGAGGCGGCTTGCCTAGACCCAACACCCTGGTTTGCGGCATGATGCAAGGCGCTGACACGCTCATTCAAATAGCCGATGGAGAGCTCCTCGGGATCTTGAGTTTAGTGTACCTTTCGTATCGACAGTAGGAAGGCTGAGGCCGAGACTAGTTTCTCGTATAGTATCGTATCGCGTGGTAGATTTTTTGGAGTAAGACCCTGAGATGGCATCCGAGGTTTATGTATGGATTTAAGTTGTGTGCTCTCCTCTGTGTTTATATTCATGGCTTGCATACTTTCTGCTAGATGACCAGTTTTATCGTATTGTACCTCGGTTGGGGATTCTTACTAAGTAATTCGTTACTCACCCTTATTATGTGGTTTTCCACAGGTAACCATGGTGCGAGACAGGATGGCTGAAGGAGGAGCTGCTGATCACGGAAACTAGCTGTTTTACTCTGAGTCTTATGTTTATGTTTTATGCTTTTTTTATCCTCTGGATGCATGTAGTTGGGCACGGTGCCCTTAGGGTGTTTTCTGATTGTTTTTCTGGATTCTGACATTGCTGTAAACCGTTTGAAGTTTTGAATGATTTGAATAAGTCTCTGATAAGAGCATGTTTTGGAAATGTATTTGGCTTGGAACAGGTGCTTGGAAACAGGGACAGGTATCAGGAATTAAATGTTTGACTTTTAAAATGGATGTTTATATGTTTTTAGTTTTAATCCAGAATTTGGAATACAATTCTGCATATTGTTTCTAAGTTTTTAAAGCATGCATTGAGTTAAAGGCCTAGTTTAGGACCCCATTCGGGTCGGGTCTTTACAGTTGGTATCAAAGCCCAGAGTCAATAGATTCTGTAGACTGACCTTTTGTTGTAGGTCGTTTTTCTATGATCATCAGCTTTCCGACAATCAGCAGGTACACCTAAGTTTACTGTTTTAGAAAGGGTTAAGAATTTACAATACTTTTCATCTAGTGTATGCCTTTGTTTAGTGTTGTAGAGCGGAGACGAGCAGGTTCTGACTTGTTGTTGGTTTGGGTGTAGATTGCCAGCATGCCAATTACCCGCGCAGGAAGAGGAGGTTCAAGAGCAGGCAGAGTATCAGGATTGGGTCTGATACCGCAGGGACATCGTCCCAAGCTGAGACTGATGGTGTGCCACCAGTAGCTCCCCCTGTTGTGCCTAGAGTAGGCGTTGAGGCGACCGAGAGCCGAGAGACTGCTCTTGGAGCAGAGTTTGCTGATTCTTTGAGGGCCATGATGGTCAGCCTGTTGATTGACCAGAGGGCAGAGATCCAGACTTTGTTGGCCACGCAGCTGGAAGAGTCCCAGGCCCAGATCGAGCAGTTGACTCGGATGTTTCAGCAGGGCACTGCAGCCCCACCAGCTCCGCAGGAGCAAGCAACCATAGAGGAAGTTGTGGTAGAGGGTACCGAGGAGCTTGGCAGATGGCTGAAACACTTCGTGAAGTAGAAGCCAAAGAAGTTTGATGCCTTGGGAGATCCTTTAGCCGCAGCCAGATGGATTGCCCACCTGGAATACACCTTTCTGATTATGGTGTGCCCCGATGTTCAGAGGCCAAGATGTGCAGCTCATGTGCTAGGAGGTACAGCTAGATGGTGGTGGGAGTCCACTCTAAGTGAGAGACCAGCTGGGTCTCCACCTGCCACCTGGGAGTTCTTTAAGTCTGAGTTTAAGGCCAAGTATATTAGTGATGAGGCCCAAGAAAAGATGGTAGAGCTGTTCCAGAACCTGAAGCAGGGATCTGATTCCATTGAGGAGCATGAGAGGAAGTTCTCGGAGTATGGGTATTTTGCTCCGCAGTTGATAGCTACTCCTGAGCTGAAGATAAGGAAGTTCATTTCTGGTTTGAGGCAGGGTGTGTCCCAGGATGTCAGGGCACAGGCCCCTCACACTTATGCTAGAGCAGTTCTGTTGGCGACCATTTATAATGGAAAGTACCCAGTTGAGCAGGTTGTCGCCGCTCCGGTTTGGCATCTGCCCCACCGATAGAGGCGAAGAGGAAGTTTGATTTGAGAGGAGGGCCAGCCCGCCAAGAGACGATTTGAAGCAAGGATCAGCGTAGAGCTCCGGTCCGTTTCCAGCCTTGCCAGCAGGGCGGTCCAGACAGATTCCCTTATGTGCTACTTGTGGGAGAGCCCACGCTGGAGTTTGTCAGGCAGGGACCAGATTGTGCTATTGTTGTGGTACGGAGGGGCATATTGCTCATTTTTGTAATCAGCCAGCTATGGCAGCTCAGCTAGTGCATCAGCAGCAGGGTCGGGTGTTTGCTACGACCCGTCAAGAGGTCGAGCGTACAGATGCCGCTGTGGCAGGCACGCTTCTTATTTTAGATCATTGTGCATTTGTCTTGTTTGATTCTGGTTCTACGCATTCGTTTGTATCTGTTATGTTTGTTGAGCATGCTAGTTTGAGATTAGATCCTCTAGGATTTGAGTTGTCTGTTGCAACTCCTTCGGGAGCTAGTATGTTAGTTAGAGATAAGGTTAATGTAACGGCCCAGGTTTTCATCCCGGTCTTCCAGGTATGCCCTAGGGGTATTTTGGTAATTTGGTCGGGCCGTCAGGGCCGTTTATGTCATTTTCAGTTGTTAAAATTATTGGATGGACTTAAGTAGGATTTTGATGCTTTGTGGATGTGTTGGGGCATGGTGAGATGCAAAAGAAAAATTGAGGATTAAAGATGTGTTTGTTGGGATTCAAACCCGGGGTGCTAAGAAGTCAGGTGGGTGCAGTGGCCAGTTGAGCCACAGGAGGATCTTGTTGCTCTTTCTGCGGCATATCTTGGTTAGCTTTGGGTCTTTGGGGTTTTGGTGTGTTTGATTAAATGAAGAGAAAAATAGGTTTTCATCTCTTTTGGTTGTCCAAGCTCCATGGCCGCCCAAGCTTTCTCTCCCTAGCCTTCGCCATGTTTTTCTTCCCCGTGCCAAGCTTCGGCCATCGAGCGTCGTCCGTCGGCAGCAGCCAGCCGGCGAGCAAAGAGTCGCCAGCCGGCGGCCTGTGCGCACCAACCCTGCCATCGCACCAGCGGCCCGACCATCGGCCGCCTGTCGCCCGGCCAAGCGGCCAGCGTCGGCCCAACCGATCGCGACACGCCAGACGCGCTGCAGCGGCCGTCGCACAACCAGATCGCTCATCCAGAAGCCCAGCCGTGTGGCGTCGCTCGTTCGCGCGAGCAGTTGCGTCAGCCCGCTCGCCCAGCCTGCACGCAGCCCCAGCGCCCTTGCGACCATCGCTCGTTGGTGCCAGCGCGACTGCCCGTGTCGTGTCGATCCTCTCGTCTGCGTGCAGCCAGCGCCCGCGCCATCGCGTCTGCTTGTCTAGGCTAGCGCGCCTGCGCCCAGCCAGCCCGTCCGCGCCCGCGCGCATCCCTCTTGCCCATCAGCGCCCATCAGCGCCCAGCAGCAGCCCCGACCGTGCAGCCTGTCCGTCCGCGCGTTAGCCGTACCGTATGAGTTGCTCCCGAGCTGACCCCTGTTTATTTTCTTATATTTAGGTGTATGGATTGTGATAATTGTTGTGCTTGTTAGGTTCTCATTAGCTAGCTCGGGATCGATCGCAGCTTAGGATTCTTGTGTGTAGTTGCCTTCCAACCAGGTAAGGATTTCTTACCGGAGTTGTGTGAGCCCTGCGATATTATATGTGATTGCTGTTTGTATGCTTGTTTGTGTTTATCAGCATGTTTAGTGATAGGTGCTCATTCGAATTCCCGATCGCATGATTTCTTATGTTGTTTCTCATGTTAGTCCATGCTAGGTTGTTCCATTCTAGCATGCTCGTTATCTGTTCTTGCTTCGTAGTATCATGCTAGGTTCGTTGTATCTGTTGAGCACGTATTGGATTGTTTGTTGTTGATGTTATAGTTTAGAGTTCTGATAGGTAGCATCATCCGGGCCAGGATGCATAAAGTACCTTGCATCCACGGCAGGGACGTACGAGGCAGTACTCTGTCCCTGATCCCCCATTAGGGTTTAGCTAACCCTAACGGTAGGCCCTGCAATCTTGGGTGAGGGTGGCAGACTGTTAAATGCCCCAACGGTCGGGATGATGACATGGCATTGCCTTGTCCCCAGCAGTCGGAACGTCCTCAGCGTGTTCGGCAGTAGCCCTTGATTGCCACCTGCTAGGGCAAGGACGGCTTCCTGGTGTAAGCCTACCACGACCGGTTTCTTGGCCTCAGGTGCGGTGGTTCAGGCTAATATAGTTCACGTGTCCAGGTCTCACACCCCTATGTTAGTGACACCGATTCAGAGATTTAGTTAGGCATGGTGACTGGACCTGGGCAGCTTGCCACTAGACCCGGCACCCCCCATGGTTTGCAGTAGCATGCGGTGCGCGCATACGCTCATTATAGCGCCGAGTGGAGAGCTCCTCGAGATTGTTAGCCAGTGCACCTTTCGTATCGACAGTAGACAGGATGTAAGGGACTGACCCGAATGGGGCACTAAATGGGCCCTTACCCCAATGCATGCATTCAAAGTAAAGGACATTAAAGCAGACATGATTTGATTCCAATTAAAACAAAACATTCAAAATAACCCCTTTAAAAACTAGACAATTTCCCTGGAACCTGTCCCTGTTTCCAAGCACCTGTTCCAAGATAAATACATTTCCAAAGTATACTCCGATCAGAGATTTCTTAAAATCATTCAAAACATGTCTAGATACAATAATTTGGAATCCACAAAATATTCGAGAAAACATCCTAGGGCTCTCGTGTCTCGCTACATGCATTTAGGGAAAGTAAAACATAAAGAGTCATAACACAAAATCGAGTTTGATGATCGAGCCCCATGATCGCAGCTCCTCCTTGACCATCTGTCTACTTAACTTGGTTACTGTGGAAAAACCACAATAATAAGGGTGAGTAACGAATTACTCAGTAAGAATCCCCCAACCGGTACAATCGACATACATGGTCATCTCGATGAGCGTATGCAAGCTATGAATATAAACACAGAATAGAGAACATAGCTTAGCCCACACTTGGGCCTCGGATGCCAATTTAGGGTCTTAGTCCGGAATAATATCCACCACACAATCCATCACACTAGTCGCCCTATACGAGAAACAAGTCCCGGCCTCACTGTCTCTCTTGTCGGCGAAAGGTACAGCGGCTCAAGATCCCGAGGAGCTCTCCGGCCGGGCGTGTAATGAGCGTAAACATGCACCGCGTGCTCATCGCACGCCATGGGAAGTGTCGGGTCCAGAGGCAAAGCGCCCATGTCCGATCACCACGCCTAACTAATTCTTTGGATCGGTGTCACTGACATAGGGGTGTGAGACCTGGACACGTAAACTATGTCATCCTGAACCACCGCACCTGAGGCTAAGGAAACGGGTCGTGGTAGGCTTACACCAGGAAGCCGCCCTTACCTTAACAGTGGCAATCGGGGCTACGGCCGAACACGGCGAGGACGTGCCAAGCTGCCGGGGGCGAGGCAATGCCAATTCATCATCCCGACCGTTGGGGCATTTAATGATGTAACGACCCGGAGTTTTCATCCCGGTCTTCCGGTATGCCCTAGGGGTATTTTAGTAATTTGGTCGGGCCGTCGGGGACTGCTTATATATTTTTCGATTGCTAAAATTATTGGATGGATTTATGTAAGTTTTGAGGCTTTGTGGATGTGTTTGGGCATGGGGAGATGCAAAAGGAAAATTGTGTGTTAAAAGTGTGTTTGGTGGGTTTTGAACCTGTGGTCCGAGAAGTCGTGGGTGGTGTGCCGGTTGAGCTATTGAGAGCTCTTGTTGCTCTTTCCGTGTCATTTTATGGTTAGCCTTGGATTTTGGGGTTTTGGTGCATTTGGTTAAATGGAAAAGAAAAGCTAGGTTTTGTTCTTCTTCTCCAACACATCCTCCTAGCCGCCCAAGTTTGTTTCCCCATCTTTCTCTAGCCGAATTTCATCCCCTTCTTTGCTCCGTAGTTCGATCATCATTCCGGTAGGTATTCATCTTCTTCATCTTCTCGATAGGTTGTTTTTCTTTGGCCGAAGGTAAGAGGAGGTGCCCTTGTGTGTGTGTGTGTTGTTGCGGAGTCCGCCAGCGCCGGATCGCCCACCACCGGCCGGCAGAGCACTGAGCAAAGACGCCAGATCACACACGGCGAGCGGTCGCGCGCGCCAAGAATTGCCCGCAGACTGGCCCATACGACGCCAGATTCGCGCGAGCCCGCCGTCGCACGATTCGCCGCGCAGCAGATAGATCGCCGTGTCCGCGCGCCTTGGCTCCCGGCCGCTTCGCCCAGCGCCGCGCGCCGCGCTTAAGCCGCTGCCGCCGCGCGCCAGCGCCACCACGTCGCGTCGCGCGCTCGCCGCCGACGCCGGCGCGCGCGCGCGCCGCCCTGACGCTTCGCCGCGCGTATCGCGTCCCTGCCGTCTGCCGTGCCGTGCGTGCCGTGCAGCGCGCGGCCACAGCGCCCGCCTGCCGTGTCGCTTGCAGCGCGCTTCAGCGCTTTGCCAGAGCGCCAGCCTTAGCCGCACGGCTGCGCAGACTTTTCGGCCGTGTCGTCGTGCCGTGTGAGTGCCCCGAGCCGAGCTCGCTTGTTTTATTATATTTTAGGGCTATGATGGTGATTTCTATTGTGTTTGTTAGGTTCTCGTTAGCTAGCTCGGGATCGATCGCGCGCACAGGATTTTGTGTGTAGCGCCTCCCGCCAAGGTAAGGATTTCTTACCAGGAGTTGTGTGGGCCTGCGATGTTCTATGTGATTGTTGTTTGTATGTTGTTTGTGATTATCGCGCATGTATAGTTTAGGTGCTTTGTTCTGAATTCCTGACTATCATGACTTCGTATGTTGTTCTCTCATGTTAGTCCATGCTAGGTTGTTCCGTTCTGGCATGCTCATATCTGTTCTTGCTTCGTAGTACCATGCTAGGTTCCTTGTATCCATCGAGCACGTATTGGGTGCATTGATTGAATTGTTATTATTGCTATGGTTTAGAGTTCGGGTAGGTAGCATCATCGGCCGGATGCATAACGTAACTTGCATCCCGACGGGACGCGTGCGAGATGGTACTCGTCCCCGATCCCGTTAGGGTTTAGCTAACCCTAACGGTTGGCCCTGCAATCTTGGGTGAGGGTGGCAGACTGTTAAATGCCCCAACGGTCGGGATGATGACTTGGCATTGCCTCATCCCCGGCAGTCGACACGTCCTCGGCGTGTTCGGCGTAGCCCTTGATTGCCACCGATAGGGCAAGGACGGCTTCGGTGTAAGCCTACCACGACCCGATTCCTTAGCCTCGGTGCGGTGGTTCAGGTGACATAGTTCACGCGTGTCGTGTCTCACACCCTATGTCGGTGACACCGATCCGAGTTTTAGTTAGGCGTGGTGATTGGACATGGGCGACTTGCCACTAGACCCGGCACCCCATAGTGCGCAGAGCACGCAAAGGCGCGCTACGCTCATTACAATGCGCCGGCGGGAGCTCCTCGGGATCTTGAGCTAGTGCACCTTTCGTATCGACGCGAGAAGCGCCGAGGCCGGGACTCGTTTCTCGTATAGGCGTATTGTGTGGTGTGATTTATTAGGACTAAGACCACGAGTTGGCATCCGAGGTCCAAGTGTGGACTTAAGCTATGTGCTCTATTACGTGTTTATATTCATAGCTTGCATACACTCATCTAGATGACCATGTGCATCGTATTGTACCCCGGTTGGGGATTCTTCTTGAGTAATTCGTTACTCACCCTTACTTATCTTTCGGGTAACCATGGCGCGAGGCGGGATGGTCAAGGAGGAGCTGTGATCATGGGAACCTGGCTATCGTCTACGATCTTTTATTTCTATGACTCTTGTCTTCTATTTTTCCCCGAATGCATGTAGTCAGACATGAGCCCTAGGATGTTTTCTCGAATGTTTTGTGGATTCCGCTTTATTGAATTTGAGGATGTTTCAAATGTTTTAATAAATCTCGATCGAGTATGCTTTTAGAAATGTATGTTTTGGTTGTTGAATGTTTACATTTTTAATTGGGAATCCAAAACCTATCTCGCATATTGTTCTTTACTTTGACTGCATGCATTGGGGTAAAGACCTATTTAGAGCCCTTTTGGGTCGGGTCTTTACAAACAGTCTGCCACCCTCACCCAAGATTGCGGCGCCAGCCGTTAGGGTTAGCTATTCCCTAACGGGATCAGGGCAGAGCTCCATCTCATACGTCCCTGTCGTTGATGCAAGGTTCGTTATGCACCCGGCTCGGATGATGCTATCTACCTGCCACTCTAACCTGCCTTAGCAATCAGCAAACAGTTCAATAAAATCCAATACGTGCTCAATAAGAATACAACGAGCCTAGCATGATACTACGAAGCAAGGAACAGATACGAGCATGCCAGAAAGGAACGACCTAGAATGGATTAACATGAGAATTAATCAGGAAAATCATGCTAACCGAGAATTCAGAAACGAGCACCTATTACTAAATATGTCAATAAACACAAACAAGCAATCAATCAGCAATCGCATAATATATCGCAGTGTCCACACAACTCCGGTAAGAAATCCTTACCTTGGTCGGGGACGATTTGACACGAAAACCTAAGCGGCGAACGAACCGAACTAGCTATCGAGAACCTATCAATCACAACAAAAATCACACAATAGGCCTAAATATAATAAAATGAACAAGGCTCAGCTCGGGAGCAACTCACGAGGCGCGACGAACGCACGAACGAGCCGATTGCACGAACGGGGCAGCAATGGGGCTAGCTAGGCGCGCTGGGGCACGAGGCTCGGCGCGTGGGCGCACGCGAGGGGGCTGGCTGCGCGCGGACGGGCACTGGGTCGCGAGCTGCGCGCGGACGATCTGGGCGTTGGCGATGCGGCTCGGCTGGGCACTGGCGAGGACGCCCGCGCGGACGCGAGTGGCACTGGGCGATGCGGCACGACTCGGCGAGCAGGGGCTCGAGCGACGCGATGCGGCTGGGCGCTGAGGCGATGTAACGGCCCAGTTTTCTATCCCGATTCTCGAGGAGCTTCCGGTTCAGATTCAGTGGTTCGGTTGGGCCGTTAGAGCTGTTTGGACCCTTAAAGGCATTTTGGTCTTTTTGCTCCCTAGGCAGGATTTGTGGATTTTCAGGGCTTCAAGGCAGCTCCTGCCTTTGTTGAGGCTTGTTTGTTGTGGGCTGCGAGTCCCGAGATGTTTGGGTTATTCGTTTGGGAGTTCGGTTGTGATTTGGGTTTTGGGCAAAATGATGGTTGTTTGGGTGTTTCCTTCGGGATTCGAGCCGGGCCTTCAGTGTTTGTTTGAGAGGTTGATTTTAGTGAGTTTTGTTGTTTGGAAAGGTTGCTTCAGTCGGGTCTCTAAGGAGGAAGCCGAGAAATGAGATTTAATGATTTTAAGGATTTTTGGAAAAATTGGAAAATGGATAAATTGGATTTATTTGGATAAGGTTGGAATTTAAATAAAAGAGAAAAAGAAAAGAAAAAAAAGGAAAAAAATCCATTTTTCCCCCCTTTTTCCCCTTTCTCTCTCCTCCACCCGAGCCCCCTTGGCCTCTCCTCGCCCGAGCGCCCCGCTCGCCTCGCCTACCGCGCTTGCCCGAGCTCGCCCTCGGCTCGCCGTGCGCGTCGGCCCGACCCTGCTGCTCGCCCAAGCCGCGTCGCCGAGCCATTGCACGCCTCTCGATCCGCCTCGCCAGTGTGTTTGCGCGCCCTTGATCGTGCCGAGCGCGCGGTGCGCGTCGCCCGGCCTACGCCTCGATGCGTGCGGATCGAGCGCCTCGAGCCCATCGCGTCCCTGTAGCGCCTCGTGTCGCTCGCGCCCGTGCGCGCCGTCCCCTGTGCTTGCTAAGCTCGCGCCCATCGCCGTTCTTCATCTGCGGAACTGCGTGCGCGCGCCCATGCGCGACTCTCGCGCCCTGCGCCCAGCGTGCCTCTGCGCCGTGTGTCGAGCCCCAGCGCGCCCGATTGCTGCGCCCATCCGGCCTCTACCTGCGCGGCGACTGCTTGTGTGTGTTGGTTTGGCCCGAGCCTTGTGGCTTCTCGGATGGTATTTCACGAGTCTTTTCTTCGTTGGGCCCGATTTATTGGTGCTGGTTATGGATTTATTGGGTTGTTTATGTATGTGATTTGGGTGCTTTGTTTGATGTTGGTTTGTTGGGAATCGATTAGAGGCTCGAGGATTCGCTCGTAGATTTATTATAATTATTGTGTTCTCGCTTGTCCCAAGTAAGGATTTCTTACCAGTGGTTGTGTGGACCTGCGATATATCTCGATATGCCTTGCTTGTTTCTTGATTGTTATGAGCATGTTAGAGATAGAAGCGATTGATTGAATTCTTGCTAGCATGTTTGCCTGATTTTACATGTTAGTGCCATGCTAGGTTTGGTCCACAAACATGCTTGTGATTCTGCTTAAGTTGTAGTATCATGCGGGTAATGTGATTTATGTCGGTCATTGCTTGCTAGCCAGAATCATTGATTTTTGCTCTGTACTCTTAGATAGAGTTGTAGGGTTTGTCATCATCCGGTGAGCGGACAAAAGCGTACTTTGTCCCTAGTAGCTCAGTCGGGAGTAAAGTGTGCGTAGCATAACGTATCTTGCTACCCCGACCCACCGGTTGTGGACTTAGCTACCCACTCGGCCAAAGCCTAGTTTGTAGCTCCGCTAGTGCGGAACCACCGCCAGCGGTGTAAGCCTACCTTGGCGGTTCTTAGCTTCAGTCGGTGGATCAGTGCGCGAGATGGCGCGAGGGCCTCGCGCTACTGTGAAAGTGACATCGCTTCCGAGTCATAGGCATGCGTACCTGGCCCGCGTAGTTTGCCCTCAGGCCCCCGCATTTACGCCGGTTTCAGAGAGCATGTGGTGTGCGCGCACACGCGTTAGTTGCCGGTTCGGAGAGCTCCCCCGGGCTAATGTTCGTGAGTACACCATTCTTTCCAGTTTAGAGCCAGACTTCGGGTACTCTCCCGATAGTCCAAATGTATAGCGAGGGTAAGAGGCCCTTGAGGACACCCATTGGGATTGGCTTTTGAGCTAATCAATTGGTCGAGGGAGAAAGACCCTCGAGGGTGTCGGACATCTTGGGATCGGTTTTGAGTTGCTCAAATGGCCGAGGAGAAAGACCCTCGGAGATGTCGGGATTGGTTATGAGAACCAATCATTAGGCGGAAGTAGGAGACTTAGATGATTCAGTAGGAGACTTCCGATGGTTCCAGATCTTTTCTTATGAGCTCGTTGAGCTATAATGCATGTTGATGGTGTTTGCTTGCTTGTTGAGGTGCTAGATGACGGATGTATCGTATTGTACCCCGGTTGGGGATTCTTCTTGAGTATCTTTATACTCACCCTTATTTATCTTCGGGTAGCTTGGGACAACACCAGGAGGGCTAGCGGAGGGAGCTGATTGATCATGGGGAGCCGCCGACACTCTGTCTTTTATTGTTGCATTATTTATTCAGCATGTAGATGGACAAGAGTCCTAGGAGAACATTGTTTAAAAAGTTGTTTAAATTGTATTGTATGATTTTATAAATTTTGGCTGTGGTTTTACTTCGTTGGATAGTTTAAATGAAAAGCGTGGTTTATGTTTTAAGGGTTCCCCCTTCTCATATGTTTTGAATGGTTTTTAAATATGAGCACTAAACCGCTTGTTATCATATTTAACTTGCATCTTTGAGTGAGAACCCGGTTTAGGACCATGTTTTGGGTCGGGTTAAATCACGAAGCGAGCTTCATAGCGGCGCGGGGCGTTAGCGAGCTCGGCGTGCGGCTCTGCTTTCTGCTTGGCGTGAGCAGGGCGATGGAGACGAAGCGAAATCGAGCGATCCGAGAGGATTCGGACGAGCGATTTGTTGATGGCGAACTCCCCTCAGTAAAGACCCGAGCCCAAAAGGGCTCTAAATGGGCCTTTACCCCAATGCATGTATTGGAAATAAAAGACATTATGAAAAATATATTTGGATCCCAAGTAAAAACAGCGAAACATTCAACAACCAAAACATACATTTCTAAAAGCATACTCGATCAGAGATTTATTTAAACCATTTAAACAATCCACAATTACAAATATTTGGAATCCATAAAGCGTAAGAAAACATCCTAGGGCTCGTGCCCGTCTACATGCATTCAGGGAAATAACAAAAGTCAAGAGTCATGATAAAATAAAATGGTCGAGATGATGAAGGCGAGATTCCATGATCACGGCTCCTCCTTCACCATCCTGTCTCCCGCCTTGATTACACCGTGGAAAACCATAGAATAAGGGTGAGTAACGAATTACCCAGTAAGAATCCCCAATCGGGTACAATACGATATACATGATCATCTAGAAGAATGTATGCAAGCTATGAGTACAAACATAGAGCGGAGCACATAGCTTAAGTCCACACTTGGACCTCGGATGCCAACTCGTGGTCTTAGTCCGGAAAATACCACAACACACTAAGCGCGCTATACGGGAACAAGTCCGGCCTCGGCTGTCTCTCGTCGATCACGAAAGGTGCACGGCTCAAGATCCCGAGGAGCTCTCGATCCGGCGCTGTAATGAGCGTAAGCGCGCACCGCATGCTACCGCAAACTCGGGGTGCCGGGTCTAGTGGCAAGCCGCCGAGTTGATCACCATGCCTAACTAAATCTACGGATCGGTGTCACCGACATAGGGTGTGAGACACGGACACGTGAACTATGTCACTGTACCACCGCACCGAGGCTAAGGAACCGGTCGTGGTAGGCTTACACCGAAGCGATCCTGCCCTAACGGTGGCAATCAAGGGCTACGGCGAACACGCCGAGGGCGTGTCGATCGCCAGGGGACTAGGCATTGCCAAGTCATCATCCCGACCGTTGGGGCATCGCTTAGGCGCCACCCTCACCCAAGATTGCGGGGCCTACAGGTTGGGATAGCTAATCCCTCACGGGGTCCAAGGCGGAGAAGCGTCTCGAACGTCCTTGCCATAGATGCAAGATACTTTATGCATCGGGCCCGGATGATGCTATCTACACGAATTCTAAACCTTAACAATAATAATAATAACAATTCAATCAATGCGGTCCAATACGTGCTCAATGAGATACAAGGAACCTAGCATGATACTACGAAGCAAGAACAGATATCGAACATGCTAGAATAGAACAACCTAGCATGGGCTAACATGAGAAACAATACAAGAGTTCATGCGATCCAGAATTGAGCAGAGCACCTAGGGCTAAACATGCTAGTAGTAATCATACAGGCATACAAAACAACAATCACAAATATACCATGAAGTCCACACAACCCCGGTAAGAAATCCTTACCTTGGTGGGAAGACTTCTACACACAAATCCTAAGTTGCGGAACAATCCCGAGCTAGCGGCGGGAACCTAGCAAACCAACAATAATCAGCATCTAAAATATCTAAACAACAATAGAAGCAGCAAGCTCGGCTCGGAACTCACGCGCGCGTAGCGACACGAGCTTAGGGGGGGCGCTGCAAGCAGGGCACGGCAAGGACGCGCTATGCCGGCCGCTGTGGCGCGGCGCAGGACGCCTTGTGGCGCGCGCACGCAGCGGCACAGGACGCGCGCGCTGGCGAAGCGTCTCGGGCGGCGCGCGGCGCGGCGCGCGGCGCGCGACACGACACGGCTTCAGCGAGCTTCAGCGCAGGAGCGCGCGCGCGAACGTCTCGGGCGGGCGGCGCCGCTGGCGCTGGCGTGGACCTCTGGCGGCGCGGCGAGCGATCAGGCGATCTGTCTTCTGGACGAACGGCGAGGCTGCTAGGGACAGAATCTGGCGTCGGCGAGCGATCGGGCTGGGCGTCGCGACAGCGGGGGCTATCTGTCGGCTCTTGTTGGGCTTCACTCTACCGGGCCGCAATCAACACAACACACACAACACACCTCTTTTCACTTGGCCAAACGCACACCAAACGGATGAGAAGAAGAAGAAGAAGATCAATACCTACCGGAATGATGATGATCGAACCCAAGGAGATGCAAGGATGAAGAATCGGCAAGGCTATGGAGATGGAGAGCTTGGGCGGCCAAGAGGTGTTTTGGAGAAGAAGATGGAATAACCTAATTCTATTTCATTTAACCAAATGCACCAAAACTCCAAAATCCAAGGTTAACTAAGATGTGATGCAGAAAGAGCAACAAGAGCACCTAATGGCTCAATTGGCACACATCTCTACAAGCTTCCCAAGAGACCGGGTTCAAACCCATTGCAAAGACTAATTTCCTTTATTTTTACTTTTGCATCAAACCTTGCTCAAACCAAACCTCAAACTCCTCCAAAAACCTACATAAAACCATCCAATAATTTTAGTATGCTTGGAAAAGACACAAGCGACCACTGACGGCCCGACCAAATTACCAAATTACCCCTAGGGCTTACGGAAGACCGGGAAGAAAAACACAGGTCGTTACAATATTCCCTCCTTTTTATGACTTTCGTCCTCGAAAGTCCTTAAAACAGTAAACACTCAGGTAATGCAACCTCATCTCGTCTTCCCGCTCCCAAGTGGCTTCCTCGTAACCCGATTCTTCCATGAACCTTTACCAAACGAATCTCGCGATTACGCAGCGTCTTGGTCTCAAAGGCAAGGATCCTCGGCTTCTCCTCGAAGTACAAATCCTCATTCATTTGCAAAGGCTCAAAGTCCACAATGTGCGGCGGTCCGGCACATCTTGCCTCAACATCGATACATGAAAAACACTATGCACCGCTGATAGTGAGCGGAGGTAGGGGCTAACCGGTAAGCAACTCGCCAATCCTCTCTAGGATCTCAAGCGGACCAACAAAGCGGGGACTCAACTTCCCACGCTTACCAAACCTCAGAACACCTCGCATCGGAGCAACCTTAAGGAACACATGCGACCAACCTCAAACTCCAAATCTCGGACGCCGAACATCGGCGTAACTCTTCACGCTTTGAGTTTGTCAACATACGAGCTCTAATCTTACGCCTTTGCACCATTGGTCAGCTGCAGTAACTCGGGACCCAAAACACATCTATCGCCAACCTCTTCCCGAACACGGGGACCGAGCAACGCTTACCATACAATGCCTCGAATGGAGCCATCTGAATCGTCATTGGTAAGCGTTGTTATAGGCAAACTCCATCAAATCTGATCATTGGTCCCAAGCGCACGGGAAATCCAACACACAAGCCCTCAACATATCCTCGAGAATCGATTCACTCTCTCGATCGACCATCCGTCGAGGGTGAAAAGTCAGGTCGAAATCGCACTCTGTGCCCAAACCATACGAGCGCTCTCGAAGCGAGAAGTGAACCGCGAGTCACGATCGGACACAATCCTCAGGCACACCATGATAACGGATGATCTGCTCCAAAAGCAATTTGCGCCATTGTTCCACGGTATAAGTGTCTCTAGGGAATGAAGTGTGCGCTCTTGAATCAAGCGGTCGACTATCACCCAAATCGAGAGAACTTCCTCGGAGTCCTTGGCAAACCGGAGATAAAGTCCATGGAGATCTCTTCCCATTTCCACTGGGTACACTCGGTGGTTGCAACAAACCAGTGGCCTCTGCGCGGGTGCCTTCACTTGGCGACAAGTGAGACAGGTGACAAACTCGCCACATCTCTCTTCATTCCCATCCACACGGAAGGTGCGCTAAGGTCTGATACATCTTGGTACCCAGGGGTGCCAAGCAAAAGGGGCTGTGGGCCTCGAGAGCAACTCTCACCGCATAACCGGCAATGTCAGGAACACACAACCGGCCTCTATAAGTCAACCTTTATGCTGGGAATATACAAAGTCAAAGTCACCGTCAGCACTAACTCTGTCAACCAATCTCTTAAGTGCGCGGGTCACCCAACTGGTTGTCTATAATCCATTTGCGAATCGGCGGTGAGCGAGTCCAATCGAGCTACCACGGCGGTAACCTCTCCCAACAACATCTGCAACCTCGGCCCGCTCGAACTCTCTCTCGCAAACCTGGCGGGGAACTCAACAACGCGCGAGTGCGACGGCGTCTTCTCGCTCAAAGCATCGGCCACTACATTGGCTTTACCGGATGGTACAAAATCTCGCGATCATAATCCTTTACCAACTCTAACCATCTCCTCTGCCTCATATTCAACTCCTTACGAGTAAGCAGATACTTGAGGCTCGGTGATCGGTAAACATCGAATCCGCTCACCATACGTGTAATGCCTCCAAATCTTCGATTGCAAACACCATCACGCGCCAACTCCATATCATGGGTCGGGTAGTTCGCTCATACGGCCGGTGACGGGAAGCATAGGCAATGACCTTCCGTCTTTGCATCAACACACAACCTAATCCAAACTTGGAAGCATCATCAGAGACCACGAAACCACTGTCCCCTCCGGATCGCCAACAGTCTTTGAAGTCAAAGCGCGCTTGAGCACGGCAAAGCTCTCATCACACTGCTTGTCCCAAACAAACTCGACACCCTTCCTCGTCAGACGAGTGAGGCGAGGCTAAAGCGAGAGAAGTCCTTGACGAACCGAGCGGTAGTAACACTGCCAAACCTGTAAAGCCGCAAATCTCGCAATCGAAGTCGGCTTGGCCCATGAACTCACGGCCTCAATCTTCGCGGGGTCCACGGCTATACCATCTCTCGAAACCACGTGGCCTAGGAAGGCCACTGCTCCAACCAGAAATCACATTTGGAAAACTTCGCATAAAGTGGTTTTCCCTCAAAGCCGCCAATACTCGCCTCGGATGCTCTGCATGGTCTTCTTTAGACCTCGAATAAATCGAATATCGTCAATGAACACAATTACTGAAAGTTGTCCAAAAATGATTTGAACACCCTATCCATCATGTCCATGAGCGCATTGGGCATTGGTCAATCCAAACGACATGACCACAAACTCATAGTGACCATATCCGGACACGAAAGTTTCGTCTTAGGAATGTCGGCATCCACGATCCGCAATCGATGGTAACCGGATCTCGGATCTATCTTGGAGAACATGAAGCTCCCGAAGGTGATTGAACAAATCATCGATACGGGACAGCGGATACTTATTCTTCTTTGTCACCTTATTAAGCTCGCGGTAATCAATACATAAGCGCATAGAACCATCCTTCTTTTCACACAACAGAACCGGTGCTCCCACGGGGACACACTTGGGCGGATGAACCCTCGGTCTAACATCTCCGTGAATGAATCTTGATTCCTTTAACTCACTGGCGCCATGCGTCACGGAGCCTTCGAGATAGGGAGGGTCACGGCTCCGAGCTCAATAATGAAGTCAACCTCTCTTTGGGGCAACCCGGTAACTCCTCGGGAAACACATCCGCGAAACCGCACGCCGGCACTGATCAACAGATGCGGCGAGGGCGGCTCTTCCCGCACAACTTGGCTAGATAGCCCCAAGCTCCATGAGCTAGCAAGCGACGAGCTTTCACGGTGACACCATCGGCGGGCAAACTCCACCTGGACTCCACGAAACTTAAAGTGGCCGACTCGCGGCTGAACACTACTTCTTCCGGTGGCGATCAATCAGCGCGTGGTTAGCGACTAACCACTCCATACCAAGAATCACATCAAAACCGCTCATAGGCGGAACTATGAGCGTAGCCCACAAGCAACTCTCCGGATATCTCGATCCGGCCATCCTTAATCTTATCTCTAGCCAACATACTAACTCAGAAGGAGTTGCACAGCGAATAACTCAAAACCTAGAGGCTCTAATCTCAACTTAGCATGCTCGGCAAACAACACAGATACAAATGAATGCGTAGGAACGAGAATCAAACAAGACAAATGCGCAGTGATCTAAAACAAGAAGCGCACGCCGCGGTAGCGGCATCCGTGCGCTCGGCCTCTGACGGTCGTAGCAAACACTCGACCTATTTCTTGCACTGGCCGAGCCGCCATAGGCGGGTGATCACAAAAACGGGCCATGTGCCCTCTCTACCACAACGGAAGCACAATCTAGGTCCGGCCGACAAGCTCGGCGTGGACTTTCCCTAAGTAGCACAAGCGGAAGCGCGCTGGGTCCTCCCCGCTGTCGGGTGAAGCGGACGAGAGCTCTCGTGATCTCGCTTCGAAGCGCCCTTGGCGCGCGCGCCGCCTCCCCAAAGTCAAACTTCCTCTTACGCCCCACAATGCTGGGACGGGGGCCGCTGAACAGAGCGGCAACAACCCGCTCGGCCAGGATACTTCCCATTATAGATCGTGGCTAAGCTGGGCTGACCCCTAGCATAAGTGTCGGGGCACGAGCCCACGACATCACGGGAAACACCTGCCTCAATCCAGATATGAACTTCCGAATCTTGGCTCGGTGGCAATCAGGCGAGGAGCAAAATATCCATACTCGAGAACTTGCGCTCATATTCCTCAATGGAATCGTAACCCTCGCTTGAGAGTTACGGAAGAGCTCCACCATCTTCTCTTGAGCCTCATCAGCGATGAACTTTACCTTGAACTCGGCCTTGAAGAACTCCCAAGTAGCGGGTGGAGACCCGGTGGTCACTCGCTCAAGGTGGACTCCCACCAACATCTCATTTGTGCCTCCTAGCACATGAGCCGCACATCTCGGCCTCGAATATCGGGGCACACCATGATCGGAAGGTGTACTCCAAATGGGCAATCCACTGGTGCCGCTAACGCATCACCGGTGGCATCAAACTTCTCGGAGCTTCCACTTCACAAAATCCTTGACCACCTACCCAATTCCTCGGCACCCTCCGCCATATACGCCTCGGGGCTACTTGCTCTGTGGAGCCTGGAGGTGCTCTCGAGCTCTTTGAACCAATCGAGTCATTTGCTCGATCTGGGCTCGGGACTCTTCTTGCTGGCACATACGCCAACAAGGCACAGGTCTACGCCCTCTGGTCACTCAACATGCTGACCATAAAAGCCCTCATAGACTCGGCAAACTCCGCTCCAGAGCGATCTCACGGGCTTCTTCGATCGCCTCAACGCCCGCTCTAGGCGTAACGAGGAGGCTGGCGGTGGAATGCCATCGATTTCAGCTTGGGACGATGTCCTGCGATGTCAGATCCGATCCCGATACCTCGACACGCTCTCGAACCTCTCTCCCGACGGGTGATCGGCATCTTTGGCGATCTACATCCAAACCAACAACGAATCAAAACACACTTTGTCACCATTCCACAACACCAAACAAGGCATACACTAGATGATAGGTATTGTAAATTCTTAACCCTTTTCCTTTCTAAAACAATAAATCTAGGCGTGCACTGATGGGTGCCAGATCTTGATGATCATGGAAAACGACCTACAACAAAAGGTCGGTCTCACGAATCTATGACTACGAGCTCGATACCAAGCAGTAAAGACCCAGACCAAAAGGGGCTCTAAATGGGCCTTTACCCCAATGCATGTAGTGAAAATAAAAGACATTATGAAAAATGCATTTCGGATCCCAAGTAAAAGCAGAAACATTCAAACAACCAAAACATACATTTCTAAAAACATACTCACGATCGTGAGATTTATTTAAACCATTAAAACAATCCACAAGTACAAATATCTTTGGAATCCATAAAGCGTAAGAAAACATCCAGGGCTCTATGCCCGCGTCTACATGCATTCAGGGAAATAATAAAAAGTGAAGAGTCACGATAATTAAAATAAAATAATCGAGAGATGTGCGAGGATTCCATGATCACGGCTCCTCCATCACCATCATCTGTCTCGCCTTGATTACCCGTGGAAAACCACGAGAATAAGGGTGAGTAACGAATTACCAGTAAGAATCCCCAACCGGGGTACAATACGATATACATGATCATCTAGAAGAATGTATGCGAGGCTATGAGTACAAACACAGAGCGGAGCACATAGCTAAGTCCACACTTGGACCTCGGATGCCATCTCGTGGTCTTAGTCCGGAAATACCACAACACACTAAACGCGCTATCACGGGAACAAGTCCCGGCCTCGGCTGACTCATCATCGATCACTGAAAGGTGCACGGCTCAAGATCCCGAGGAGCTCTCGATCGGTATTTGTAATGAGCGTAAGCGCGCACCGCATGCTACGCGCAAACTGCGGGGTGCCGGGTCTAGTGGCAAGCCGCCCGGTTCGATCACCATGCCTAACTAAATCTCTGGATCGGTGTCACCGACATAGGGGTGTGAGACACGGACACGTGAACTATGTCGGCTGAACCACCGCACTGAGGCTAAGGAACCGGTCGTGGTAGGCTTACACTAGGAAGCGGTCCTTGCCTAACAGTGGCAATCAAGGGCTACGGCCGAACACGGCGAGGGCGTGCCGATCGCCGGGACGAGGCAATGCCAAGTCATCATCCCGGCCGTTGGGGCATTTAACGATCTGCCACCCTCACCCAAGATTGCGGAGGCCTACGGTTGGGATAGCTAATCCCTCACGGGGTCCAAGGACGGAGAATCGTCTCGAGCGTCCTTGCCATAGATGCAAGATACTTTATGCATCGGGCCGGATGATACTATCTACACGAATTCTAAACCTTAACAATAATAATAATAACAATTCAATCAATGCGGTCCAATACGTGCTCATGAGATACAAGGAACCTAGCATGATACTACGAAGCAAGAACAGATATCGAACATGCTAGAATAGAACAACCTAGCATGGGCTAACATGAGAAACAATACAAGAGTTCATGCGATCAGAATTGAACAGAGCACCTAGGGCTAAACATGCTAGTAATCATACACGGGCATACAAAACAACAATCACAAATATCTGCGCGAGGTCCACACAACCCCGGTAAGAAATCCTTACCTTGGTGGAAGACTTCTACACACAAATCCTAAGGCTGCGGAACAATCCCGAGCTAGCGGCGGGAACCTAGCAAACCAACAATAATCGGCATCTAAAATATCTAAACAACAATAGAAGCGACAAGCTCGGCTCGAGGGAACTCACGCGGCGCGACGACCACGAGCTTGGGGCTGGCTGGCAAGCCGGGCACGGCAAGGACGCGCTGTGGCCGCGCTTGCATGGCACGCGCAGGAGCCTTGTGGGCCGGCAGGGGCAGAGAGGACACGTTGCGCGCGTCTGGCCCGGGCGGCGGCGCGGCGCGGGCGTGCGATCTGGAGCACAGCGGCTTCAGCGAGGAGCCTTGCGCGAGGCGAACGAACTGGCGAAAGCGCGCGGCGCTGGCGTGGACCTCTGGCGTCGCGGCGAGCGATCGCGTCTGTCTTTCGGGCCGGACGACGGCGAGGCTGCTAGGACAGAATCTGGCGTCGCGGCGATCGGCTGGGCGTGCGACGCAGCGAGGGCTATCTGTCTTCTTGTTTGGGCTTCACTCGGTGGTTGCAATCAACACAACACACACAACACACCTCTTTTCACTTGGCCAAGCGCACACCAAACGGATGAGAAGAAGAAGAAGAAGATCAATACCTACCGGAATGATGATGATCGAACCCAAGGAGATGCAAGGATGAAGAATCGGCAAGGCTATGGAGATGGAGAGCTTGGGCGGCCAAGAGGTGTTTTGGAGAAGAAGATGGAATAACCTAATTCTATTTCATTTAACCAAATGCACCAAAACTCCAAAATCCAAGGTTAACTAAGATGTGATGCAGAAAGAGCAACAAGAGCACCTAATGGCTCAATTGGCACACATCTCTACAAGCTTCCCAAGAGACCGGGTTCAAACCCACTGCAAAGACTAATTTCCTTTATTTTTACTTTTGCATCAAACCTTGCTCAAACCAAACCTCAAACTCCTCCAAAAACCTACATAAAACCATCCAATAATTTTAGTAAGCTGGAAAAGGCACAAACGACCACGGCGGCCCGACCAAATTACCAAATTACCCCTAGGGCATACACGGAAGACGGGAAGAAAAACACAGGTCATTCTGGTATGCCTTGTTTAGTGTTGTGGAGCGGAGACGAGCAGGTTCTGACTCGTTGTTGGTTTGGGTCCAGAGCACCAACATGCCAACTTCCCGCAGTGTAAGAAGTATGTTAGCAGCTAGTTAGGGTATTCAGATAGATTCAGATACCACTGGGACATCGTCCCAGAGGGAGGCAGAGATTAGACTCCCGTAGGCCATTTGTGGCCCAGCTGTTAGTTTTCCCCTAGAGAGAGGGTGGAGGTGATTTGCCCTGGAGTACCACTCCAGGAGAGGAGTTAGCTTTGGCTTTGCTCATGTTGATGCTTGTGGAGCAGATTCCAGTGTGGACTAGCCTGGGTAGTTCAAGTGTTGATCTTGAACCTTAGCAGATTGTTTGGTTGCCTAGAGAGTGGCTACAGAGTTAGTAGCCTTCGAGGAGGATGTAGAGACCCTTGTTCCCTTGCAAATTGTTGTTGTTTGCATCCAGTAAGTCGGAACCCTGGGGTTAAGGGTGCAGCGAGTAGTGTTCCCATCGGACTTGATCCGTTGGTGGTTTCCTGTAACGGCCCAGTTTTCTATTCCAGTTTTCCAGGTGCTTTCGATTCAAGATTCGGTTGTTCGGTTGGGCCGTTAGAGCTATTTAAACCCTTAGGGGTATTTTGGTCTTTTGCTCCCCGGGCAGGATTTTTTGGATTTTCAGGACTTTAGGGTTGCTCCTGCCTTTGTCGAGGCTTGATTGTTGTTGGTTGCAAGACCCAAGATGTTTGGGCTAGTCGTTTGGAAGTTTGGAAGTGATTTGGGTTTTTGGCAAAATTATTGTTGCTTGAGTGCTTCCTTTGGGATTTGAGCCCTTGCCCTTAATGTTGATTTGGGAGTTTGATTTAAGTGAGTTTTATTTATTAGAAAAGATTGCTTCAGCAGGGTCTCGAAGGAGAAAGCCGTGGGAAGGGATTTTTGGTCTTTAAGGCTTATTTAAAATTGGATAAGGATGGAAAATAAAGAAAAAATCCCATTTTTCCCCTTTTTGTTTTTACTCTCTCTCTCATCTCTCTCTCTCTCTCCCTCTCCCCAAGCCCGAGCCCCAGCTCGCCCCAACCTAGCCGCCTAGTCCGCCCTGACCTAGCTCTAGCGCCGCATCATCTGCGCACCAGCAAAGACACCGCTCGCGCCGGCTCGCCGAGCCCGGCCTTGATCGTGCCTCGTCGTCCAACCCTCGTGACTATTCGTGCCGCGCGCGGCGCGCCAGCCCGCTCTGCATCAGGTCGCCCAGCCCTGCTCTGTGCCGAGTCGCCCGTGCGCGTTGCCTGTAGCCCAAATGCATCTCCCTCGCGCCGTTCCCTATGCCGAGCCGAGCCGCCCCGCTCCGAGCCTCAGTGCCCCGCCGAGCGAGCCGTGTCCTGTCGCTGCGCGCTGCTTACGCCCGCTCCCCGCGGGTGCGTCCCTGCGGCGCCTTGATGAGCCCGGCCGGCTTCTTTCTTCGCCGGCGACTGCCTTCTTTGTGTGTGATGGGCCGAGCTTTGTGGCTTCTCGGTTGGTAATTCCTGAGTCTTTTCTCCTTTGGGTCCTAAGTTGTTGGCTGCTGCTTATTTATTTAATTAGGTTGTTTTTATTAAATGCTTAGGTTGCTCGGGTTATCTTAGAAGCTTGAGGGTCGCTTGGTTGATTTGCTATAGTTATTTCTGCTTGTTTCCAGGTAAGGATTTCTTACCGTGGTTGTGTGGACCCTGCGATATTATCATGATGTGCCTTGTATTTTTGTTGACTGTTATGAGCATGATAGTGATAGGGCAGCTATGATTGAACTCTTGCTAGCATGTTTACCTGATTGTACATGTTAGTGCCATGCTAGGTTTGTTCTTCCAGCATGCTTATGATTCTTGTTTTAAGTTCGTAGTATCATGCTAGGTAAGTGTGATTGGTGTTGATTATTGTACGTTAGACAGGAATCATTTACTCTGTACTCTTAGCTAGCATAGTAGGGTTTGTCATCATCTAGAGGCTGAGAGCGGACATAACGTACTTGTCCCCACCGATCGGGAGTAGAGCGAAGCATAACGTACCTTGCTTCCCACCCTGCAGCCGATGTGGATTTAGCTACCACATCGGCATAAGCCTAGTTTGTAGCCTGCTAGAGCGGAACCCTGCCAACGATGCAAGCCTGCCTTGGCCGGTTCTTAGCTTCAGATCGGTGGTACAGGCTGCACAGATGAGTGCCGAGGGCCTCGCACTACTATGATCAGTGACACCGCTTCTGAGTCTTTAGGCATGTGTACCTGGCCCGCGTAGTTTGTACTTAGGCCCCCACATTTACGCCGATTACAGCACCATGCAGTGTGCGCGCACACGAGTTTGTCGCCGGTTCGGAGAGCTCCCCCAGGCTAATGTTCAAGAGTACACCAATTCCTTCCAGTTTAGAGCCAGACTTCGGGTACTCTCCCGATAGTCCAGATTTACTAGCGAGGGTAAGAGATCCTTGAGGACACCCATCGGGATTGGTTTTTGTAAAGACCCGACCCGAGAAACGGTCTCTAACCTAGATCCTTACTTAGCATGCATGATTAAGAATGTAAAACATCATTCGGAGTTCCAAATTTAAATCTTTGCAATCAACACCTTTAAAACAAAAACCGTAATTCCAATAAATAAAATCAAGTAAGTGACTGATCAGTACTTTCTTAAAACAAATCAAAGGGAACGGTTCGAGAAACATAAAATAGTTTTTGAGTGCTTTCCTAGGGACTCAAGTCCCACTACATGCTAATTCATAAAAACAATAAAAGAACGTGCAACTCAGAGTCAGCCATCCATGATCATCCAGCTGTAAAGACCCGACCCAAAAGGGGCTCTAAATGGCCTTTACCCCAATGCATGTATTGAAAATAGAAGACATTATGAAAAACACATTTTGGATTCCAAGTAAAAACAGAAATATTCAACAACCAAAACATACATTTCTAAAAGCATACTCTGATCAGAGATTTATTTAAACCATTAAAACAATCCACAAGTACAAATATCTTTGGAATCCATAAAACGTAAGAAAACATCCGGGGCTCTGTGTCCGTCTACATGCATTCAGGGAAATAACAAAAAGTCAAGAGTCATGATAAAATAAAATAGTCGGAGATGACAGCAGGATTCCATGATCACGGCTCCTCCTTGACCATCTTGTCTCGCCTTGATTACCGTGGAAAACCACAGAATAAGGGTGAGTAACGAATTACCCAAGAAGAATCCCCAACCGGGGTACAATACGATATACATGATCATCTAGAAGAATGTATGCAAGCTATGAGTACAAACACAGAGCGAAGCACATAGCTAAGTCCACACTTGGACCTCGGATGCCAACTCGTGGTCTTAGTCGGAAATACCACAACACACTAAACGCGCTATACGGGAACAAGTCCCGGCCTCGGCTGACTATCATCGTCGTACGAAAGGTGCACTCGGCTCAAGATCCCGAGGAGCTCTCCGATCGCGTTGTAATGAGCGTAAGCGCGCACCGTATGCTCTTGCAAACTGCGGGGTGCGGGTCTAGTGGCAAGCGGCCAGGTTCGATCACCATGCCTAACTAAATCTCCGGATCGGTGTCAGCGACATAGGGGTGTGAGACACGGACACGTGAACTATATGTCACTGTACCACCGCACACCGAGGCTAAGGAACCGGTCGTGGTAGGCTTACACCGAAGCGGTCCTTGCCCCTAACAGTGGCAATCAAGGGCTACTGGCCGAACACGGCGAGGGCGTGCCGACTGCCGAGGACGAGGCAATGCCAAGTCATCATCCCGACCGTTGGGGCAATTAATGATTTGCCACCCTCACCCAAGATTGCGGGGCGGCCGTTAGGGTTAGCTAAACCCTAACGGGATCGGGACGAGTACCATCTCGCACGTCCACATCGGGGATGCAAGTTACGTTATGCATCCGGCGGATGATGCTACCTACGAACTCTAAACCATAGCAATAATAATAATTCAATCAATGCGGTCCAATACGTGCTCAGCAGATACAAGGAACCTAGCATGATACTACGAAGCAAGAACAGATATCGAACATGCGAGAATGGAACAACCTAGCATGGGCTAACATGAGAAACAATACAAGAGTTCATGCGGTTAGGAATTGAGCAGAGCACCTAGGGCTAAACATGCTAATAGTCATACACGGGCATACAAAATAACAATCACAAATATACCGCAGAGGCCCACACAACTCCGGTAAGAAATCCTTACCTTGGTGGGAGGCTTCTACACACAAATCCTAAGTGCGGAACAATCCCGAGCTAGCGGAAAGGGGAACCTAGCAAACCAATAATAATCAGCATCTAAAACGTCTAAACAACAATAGAACGGCAAGCTCGGCTCGGGGACTCACGCGGCACGCAGCGACACGAGCTTGGAGCTGCTGGCGAGCCGGCTGCAGCGGTGAAGCGCGGCCGCGTGGTTGCACGCAGTAAGTGGCGCTGGGCGCTGTGGCCGCCGCGGCACGCACGGTTTGCCAGCGAGGGGACTTGCTGCTGCTGTGGCTGCGCGGCACGCACGCACGGATGCACGGCAGGACGGAGCGTAGCGAAGCGCAGCGTCTGGCGGCGCGCTGGGCGGCGGCGTGCGGCGGCGCGACGCACGCGGCCGGCGCGGCGTGGCGGAAGCCAGGCGGCTGGCGCAGCGGCTGGCGTCTAGCGTCGCTTCTTTGGCGCGATCCGCAGCGCGATCTGGCGAGCGATGGTGTGCGGGAGGGCGCTTCAGCAGATCTGGGTGATCGTGCAGTGCGGCGGCGGCCGCTCAACGCGGATCTGGGCGACACGGAGAGCGATGGCGTCGCGGGAGGTTCGGACGGTGGATCTCGCGGCCGCTGTCCGGCCCGGGCGTGCGGCGGGGCTGCTTCAACAGATCTGGGCGAGTGGGCCGGCGATGATGGTCGCTTCTCTCGGTGGTTGCAATCAACACAAACACACACAACACTCTACATCTTACCTTCGCCAAACATCAAAACCAAATGAGGAGATGAAGAGGATGAAGACTTACCGGAATGATGATGATCGAACCCAAGGAGATGCAAGGGAAGAAGAATCGGCAAAGGCTATGGAGAGGGAGAGCTTGTGCGGCCAAGAGGAGATTTGGAGAAGAAGATGGAATAAACCTAATTCTATTTCATTTAACCAAATGCACCAAAACTCCAAAATCCAAGGTTAACTAAGATGTGATGCAGAAAGAACAACAAGAGCACCTAATGGCTCAATTGGCACACATCTCTACAAGCTTCCCAGAGACCGGGTTCAAAACCCGGCTACAACACAAATTCCTTTATTTTTACTTTTGCATCAAATCTTGCTCAAACCAAACCTCAAACCCCTCCAAAAACCTACATAAAACCATCCAATAATTTTAGTAACTGGAAAAGACACAAACGACCCTGACGGCCCGACCACATTACCAAATTACCCCTAGGGCATACCGAAGACCGGAAAGAAAACACGGTCGTTACAATATTCCCTCCTTTTTATGACTTTCGTCCTCGAAAGTCCTTAAAACAGAAATAGCTCGGGGTAATGCAATCTCATCTCGTCTTCCCACTCCCAAGTGGCTTCCTCGAGAACCCCGACTCTTCCATGAACCTTTACCAAACGAATCTCGCGACACGCAACGTCTTGGTCTCAAAGGCAAGGATCCTCACCGGCTTCTCCTCGAAGTTCAAATCCTCATTCATTTTGCAAAGGCTCAAAGTCCACAATGTGCGACGGGTCGGCACATATTGCCTCAACATCGATACATGGAAAACACTATGCACCGCTGATAGTGACGTGAGGTAGGGCTACCGGTAAGCAACTCGCCAATCCTCTCTAGGATCTCAAATGGACCAACAAAGCGGGGACTCAACTTCCCACGCTTACAAACCTCAGAACACCTCGCATCGGAGCAACCTTAAGGAACACATTTGACCAACCTCAAACTCCAAATCTCGGCGCCGAACATCGGCGTAACTCTTCTGCCCGCTCCTGAGTTGTCAACATACGAGCTCTAATCTTTCTGATCGCACCATTGGTCAAGCTGCAGTATCTCGGGACCCAAAACACATCTATCACCAACCTCTTCCTGAACACGGGGACCGATAACGCTTACCATACAAAGCCTCGAATGGAGCCATCCAGATCGCCGATCGTAATGTTGTTATAGGCAAACTCCATCAAGTATGAATCTTTGGTCCTAAATCGCGGGAAATCCAACACACAAGCTCTCAACATATCCTCGAGAATCGATTCACTCTCTCGATCGACCATCCGTGCGAGGGTGAAAAGTCATCTTTGAAAACGCACTGTGCCCAAACCCTTCGGGCGCTCTCGTAAGCGAGAAGTGAACCGCGAGTCACGATCGGACACAATCCTCACCGGCACACCATGATAACGGATGATCGCTCCAAAAACAAGCGCGCCTTTGTTCCACAGTATAAGTGTCTCTACAGGGAATGAAGTGTGCGCTCTTGGTCAAACGGTCGACTATCACCCAAATCGAGAGAACTTCCTGAGTCCTTGGCAAAACCAGAGATAAAGTCCATGGAGATCTCTTCCCATTTCCACAGGGCACACTCGGTTTGTAACAAATAAAGTGGCCTTTGTCTAGGTGCCTTCACTTGCGACAAGTGAGACACCGGTGACAAACTCGCCACATCTCTCTTCATTCCCATCCACGGTAAGGTGCGCTTAAGGTCTCGATACATCTTGGTACCCAGGGGTGCCAAGCAAAAGGGGCTGTGGGCCTCAGAGAGCAACTCGCTCGCAAAACGCAATGTCTGGAACACACAACCGGCCTCTATAAGTCAACCCACTTTATCGGTGAATATACAAAGTCAAAGTCACCGCAAGACTAACTCTATCAACCAATCTCTTAAGTGCGGGGTCACCCAATCGTTGTCTATAATCCGGCGCCTAATCGATTTGGTACGAGCAGTCAATCGAGCTACCTCGGCGGTAACCTCTCCCAACAACATCGCAACCTCGGCCCGCTCGAACTCTCTCTCGCAAACGGGGTGGGAACTCAACAACGCCGCAGAGTGCGACGTCTTTCTACTCAAAGCATCGGCCACTACGTTGGCTTTACCGGATGGTACAAAATCTCGCGATCATAATCCTTTACCAACTCTAACCATCTCTCTCGCCTCATATTCAACTCCTTCGAGTAAGCAGATACTTGAGGCTCGGTGATCGGTAAACATCGAATCCGCTCACCATACTGGTAATGCCTCCAAATCTTGATTGCAAACACCCACATTTGCCAACTCCATATCATGAGTCGGGTAGTTACGCTCATACGGCTTCGGTGACGGGAAGCATAGGCAATGACCTTCCGTCTTTGCATCAACACACAACCTAATCCAAACTTGGAAGCATCTTTGAGACCACGAAACCACTGTCCCCTCCGGATCGCCAACATCAGTCTTTGAAGTCAAAGCGCGCTTGAGCACGCAAAGCTCTCATCACACTGCTTTGTCCCAAACAAACTCGACACCCTTCCTCGCCGAGACGAGTGAGGGGCGAGGCTAAAGCCGAAAAGTCCTTGACGAACCGACGGTAGTAACTCTGCCAAACCAGAGAAAGCTGCGAATCTCGGAATCGAAGTCGGCTTGGCCCATGAACTCACGGCCTCAATCTTCGCGGGGTCCACGGCTATACCATCTCTCGAAACCACGTGGCCTAGGAAGGCCACCGCTCCAACCAGAAATCACATTTGGAAAACTTCGCATAAAGTGGTTTTCCTCAAAGCCGCCGATGCTACGCCTCAAATGCTCGCATGGTCTTCTTTAGACCTCGAATAAATCAAAATATCGTCAATGAACACGATGTGAAGGTGTCCCAAAATGATTTGAACACCCTATCCATCATGTCCATGAACGGTGGTGGGGCATTGGTCAATCCAAACGACATGACCACAAACTCATAGTGACCATATCTAGACCGAAAGTTTGTCTTAGGAATGTCGGCATCCCCGATCCGCAAATCGATGGTAACCGGATCTCGAGATCTATCTTGGAGAACACGAAGCTCCCTGAAGGCGATCGAACAAATCATCGTCACGGGCAACGGGTACTTATTCTTCATCGCCACCTTATTAAGCTCGCGGTAATCAATACATAAGCGCATAGAACCATCCTTATTTTTCACAAACAGAATCGTGCACCCACGGGGACACACTCGGACGGATGAACCCTCGATCTAACATCTCCGCAGAATCGAATCTTGATTCCTTTAACTCACTGGCGCCATACGATCACGGAGCCTTCGAGATAGGGAGGGTCCACGGCTCGAGCTCAATTGTGAAGTCAACCTCTCTCTTGGGGCAACCCCAGTAACTCCTCAGAAACACGTCCCGCAAACTCCCCGCGACGGTGCACGATCAGCAGCATACGAGGCGGCTCTTCCCGCACAACTTGGCTAGATAGCCCCAAGCTCCATGAGCTAGCAAACGACGAGCTTTCACGGTGACACCATCGGCGGGCAAACTCCACCCTGGACTCCACGAAACTTAAAGTGGGGACGACTGGCGGCCTAAACACTACTTCTTTCGGTGGCGATCAATCAACGCGTGGTTAGCGACTAACCACTCCATACCAAAAATCACATCAAAACCGCTCATAGGCGGAACTATGAGCGTAGCCCCTAAGCAACTCTCCAGGATATCTCGATCCGGCCATCCCTAATCTTATCTCTAGCCAACATATTAACTCCCGAAGGAGTTGCAACAGATAACTCGAAACCTAGAGGCTCTAGTCTTAACTTAGCATGCTCGGCCAAACAACACAGATACAAATGAATGCGTGGAACCAGAATCAAACAAGACAAATGCGCGATGATCTAAAACAAGAAAGCGCACTCGCCACAGCGGCATCCGCACGCTCGGCCTCTGACGGGTCGTAGCAAACACTCGACCCGCTGCTACTGGCCGATCACAAAAACGGGCCATGTGTCCTCTCTACCACAACGGAAGCACAATCTAGGTCCAAGCCGACAAGCTCGGCATGGACTTTCCCACAAGTAGCACAAGCGGGAATCTGCTGGGTCCTCCCTCTTTGTTGAAATTTGAAGCGGATTTGGAGCTCTCCGTGATCTCTGCTTCGAAGCGCCCTTGGCGGCGCGCGCCGCCCGAAAGTCAAACTTCCTCTTACCCCACACTTTGGGACGGAGACCGAATGAGAGCGGCAACAACCCGCTCAGCAGGATACTTCCCATTATAGATCGTGGGCTAGCTGGGCGGCCACGGCATAAGTGTCGTGGGCCCGAGCCCGACATCCGGGAAACACCCGCCTCAATCCGGATATGAACTTCCGAATCTTCACTCCGGGGTGGCAATCAACCGAGGAGCAAAATATCCATACTCACGAGAACTTGCGCTCATAATCCTCAATGGAATCGAAACTCGCTTGAGTTACGGAAGAGCTCCACCATCTTCTCTTGAGCCTCATCACCGATGAACTTTACCTTGAACTCGGCCTTGAAGAACTCCCAAGTAGCGGGTGGAGACCCGGTGGTCTCTCGCTCAAGGTGGACTCCCACCACCATCTCATTTGTGCCTCCTAGCACATGAGCCACACATTTCGGCCTCTCGAATATCGGGGCACACCATGATCGTGAAGGTGTACTCCAAATGGGCAATCCACTGGCTGCCGCTAGCGCATCACCGGTGGCATCAAACTTCTCGAGCTTCCACTTCACAAAATCCTTCACCACCTACCCAACTCCTCGGCACCCTCGCCATATCCGCCTCTGGGGCTACTTGCTCTCGAGGAGAGGTGGAGGTGCACTTGAGCTCTCTTTGAACCAATCGAGTCCACCGCTCGATCTGGGCTCGGGACTCTTCCATTCTTGCCACGCCAACAAGGCACAGGTCTCGCCTCTGGTCACTCAACATGCTGACCATAAAAGCCCTCATAGACTCGGCAAACTCGCTCCAGAGCGATCTCACGGCCTTCGATCGCCTCAACGCCCTCTCTAGGCGTAACAGAGGAGCTCTTTGGTGGAATGCCATCGATCTCGGCTTGGGACGATGTCCTGCGATGATCGATCCGATCTCGATACCTCGACACGCTCTCGAACCTCCTCTCCGATGCGGGTGGTCGGCATCTTTGGTGATCTACATCCAAACCAACAACGAATCAAAACACCGCTGTCACCATTCCACAACACCAAACAAGGCATACACTAGATGATAGGTATTGTAAATTCTTAACCCTTTTCCTTTCTAAAACAATAAATCTAGGCGTACTGATGACTAGCCGGAGTGCTTGTGATCATGGAAGGATGACCTACAACAAAGGTCGGTCCTCTGAATCTATGACTACGAGCTCGATACCAATCAGTAAAGACCAGACCCAAAAGGGGCTCTAAATGGCCTTTACCCCAATGCATGTATTGAAAAAGAAGACATTATGAAAAACACATTTCGGATTCCAAGTAAAAGCAGAAATATTCAACAACCAAAACATACATTTCTAAAAGCATACTGCAGTGAGAGATTTATTTAAACCATTAAAACAATCCACAAGTACAAATATCTTTGGAATCCATAAAACGTAAGAAAACATCCGGGGCTCTGTGCCCGTCTACATGCATTCAGGGAAATAACAAAAAGTCAAGAGTCATGATAAAATAAAATAGTCGGAGATGACAAAGCAGGATTCCATGATCACGGCTCCTCCTTCACCATCCTCTCTCGCCTTGATTATTACGTGGAAAACCACGTAATAAGGGTGAGTAACGAATTACCCAAGAAGAATCCCCAACCGGGGTACAATACGATATACATGATCATCTAGAAGAATGTATGCAAGCTATGAGTACAAACACAGAGCGAAGCACATAGCTAAGTCCACACTTGGACCTCGGATGCCAACTCGTGGTCTTAGTCGGAAATACCACAACACACTAAACGCGCTATACGGGAACAAGTCCCGGCCTCGGCGACTGACTCACTGCCGATACGAAAGGTGCACGGCTCAAGATCCCGAGGAGCTCTCCGATCGGGCGCCTGTAATGAGCGTAAGCGCGCACCGCATGCTACCGCAAACTCGGGGTGCGGGGTCCAGTGGCAAGTCGCCTAGGTTCGATCCACCATGCCTAACTAAATCTCGGATCGGTGTCACCGACATAGGGTGTGAGACACGGACACGTGAACTATGTCACTGTACCACCGCTTTGAGGCTAAGGAACCGGTCGTGGTAGGCTTACACCAGAAGCGGTCCTTGCCCTAACAGTGGCAATCAAGGGCTACGGCCGAACACGCCGAGGACGTGCCGATCTGCCGGGGACGAGGCAATGCCAAGTCATCATCCCGACCGTTGGGGCAATTAACAGTTTGCCACCCTCACCCAAGATTCAGGGCCAGCCGTTAGGGTTAGCTAAACCCTAACGGGATCGTGGACGGAGTACCATCTCGCACGCCCCGCATCGGGGATGCAAGTTAAGTTATGCATCCGGCCGGATGATGCTACCTACCGAACTCTAAACCATAGCAATAATAATAATTCAATCAATGCGGTCCAATACGTGCTCAATGAGATACAAGGAACCTAGCATGATACTACGAAGCAAGAACAGATATCGAACATGCCAGAATGGAACAACCTAGCATGGGCTAACATGAGAAACAATACAAGAGTTCATGCCAGTTAGGAATTCAGAACAGAGCACCTAGGGCTAAACATGCTAATAGTCATACACAGGCATACAAAACAACAATCACAAATATACCGCAGGGCCCACACATTTCCGGTAAGAAATCCTTACCTTGGTCGGGAGGCTTCTACACACAAATCCTAAGCTGCGGAACAATCCCGAGCTAGCGTGCGGGAACCTAGCAAACCAATAATAATCAGCATCTAAAACGTCTAAACAACAATAGAACAGCAAGCTCGGCTCGGGGGACTCACGCGGCACGGCGACACGAGCTTGGCTCTGGCGCGAGCGCGCGGCGGCGGGCAGGGCGCGGTGCTGCCGCCGCTACAGCGGCACGGCAGGGCGGGCGCTGGCCCGCTGCAACCGCACGGCAAGACGGCACTGTTGCACGGCAGGACGCGCAGGCTGGCCGCTGCACTGGCACGGCACGACGCACGGATGCCGGCAGGGGACGCAGGCGCGCGGGCGAAAGCGCTCGGGCGAAGGCGCTGGCGTGGGCGGCGACAGTGACGATGGACGCGGCGGGGCGAAGCGGCGAGCAGCAGGCGAAGGCGCGCTGGCGCTGGCGTCGGCGTCGCTGGCTGGCGCAACCGCACGATCTGGCGGCGATGGTGTGCGAGGGCTGCTTGGGCCGGATTCTGGGCGATTCGTGCGACGGGCAGGGCCGCTCAACGGATCCGGGCGACACTGGAGAGCGATGGCGCGCGGGAGGTTCGCGGCGGTGGATCTCGCGGCCGCCGCTGTCCGCTTTGGCGTCGGCGGCAGGGCTGCTTCAACAGATCTCGGGCGAGCTGGACGGCGATGATGGTCGCGCTTCTCTCTACCTGTTTGCAATCAACACAAACACACACAACACTCTACATCTTACCTTCGCCGACATCAAAACCAAATGAGGAGATGAAGAGGATGAAGACTTACCGGAATGATGATGATCGAACCCAAGGAGATGCAAGGGAAGAAGAATCGGCAAAGGATATGGAGAGGGAGAGCTTGTGCGGCCAAGAGGAGATTTGGAGAAGAAGATGGAATAAACCTAATTCTATTTCATTTAACCAAATGCACCAAAACTCCAAAATCCAAGGTTAACTAAGATGTGATGCAGAAAGAACAACAAGAGCACCTAATGGCTTAATTGGCACACATCTCTACAAGCTTCGGGGAGACCGGGTTCAAAACCCATTTGCAACACAAATTCCTTTATTTTTACTTTTGCATCAAACCTTGCTCAAACCAAACCTCAAACCCCTCCAAAAACCTACATAAAACCATCCAATAATTTTAGTAACTGGAAAAGACACAAACGACCCTGACGGCCCGACCACATTACCAGATTACCCCTAGGGCATACCTGAAAGACCGGAAAGAAAACCTGGGTCGTTACACCAGCAGCCTCCTCCTAGCCATCCAGCCTCTGTCCCAAGTTACCTGGTGGAAAACCAAAGAAAAATAAGGGTGAGCAACAAGTTACAGCTATAAACTACCCTAGGTTCTACACCTGGATGCCCTTCGGGCCTTACTTAACCTAGGACTCGGTGCTGCCCATCGGGGAATTACACACCTAGGATGCCCATCGGGGTCTTACACCTCCAAGTCAGTGATGCCCATCGGGGACTTACACACCTAGGATGCCCATCGGGGTCTTACACCTTCAACTCAGTGATGCCCATCAGGGACTTATACACCTAGGATGCCCATCGGGGTCTTACACCTCCAACTCAGTGATGCCCATCGGGGACTTATGCACCTAGGACGCTCATCGGGGTCTTACACCTCCAACTCAGTGATACCCATCGGGGACTTATACACCTAGGATGCCCATCGGGGCTTACACCTCCAACTCAGTGATGCCCATCGGGGACTTAGACACCTAGGATGCACATCGGGGTCTTACACCTCCAACTCAGTGATGCCCATATGGAACTTACACACCTAGGATGCCCATCGGGGTCTTACACCTTCAACTCAGTGATGCCCATCAGGGACTTATACACCTAGGATGCCCATCGGGGTCTTACACCTCCAACTCGGTGATGCCCATCGGGACTTATGCACCTAGGACGCCCATCGGGTCTTACACCTCCGACTCGGTGATGCCCATCGGGGACTTATACACCTAGGATGCCCATCGGGGTCTTACACCTCCAACTCAGTGATGCCCATCGGGGACTTATACACCTAGGATGCCCATCGGGGTCTTACACCTCCAACTCAGTGATGCCCATCGGGGACTTATACACCTAGGATGCCCATCGGGGTCTTACACCTCTAGATGTCCATCGGGGTCGTACCCGACCGGGACCTAAACTAGTTACCCCTACAATCTTCTGCACCTTACATCACCTGTCTAACCCTAGCATGGATCTAACAGCATACAACGGGGAACATGGATATGCGAGGATGGAAGAACCTAACATGGAATTAATAGAATACAACATAAAGCATGGATATGTCAGGATAGGAGAACCCTAGCATGGAACTAACGGAACGCAAACATAACACGAACACGAAATCAAAAGCAAGCATGAATCCTAACCACTAGAAACTCATACAGTTACAAAAATCAATATGCTATCAAGTATTCGCAGGGTCCACACAACCCCGGGTAAGAAATCCTTACCTGAAAACAAGTGGGAATTAACTATCACGAATCAATTAACGACCCTCGAGCTTAAAGCGAACTCGAGCAACCTAGGCATACAATAAAACATCTTGAATAAATAAACAGCAGCCAGCAACTTTAAGTCTAAAAGGGGACAGGCTTGGGAATTACCAACCGAGAAGACACGCGGTCTCGGCAGCAAGAGGGCAGGAATGGGCGCTAGCTTGGGCGCGCGGCAAGACGAGCAGACGCGCTGGGGCGGGCGCGCGGCAAGGCGACGGGACGGCGGGGCAACGTGCGGGCGACATGGGCTGTAGAGATGGAGCGCGGACATGCGGTCTCGCTGGGACGGCGCGCGGGCGAGCAGAGCGACGCGGACGGATGGGGCGATGCGGCCGGTGCGCTAGGGCGCGGGCGATGCAAACGTGTCAGCGCTGGGCGCTGTCGTGCGGGCACGGCGATGGGCGGCAGTGGGCGATGCAGGGCGTGCGACCTGGTGCGGCGCGGAGGCTAGGCTGGTTTGGTGCGACGACGGCGAGGGCGTGGCTGGGGTGATGCTGGGGTGAGGGTTTGCGTGAGAGTGGAGCTTTTCTTTTTCCTTTTTTTTTCCTTCCTTCCCTAAGTTAAATAGGCTTTGGGAATCTCAAATTCCCTTCCCAAAGCTTCCCCCCTTCGAGCCCTGGCTGACGCACTATTTTTTCCTTATTTAAATCCAAGCTTCCAAACCTCTTTTTAGGCCAAGGGTTCGAGTCCACTAAATAACACCCTTCAAAAAAATATATATATATAAAAACCCTATTTTTCATTTAGCTAAAAACCGGGCTGTTACAATACTCCCTCCTTAGAAGACTTCAGTCCCCGGAAGTCGCTGTACTAAAACAACTCCGGGTAGCTCCTCCTCATCTCCCCTTCCAACTCCCAAGTAGCTTCCTCAATTCCCTGATTCCACCACTGCACTTTCACTAACTCAATAGCTCGGTTCCTCAAGACTTTCTTCTCAAATGCTAAGATCTTTATGGGTTTCTCCTAAAAGCTCAGGTCACGGTTCAGCTGCAAAGGCTCAAAATCTCTGACATGCGAAGGGTCTGCCACATACTGGCGGAGCATCAAAACATGGAACACACTATGCACTGCAGCCAAGGATGGCGACAATGCTAATCGGTAAGCTACGGCTCCAATCCTCTCGAGGATCTCGAATGGTCCAACAAACCTGGGGCTCAGCTTCCCCTTCTTACCAAACCTCAGAACTCCACGCATCGGAGCTACCTTAAGGAACACATGCTGGCCAACCTCAAACTCCAACTCTCTACGCCTGACATCGGCGTAGCTCTACTGCCTGCTCTAGGCAGTCAACATACGAGCTTTGATTTTCTGGACAGCCTCATTGGTCAACTGGATCAACTCCAGACCCAACACCTGCCTGTCTCCAACCTCTTCCCAGAATACCGGGGATCTGCAGCGCTACCGTACAATGCTTCAAACGGTGCCATCTGAATGGTCGACTGGAAACTATTGTTGTAGGCAATCTCCATCAAATATAAGTACTAGTCCCAACTACCCAGGATATCCAACACACAGGCTGGCAACATATCTTCTAAGATCTGATTTACCCGCTCCGTCTGGCCATCGGTTTGTGGGTGGAAGGCTGTACTGTAGCTGCACTATGTGCCCAAACCTGCTTGAAGGGCTTTCCAAAATCGTGATGTAAAACGGGAATATCGGTCGTAGATAATCTTAACTGGCACTCCGTGGTACATAACTGTTTGCTCAAGGAACAACTGTGGCCACTGCTCCACGGTATAGCTTATCCTGTCGGGAATGAAGTGTGCACACTTGGTCAACCTGTCAACGATCAACCAAATCTGTGCTGTTGAGGTTTGGTAAGCGGGGGAAGTTGAGCCCCAGGTTTGTAGGGCCTTTTGAGATCCTTGTGCGGATCGATGCGGTTGCTTATCGCTTGGCATTACCCTCGTCTTTGGCAGTAGTTCACAATGTTTTCCACGTTTCGATGTTGAGGCAATATGTGGCAGACCCGACACACGTCGTTGATCACGAGACTTTAGAGTTGAACAAAGATTTGAGTTTCGAGGAGAAGCCTGTGCAGATTATGGCTCGGGAGCGCAAGTCTTTGCGTAACCTAGTGAAGGTTAAGTGGAGAAATCAGAGGGCAGAGGAAGCTACTTGGGAGTTAGAAGACGAGATGAGGACGCTTGTTTCAGTCTTAGGACTTTTGGGGATGAAAGTCTTAAAAGGAGGAAATATTGTAACAGCCCAGGTTTTCCTTCCAGTTCTCCAAGCATGTTCGGTTGATTTTTCAGTTATTGTTTGGGCTGTTAGGGTTGTTTGAGCCTCTAGGGGTATTTTGGTCATTTTTCCCTCCAGGTCGATTTTACAGTTAACCAGGGTTTCAGGACTGTTTCTGTTAATTATGGATTTCAGTTATTCTTCGGTTACAAATTCTAGGGCAAGAGTTGCATTTCTGAGAAGTTTAGACGAATTTTTTTAGGTTAAAAGAAAAAGATAAGAATAAATTGTGTTGGAGCTAGGATTCGAACCATGGTGGTTTGGAAGTTGGATTTGAGCCAAATGAAGAGAAAATAAAATGGTTTTTAAAAGTGCTCTTGGTGGGATTTGAAGGTGAGATTTTTGGAGGCATTTTAATATTTTAAAAATAGGAAAAATGCAGTAGGGTTTTGTTCTTTTCTCTTCTTACTCTTCTTGGCCGACCATCCCCTTGTTTTTTCTCCTCACTTGGCCGAAAATTCACCATCTCCATTGCTCTCCATTGCCAAGCTTCCAAGTTTTCCTCCATAGCTCATCTTCTCCTTCTTGCTCCAAGGTAAGTCTTTGCAAAACTCCTTTTCTTCTTCTCCTTGTCTTGGCCTAGACCTAGCTCTAACCAAGAGAAGTTCTTCTTCTCTTCTCCATTTGTAAAGACCCGACCCGAAAAAGGTCCTAACCTAGGCCTTTACCTCAATGCATGCTTTTAAAACTTAAATATGTTATGCAAGATTGTCATCAAGATTCTGAATAAAATGTAAAACTTGCAACCATTCATTTAACAAACAATTATAAAACATCTTGAAACCTGTCCCTGTTTCCAATCACCTGTTCCAAGCAAAAAACAGTTCAAACATACTCTGATCAGAGATTTTATTTCAAAACATTCAGTTCCAAATCAGTTCAATAAAAGACAGAATCCAAATACAATCCAAAAACATCCTAAGGGCTCCGTGCCCAACTACATGCTTTCAAAGATCAAAACATAAAGCATAAACTCAGAGTTTGTAAAACAGCAGGATTCCATGATCAGCAGCTCCTCCTTCAACCATCCTGTCTGGCGTTGTAAAGACCCGACCCAAAAGGGGCTCTAAATGGGCCTTTACCCCCAATGCATGCATTCAAAGTAAGGACAATATACAAATATGATTTCGGATTCCAATTAAAATGAAAACATTCAGCATTCAAACAGAAATCAATACAGTTTACTGAAACCTGTCTCTGTCTCCAAGCACCTGTTTCAAGACAAATACATTTCCAAAAGTTTACTCTGATCAGAGATTTATTAAAATCATTCAAAACCTTCTCAGATACAACAATGCTGGAATCCACAAAAACATTGGGAAAACATCCTAGGGCTCCGTGCCCGACTACAAGCATTCAGGGGAAATAAAAAAACAAGAGTCATAATATAAAAGGTCAGAGATGACAGCAGGTTCCCATGATCACAGCTCCTCCTTAAGCCATCCTGTCTCGCACCATGGTTACCTGTGGAAAACCACAAAATAAAGGTGAGTAACGAATTACTCAGTAAGAATCCCCAACCAGGCTACAATACGATATACATGGTCATCTAGCCGAAAGATATGCAAGCTATGAATATAAACACAGAATAGAGCACATAGCTTAAGTCCACACTTGGACCTCGGATGCCAACTCAGGGTCTTAGTCCGGAATAATCCACCACACAATACGCCCTATACGAGAAACAAGTCTCGGGCCACTGCTTCATCGCCGATACGAAAGGTGCACTAGCTCAAGATCCCGAGGAGCTCCGGGCGGCGGCGCTGTAATGAGCGTAGCGCGCATCGCATGCTATTGCAGACTACGGGGTGCCAGTCTAGTGGCAAGCCGCCCGTGTCGATCCACCATGCCTAACTAAATCTCTCGGATCGGTGTCACCGACATAGGGGTGTGAGACACGGACACGTGAACTATGTCACTGTACCATCGCACCGAGGCTAAGGAACCGGTCGTGGTAGGCTTACACCAGAAGCGGTCCTTGCCCTAACAGTGGCAATCAAGGGCTACGGCCGAACACGCGAGGACGTGTCGGCGATCGGGGACGAGGCGGTGCCAAGTCATCATCCCGACCGTTGGGGCATTTGAACACCGCCACCCTCACCCAAGATTGCGGGCCACCGTTAGGGTTAGCTAAACCCTAAGGGGATAAGAGACGGAGTACCGTCTCGTACGTCCCTGTCGTGGATGCAAGTTACGTTATGCATCCGGCCCAGATGATGCTACCTACCTGAACTCTAACCATAATATCAACAGCAAACAATCCAATACAATCCAATACGCGCTCAACAGATACAAGGAACCTAGCATGATACTACGAAGCAAGAACAGATACGTGCATGCCAGAACGGAACAACCTAGCATGGACTAACATGAGAAACAACATAAGAAATCATGCCAGTCGGGAATTCAGAACAGAGCACCTATCAATAAACATGCTGATAAACACAAACAAGCATACAAACAGCATCACATAATATATCGCATGGCCCACACAACTCCGGTAAGAAATCCTTACCTGGCTGGGAGGCAGTACACACAAAATCCTAAGCTGCGATCGAACCCGAGCTAGCTACTGAGAACCTAACAAACATAATAATAATCACAATCCATAGGCCGAAATATAATAAAAATAAAAAAGGCTCGGCTTGGGAGCAACTCACGTGGCGCTGCTGACACGCGGACGGGCAGGCAGCACGACGAGGCTGCTGGTGGGCGCTGGTGGGCACAGAGGCTGCACGCTGGACAGGCGTTGGGGCACTGGCCACGCATGGCAGGCGCGGGCTGCGCGCGGACGGCTCTGTGGCAGGCGCGCGACAACTGCGACGGGCGACCTAGGCGGCTGCGACGGGCTGGTGCGCGCGACAGGCAGCTGCAAGGGTGCGACAGTGGCTGGTCGTGCGAGAGGGGCTGTCTGGGCGGCTTGGGCTTCGATCTGGGGCTGTCTGGGCGTCTGGGCAGCCTACTGCTGGGTGCCTAGCTGGGCTGCTCGGCTTAGCTGCTGCTTTGCTGGGACGACGCACGAACTACGGGGCTATAAGTAGAGAAGGAGCTCGGCTTGGGAGCTAGGGAGAAAAAGGTTGGGCGACCATGGAGTTTGGAGAAGAAGACCCAAAACCCTATTTTCTCTTCTTTTAAACAAATGCACCAAAACTCCAAAGATCCAAGGGTAACTAAGATATGACGCGGAAAGAGTAACAATAACACCTGGTGGCTCACTTGGCAAGGCTCTCCTCTAGCACATAAGACCATCATGGCTCGAACCCCGCCTGAAACACAATTTTCCTTTATTTTATCTTTTGGATCTATCCTTGGTCAAACCCATCCACAAAGCCTAAAAAACCTACTTAAACCCATCCAATAATTTTAGCAACTGGAAAAAGACATAAAGCCCTGACGGCCCGACCAGATTACCAAAGTACCACTAGGGCATACCTGGAAGACCGGGATGAAAACCTGGGCCGTTACAATATTCCCTCCTTTTTATGACTTTTGTCCTCGAAAGTCCTTAAGACTGAAACAGCACAGAATACTGCAATCTCATCCCGTCTTCCCCGCTCACGAGTGACCTCCTATGAACTCTGACTCCTCCACTGAACTTTTACCAAACGGACCTCATGATTACGCAACGTCTTCGTCTCAAAGACCAGAACACTTACAGGCTTCCCCCCGAAGCCCAAATCCTCAATTAGCGGCAAAGGCTCAAAGTGTAACGGCCCAGTTTTCTATTTAGGTTACCTAGGTGAGTTCGGGTCATTATTCGGATGTTCGGATGGGCCGTTAGAGCTGTTTTAACCCTTAGGGGCATTTTGGTCTTTTACCCCCGGTCAGGGTTTTGTGGATTTTCAGGATTTCAGGGTCATTCCTGCCTTTGTCGAAGCTTAATGGTTGTTGGTTGCAAGACCCTAGAGGTTTGGGCAAGTTGTTTGGAAGTTTGGAGGTGTTTTAGAAAATGGCAAAATTAATTATAATTTTGGTGCTTCCATTGGGTTTTGAGCCCTTGCCCTAAATGGTCTTGGGGAGTTTGTAGGAAAAGAGAGTTTTATTTTAAAATAAGTTTTCTTCGGCCGGGTTTGGAAAGAGGAAGCTTTGGGAAGGGATTTTAGACCTATTTAATTAGGGAAAAGGAAAGAAAATCAAGAAAACCCCTTTTCCCCTTGTTTTGCAAAATCCTCTCTTTCTTTCTCTCTCTCTCTCTCTCTCTCTCTCTCTCTCCTAGCCGACCTCACCAAGAAACCCTAGCTGCCCACCATGCCATGCCCACCAAGCACGGCCAGCTCTGCATCTAGCCGCACCCCCGCTCGGCCAAGACAAATGCCAGCGCACGCAGCTTCAAATTACCCGCCCAACCCAGCGCGCACGAACAACCTGGCCGCTCCGCACCAGGCTGCCCAGACGCGCCGCACAGCCCTGTACTCCGCCCAGTAGCGCCGCACCGACCTGCATCAAGTCGCCAAGACGCGCCGCGCCGTCCCGCACCAGGCCGCTCTACACCGCGCCGCACGCGTCGCCCCTACACCGCCCGCGTCTGCGTGCCCGTGCCGCTCATCCGCGTCGCCTCGCCGCCCGCGCCAGCGCGCAAGCGCTGTCGCGATCAGCGCGGGGCCACAAGTCCCTGCCCTCGCAAGGCCCGGGGACCGATAGAGCCTCAAAGCGGCGGCCGGCTGCTCGCTCGGTACTGCACGTCCTGCCTTCCCACTTGCCGCCGAGAGCCTGTTTTGCCAAGATTGTTGGGGTTGAGACCTAGTACCCTCTCGTTTGGTAATTCCCGAGCCTCCACTCTTTTGGACCCTAGGCTGTTGGCTACCGTTTATTTAATTAGGTTGTTTTTATTAAAATGCTTAGGTTGCTCGGTTTCGCTTTAAAGCTCGAGGGTCACTATTTGATTGTGAAAGTTATTTCTGCTTGTTTCCAGGTAAGGATCTCTTACCGTGGTTGTGTGGACCCTGCGATGCTTTCTTGATTGTGCCTTATATGCATGTTTACTTTTATGAACATGATTAGTGGATAGGACAGCTTGTGATTGCATTCTTGCTAGCATGTTTGCTTGTTTGTACATGTTAGTGCCATGCTAGGATTGTTCTTCCAAAGCATGCTCGAGATTCCTGCTTGAAGTTCGTAGTATCATGCTAGGTTATGTATGATTGATGATTATGTGTATGTTTAGCCAGGAATCAGTTACTCTGTACTTTTAGCTAGTATAGTAGAGTTTGTCATCATCCAGAGGCTGAGAGCGGACATAACGTACTTTGTCCCCACTGGTCGGGAGTAGAGGGAAGCATAACGTACATTGCTTCCCCCTAGATCGATGTGGATTTAGCTACCACATCGGCATAAGCCTAGTTTGTAGCTCGCTAGAGCGGAACCCCGCCAAGCGGTGCAAGCCTCGCCTTGGCGGTTCTTAGCTTCGTGTCGTCGGTGGTACAGCCGCACAGATGAGTGTCGAGGGCCTCGCACTACTCGTGTTCGATGACACCGTTTCCGAGTCTTTAGGCATGCGTGCACGCCCGCGTAGTTTGTACCTAGCCCCCACATTTACGCCGGTTGCAAAGAAGATGCGGTGTGTGTGCGTGCACACGCGTTAGTCGCCGGTTCGGAGAGCTCCCCCGGGCTAATGTTCGTGAGTACACTAGTTCCTTCCTGTTTAGAGCCAGACTTCGGGTACTCTCCCGGTAGTCCAGATTTATTAGCGAGGGTAAGAAGGCCCTTGAGAACACCCATTGGGATTGGTTTTTGAGCTAATCATTTGGTCGAGGGAGAAAGACCCTCTAGGGTGTCGGACATCTTTGGGATTGGCTTTTGAGCTAATCAATTGGCCGAGGGAGAAAAACCCTCGGAGATGTCCCGGGATTGGTTATGAGAGCCAATCATTAGGCCTAAGTAGGAGACTTACGAGGATTCCAGATTCTCGCCTTGTAAGCTCGTTGAGCTATGATCCGTGTTGGTAATTGTTTGCATGTATACTAGGGTGCTAGATGATTGATGTATCTTATTGTACCCTGGTTGGGGATTCTTTATTGAGTATGTTTATACTCACCCTTATTCTCGTGGTTTTCCACCGTGTAACTCGGGACAAGACCGGACGGCTAGCGGAGGGAGCCGATTGATCATGGAGCCGCAAGACTGTCTTTATTGTTTGCATATTTGTTCAGCATGTAGATGGACAGGAGTCCTTGGGGAACCATTATTAAAAGTTGTTTGAACTGTTTTGAATGTTTTTATATATACTGGCCAGGCTTGTTTTACTTCGTTGGTTTTTCTTAAACAAAATTGTTGATTGTGTTTTAAGCATTCCCTGTTCTAAATGTTTTGAAAGGTTTTAAAGATGAGCACTAAACCGCTCGGTGAAATATTTAACTTGCATGCTGAGTGAGAACCTAGGTTTAGGACCGTATTTTGGGTCGGGTTCTTACACAAAGTCCACAATGAGCGATGGGTCCGACACATACTGCCACAACATCGATACATGGAAACACTGTGCACAGCTGACAATGACAGAAAAAGCTAACCAATATGCAACTCTGCCAATCCTCTCGAGAATTTCAAATGGTCCAACAACAGGAGACTCCTCTTCTCCCGCTTACCAAACCTCAACACAACTCACAACGGTGCAACCTTAAAAGCACGCACTGTCCAACCTCAAACTCTAAAACTCGACACCGAACATCGGCGAAACTTTCCTGCCTGCTCTGGGCTACCAACATACGAGCTCTACACTTTTGCACTGCACTGTTGGCCAACCGCAGCAACTCAGGACCCAAAACAAAACTGACGACCACCAACCTTTTCCCAAAACACTGGAATCCTACAACACTTACAATACAACGCCTCAACGGAACTATATGAACTAACAGCTGGGAACTGCTACCCAAAGCAAACTCATAAAACCAACACTGGGCTCCCGCTGCCTCATCACGGAAACACCAACTCGCAACAAGCTCTGAAGGATCTGGTTCACTCCTCCCAAAAGACCATCGGTCAGAGGGTGAAAACACTACAGGACTGCACTCGGCTCATAAGTCTCTTAACAACGCTCTCCAGAACCACAGTTCATCAATGCACTGCCTAGAATAACCTTTGTTGCCACACCCTGGTGCCAACAACTCTAGCCTGAAACCGCCATGTCACTGCTCCATAGTAATGACATGTCCACCGGGACGAGGTGCAAGCTCTAACTACCACAACTAATCCGCCAAACAACCGAACCCACTCAACAAACTCAACCAGCTACCGACTTCCACACGGAATCCTACAAACCAACAACTTGAGTGCTACGAACTCGGCAGCCTAACCAACCACACACTACATAACCACGCCAATCTACTCAACTCCAACTCGACCTAGATCACTGTCTGGAAAAGTCAGCCTGCCAACAACCGGGCCCCAGCGGGCTCCCTCCACCAAACTTACCTCCATGCAAGCAACGGAATGAAGCTTGCCTCTAATATGAAACACATCTCACAAGTCCAAACGATAACACATACAGGCTTAACCCTCTAGCTAGGCTTATTGCACCTTCCCACCGAAACTTCATAAACGGAACTCCACTACTCGATTAACACCAACTACCAAGAACTAGAATACCAATAATGTCTGGCAGAGCACAAGCCACACTAACCACAAGGATCCCTCAAAAGGTCAAGACCCTAATCCAACCACAGTGGTGCAACCTCTACCCACAACTGATACAAAGGAGTTCTTCAACTACAAAGGTGCAACAACTTCCATGCCAACACACAAATACCTTAACCAACTAGGCCAAACACTCATAGGAGGCAGAACAACCCTTACTGCAACCTCTAGAACACCACTCAAGAGTCCGCTTAACTGGACAAACAACTGCTTCCAAGCAGCCAACAAACTTTTCCCTCTTGCTAGCACCACTACCATCAACTCCAAGACCAAGGAATAATCTGGCAACTCCCAAGGAGAAACAGTTCCTTACAAGCGGACAACCGAAGGACAGAGAGCTCCACACATGCTCTCTGTCTTGCTCAGCTAAAGCAACAACACCTAAGTCTCACGGTGCAACAATAGGGGGTCCACCACAGACTTAACCTCCAACCACACACTAGCCAAGACACACCTCCAAACACCAAAGGGGAAACTCTCAACATCCTGGAAACAGGAAAACAACCAACAGGGCACAAACCACTCGCCCCACGAGCAAAGCTAACTTCTAGCAACTCAAAAACCACACCTTGGTCAACACCAAGCACCAACTTGCCACCACACCGGAACCAATCGGGACTCTACTCCAAACAAACTCTAACTTGCTAGCCTACAAAATCTGCCAGCAACTCACCCGAGGTCTACAACCTACACGACTCCTGCTTGCCAACTGAAACTCACTACCTGGGCCTGACTGAGCTCTGGTGAGGCTCTCCACAACTAGGGTTCTTCGGCAACCCTCGACACACACTGTCGTCTAACGGTCAACAACCAACTGCCTGAATAAACAACTCCTTTTTCCAGCATCACAACCATGCTGGCCTGCTCCGAACCTCGAAACCAAAAGACCAGAAACGCTTCAGAATGCATCATCCTCCTACTCAAAGCATCAGCCACATCGTAACTTCCACCCATGGTAAGGATTCCGAGCAACACCCTAAGCAACTACGGTCAGGAACTACGCGGCTTCACTACAACCACCATTTGTTCAGTACCATCTGAACTCCAACCATGAACACAAGAGGTTCCACCAACCAAACTTAGGTTCAACTCAACAAACTTGCCTAAGCAACAACCCAACTACGAGCACGGTATCCTTACAACCTCAACTAAAGCCTTACAACATCCACCTGGAGTTCAACTACTCCAAGAACTGAGCACTAGTTCTCCAATGCAAACCCTACATGGTTCTGAAACTCTCGCCACCAGAACAAACTACACAAAACACACTTGTGTGCACAACTCTCAACCTTCCTTCTGAGATCCAAGGCTAACAGGTGCTTTCCAAAAGGCAACACTAACTTCTTGCAGAGATACAATCAACCAAAGGAACACCAAAAGTTCCATCTCCACACGATACTCGAAGCTGCTGCAACCTTGCTCTACTAAAGCATAACAATGCCAAACCAAACTTACTTTATACCAAGCCTCTACCAAGTGTGCTTACACATAAGGCGTCCAACTCCTCTCATAAGGCATCCTACCCATCTCATAGGCATCCAACTCGCCTCATAGGCATCCAGCTCATCTCATAGGCATCCAGCTCATCTCACGAGCATCCAACTCATCTCACGGGCATCCAACTCATGGTTCCCCTGCTGGACGGAACTCGCATCTACAATGCTCACTCAACTCAGGTTTAGGCACCTGAAGGTAGTGGACCGCACTACCAACCACAAAGATCTCTTGGCCTCAGCCCTAGCGTGAGACTCACACGCACTAACACTTACCAACCGTCAACCTGCTGACTTACTCAACCACCAGTAACACTGGGAAGAGGCTCCAGCTCCTCTCGAACATCCTTTCGCTTGTAGTCCTTCGACAACCACTGAACTAGCCCTCTTGCACGACCTAAACATGTGCAACTGCCATAAACGGATCCAAAGGCTCAAGGAGTGTGCTGAACTCCGGACGAATTATAGAACCATCTGTCCTACTCGTGCCAAACTTAGGTCTGAACCAGAATAGTGCCAAAGTGGCACACCAACCAATGCACCTCAAGTGCCACTACTACCAAATCCACATCTTACTACAAATGGGGCCAGCAAGGTCACAACTTCAAGTGACAAAACTCTGGCTAGGCATACAAGGGCTTAAAACTCAAACAACCATGCCTATGGCATCTCATCAAACTGAAGGCTCACGACCTACTCTTGCATCTCCACATGATGCTCAACAAAACTCTAGCTGGCTTTCTCAACATGCAGCAGCTAGCCCTACTCCAGGGGCTCACCAAAAGAAGAGTGCTCAACTCTACTAAACCATTGAGGAAACCACCAACGAATCAAGTTCGATGGGAACACTGCTCGCTGCACCCTTAACCAGAGGGTTCCGGCTTACTGGCTGCAAACGACAACACTTTACAAGAGCACAAAGATGCCTCTACATCCTCCACGAAGGCTACTAACTCTGCAGCCACTCACTGGGCAATCAAACAATCAGCTAAGGCTCAAGATCAACACTTGAGCTACCCAGGCTAGTCCATACTAGGACCTGCTCCACAAGCATCCACATAAGCAAAGCCAAAGCTAAATCCTCTCTTGGAGTGGTACTCCAAGGCAAAACACCTCCACCTTCTAACTAGGGGAAAACAAACAACTGGGCCACAAGTGGCCTACGGAAGTCTAACCTCTGCCTCCCTCTGGAACGATGTCCCAGTGGCATCCGAATCTATCTGGGTACCTCAACAAGACACAACATACATCACACACTGCGGGAAGTTGGCATGATGGCGCTCTAAACCCAAACCAACAACGAGTCAGAACTTGCTCGTCTCCACTCCACAACACCACACAAGGCATACACTAGATGAAAAGTATTGTAAATTCTTAACCCTTTCTTTAAAAAAGTAAACTTAGGCGTACCTGATGACTGTCGAAGTGCTGGTGATCATGGGGAAAACGACCTACAACAACAAAGTCTGTCTCACGAATCTATGACTCGAGCTCGATACCAATCAGAAAGACCCGACCCAAAAGGGGCTCTAAATGGGCCTTTACCCCAATGCATGAATTCAATGTAAGGACAATATAAAAATATGATTTCGGATTCCAATTAAAATTAAAACATTCAGCATTCAAATAGAAATCAATACAGTTTACTGAAACCTGTCTCTGTCTCCAAGCACCTGTTTCAAGACAAATACATTTCCAAAAGTTTACTCTGATCAGAGATTTATTAAAATCATTCAAAACCTTCTCAGATACAACAATGTTGGAATCCACAAAAACATTGGGAAAACATCCTAGGGCTCCATGCCCGACTACATGCATTCAGGGGAAATAAAAAGACAAGAGTCATAATATAAAAGGTCAGAGATGACAGCAGGTTCCCATGATCACAACTCCTCCTTCAGCCATCCTGTCTCGCACCTTGGTTACCTGTGGAAAACCACAAAATAAGGGTGAGTAACGAATTACTCAGTAAGAATCCCCAACCGGGGTACAATACGATATACATGGTCATCTAGCCGAAAGATATGCAAGCTATGACTACAAACACAGAATAGAGCACATAGCTTAAGTCCACACTTGGACCTCGGATGCCAACTCAGGATCTTAGTCCAGAATAATCCACCACACAATACGCCCTATACGAGAAACAAGTCTCGACCTCAACCTCGCTCATCATCGTCGATACGAGGGTGCACTAGCTCAAGATCCCGAGGAGCTCTCTCGGTCGGCGCCTGTAATGAGCGTAAGCGCGCACCGCATGCTCACTGCAGACTGGGGTGCCAGTCTAGTGGCAAGTCGCCGTCAGTCCGACCACCATGCCTAACTAAATCTCTCGGATCGGTGTCACCGACATAGGGGTGTGAGACACGGACACGTGAACTATGTCACCGCACCACCGCACTTTGAGGCTAAGGAACCGGCCGTGGTAGGCTTACACCAGAAGCGGTCCTTGCCCTAACAGTGGCAATCAAGGGCTACTACGAACACGCTGAGGAAGTGCTGACTGCCGGGGACGAGGCAATGCCAAGTCATCATCCCGAACGTTGGGGCATTTAACAGTCTGCCACCCTCACCCAAGATTGCAGGGCCAGCTGTTAGTGTTAGCTAAACCCTAAGGGGATAAGAGACGGAGTACCGTCTCGTACGTCCCTGTCGTGGATGCAAGTTACGTTATGCATCTGGCTCGGATGATGCTACCTATCTGAACTCTAACCTATAATATCAACAGCAAACAATCCAATACAATCCAATACGCGCTCAAGAGATACAAGGAACCTAGCATGATACTACGAAGCAAGAACAGATACGAGCATTCCAGAACGGAACAACCTAACATGGACTAACATGAGAAACAACTTAAGAAATCATGCCAGTTGGGAATTCAGAACAGAGCACCTATCACTAAACATGCTGATAAACACAAACAAGCATACAAACAGCATCACTTAATATATCGCAGGGCCCACACAACTCCGGTAAGAAATCCTTACCTGGTTGGGAGGCAACTACACACAAAATCCTAAGCTGCGATCGAACCAGAGCTAGCTACCGAGAACCTAACAAACACAATAATAATCACAATCCATAGGCCTAAATATAATAAAAATAAACAAGGCTCGGCTCGGGAGCAACTCACGCGGCGCGGCTGACACGCAGACGGGCAGGCAGCACGGCGAGGCTGCTGGTGGGCGCTGGTGGGCGCAGAGGTCGACGCTGGACAGTGCGCTGGGCTGGCCGCGCGCATGGGCGATTCGGGCGCAGTGAACGCATGGGACAATTTGGCCGCACGCGGACGCGGGGCTGAGACAGCGCAGCGGACCTTGAGCGAGGACGCTCGTGGGCGGCGAGCGACGCGCGCGGCAGCGCGCGCGATACGCAGCGCGCGACGGTGACTGGCGGCTGCGACGGGCTGGTGCACGCGACAGGCTGTAGGGGTGCGACAGGGGCTGGGTGTGCGACAGGGGTTGTCTGGGCGATCTCGGCAGCCTGGGCTGCGATCTGGGGCTGTCTGGGCGTCTGGGCAGCCTGCTGGTGGGCGCCTAGCTGGGCTGCTCGGCTAACATGCTGCTCGGCCGGGACGACGCATGAACTATGGGGTGCAAGGGGAGAAGGAGCTCGGCTTGTGAGCTAGTGAGAAAAAGGTTGGGCGACCATGGAGTTTGGAGAAGAAGACCTAAAACCCTATTTTCTCTTCTTTTAAACAAATGCACCAAAACTCCAAAGATCCAAGGGTAACTAAGATATGACGCGGAAAGAGTAACAATAACACCTGGTGGCTCACTTGGCAAGGCTCTCCTCTAGCACACAAGGCCACCCTGGCTCGAACTGAGACGAACCCGACCCAAAACATGGCCCTAAACCGGGGTTCTCACTCAGTATGCAAGTTAAATATGATAACAAGCGGTTTAGTGCTCATATTTAAAAACCATTCAAAACATATGAGAAGGGGGAACCCTTAAAACATAAACAACTGTTTTCATTTAAACAAACCAACAATAGTAAAACATCCTGGCCAGTATTTATAAAAATATACAATACAATTTAAACCGCGTTTTAAACAATGTTCCCCTAGGACTTCTGTCCATCTACATGCTGAATAACAATGCAATAATAAATGACAGAGTGCCGGCGGCTCCCCATGATCAATCAGCTCTCTCCGCTAGCCATCCTGGTGTTGTCCCAAGCTACCTCAAAGATAAATAAGGGTGAGTATAAACATACTCAATAAGAATCCCCAACCGGGGTACAATACGATACATCAGTCATCTAGCACCTCAACATGCAAGCAAACAGCTATCAACACAGATCATAGCTCAACGAGTTCATAAAACAAGATCTGGAGCCATCAGAAGTCTCTTTCTTCCGGCCTAACTGGGATTCGATACACTGACCAATCCTGGGACATCACCGAGGTATCTGTCACTCGGGGGGAATACACTGATCCCTAGAATGTCCTCAAGGGCCTCCTTGCCCTTGCACTAATCTGGACTTACGGGAGAGTATCCAAAGTCAGGCTCTAAAGGAAAGAATGGTGTACTCACGACATTAGCCCGAGGGAGCTCTCCGAACCGGCAACTAACGCGTGTGCGCGCACACCGCATGCTCTCTACAACCGGCATAAATGTGGGGGCCTAAGGGAAAACTACGCGGGCCAGATGCACATGCCTATGACTAGGAAGCGGTGTCACTGATCACAGTAGCGCGAGGCCCTTGACGCTCATCTGTGCAGCCTGATCCACCGACCTGAAGCTAAGAACCGGCCAAGGTAGGCTTACACCGTTGGCAGGGTTCCGCTCTAGCAGGCTACAAACTAGGCTATTGCCGAAGTGGGTAGCTAAGTCCACAACCGGCGGGTCGGGGGGGGGGGGGGGTTGCAAGATACGTTATGCTTCACACACTTTACTCCCGACCTGAGCTAAATCCACCTTGGCGACCGGGGGGGTAGCAAGATACGTTATGCTTCGCACACTTTACTCCAGATCAGTGGGGACAAAGTACGTTATGTCTGCTCAGCCTCTGGATGATGACAAACCCTACAACTCTATCTAAGAGTACAGAGCAAAAATCAATGATTCGTGGCTAGCAAGGAATGACCGACATAAATCACATTACCTAGCATGATACTACAACTTAAGCAGGAATCATAAGCATGCTGGCAGAACAAACCTAGCATGGCACTAATATGTAAAATCAGGCAAACATGCTAGCAAGAAATCAATCAACTGCTCTATCTCTAACATGCTCATAACAATCAGCAAGTATACAAAGTGCAATCGAGATATATCGCAGGGTCCACACAACCACGGTAAGAAATCCTTACCTGGAACAAGCAGAAAAACAATAATAATAAATCACAAATCAACGAACGACCCTCGAGCCTCTAATCGATCCCAAACAGCCTGAACATCAAACAAAGCACTCAAATCACATACATAAAACAACCCAAATAAATCCATAACCAGCAGCCAATAAATCAGGGCCCAACGAAGAAAAGACTCGAGAAATACCATTCGAGAAGCCACAAGGCTCGGGCCAACCAACACACCACAAGCAAAGTCGTCTTAGGCAGGGCGGGCCGGGCTGGGAGCCGTACGCGCGCGCGCTTGACACAGTGGAACGGCAGCGGCGGGCGCGAGCTCGCAAAGCACTGTGCGCGCGCGCAGCGGCAGGCGACGCGACGCGACGGGGCTCGGGACGCCCGGATGGCACGGCGAGCTACGAGGCATCTTGGCTCGGCGCACTGATGCTAGGCGGCATGCACGCAGAGCGAGGCGACCCGGTCGGGCGAGGGTTGAGTGACGCGACTCGAGCGGCCTGGGCGACACTATGCGACGCAAGCAGCAGCGGGCGAAATGGGCGACCAGCGACGCCGCACGCGATCAGGCGGTGGGCTCGAGCTGGCTCGGGCGTGGACGAGCTGGGTGGGCGACCAGGGGGGCTCGGGCGTGGGAAGGGGCTGGGGTCGGGCTGGAGGAGAGAGAAAGGAAAAAAAAGAGAAAAAGGGAATGTTGGGAAAAATTTAAGGAAAATGGTATTTTAAATAAAAAAAGAAATTTCCTTTTTCTTTTTATCCTTATCCAAAACCATTCTATCCAAATTTTCCAATTTTCCAAAAATCCTTAAAATTCCTTAAATCCCATTTCCCGGCTTCCGCCTTCGAGACCCGATTGAAGCAACCTTTTCCAATCAATAAATCTCACTTAAATCAACCTCCCAAATCAACACTGAGGGCCCGGCTCGAATCCTGAAGGAAACACCCAAACAACCATCACTTTGCCCAAAACCCAATTCACAACCGAACTCCCAAACGAAAAGCCCAAACATCTCGGGACTCGCAGTCCACAACAAACAAGCCTCAACAAAGGCAGGAGCTGCCTCGATGCCCTGAAAAACCACAAATCCTGCCCAGGGAGCCAAAAGACCAAAATACCCCTAAGGGTCAAAACAGCTCTAACGGCCCAACCGAACCATCAATCTGGAACCTAAGCACCTCGAGAACCAGGAATAGAAAACTGGGCCGTTACAATACTCCCTCCTTATAAGACTTTCATCCTCGAAAGTCCTAAGACGAAACGGCTCTAGGAATACTCCACTGATTCCTAGCCAACTGAACTTCTCGGCTATGACAACACTAGCCCATCTTCGAGAACCAAACCCTCTTGGGTTCTCAAAGGCTCAAAGCCACAAAGCTAACCAGTCTGCCATAACTATCTCAACAAAGACTGAGCATGCAAAAAGCACTGCTGCCAAAGACGGGGCAAGGTTAACCGAAAGGCCACTGCTCCGATCCGCTCAAGGATCTCAGAAGGCCTACAAACTAGGGGCTCAAACAAAACCCTGCTAATCCAACACTGAACACCTCTCTACGGTGTTACTCTCAGCAATCTCGCAGACTGGGCACAAGCTCCAAAACTCAAAGCCACGCACTGGCGTAACTTCTCTAAATGCCCACAACTGTTATCAAACAGCCTCAACTCTACACCATGTCAAGCAAACAAATTGAACCTCTCTGTGTTCCAGAAACTAAACAGCCAACTCTTGCTTCACAAGAGACCAGCGAACCACAAAGCTTGCCCACAGCCTTAACGAACAACAAATCGAACCACCAACTGGCGATTGATCCAAAAAGACAAACTTTTCCCAACAAGCACAAGTTGAAAATCTCTCATTTACGGCCAACCCTAAATGGCCAAAACCGTGCACAGCTCCACTCGGCCAAGCCAACAACCGGAGCCTCTCAACGGCCGAACACAAACTTTTCCATGAAAATCTACTAGCAACTGGCCAAAGAGAACATTGCCAGGCAAGGAAACAACCAACGTTCCTCTCATGGAAAATCTCGAGCTGCAAGGACCTAAACCATCACGCAGCTACTAGCAACACAACAGCTTGAGGAGAACAGCCCAAAGGCTAACCAACCAGAGCCACGGCACCACTGTGCCAACTCACTCAACTAAGGCTCCGCTAACACCAACTGCGAAAGCACAACAACAACAGGAACAAAGCCCGAGAAAGGCTTGCTCAGCAGAAACTCAACTCAAGCTCATCGCGAGCAAAGCTCGCCTCCAAGCTACCACTCAACTCTTAAGTCCAACTGGCTACTCAAAGGACTTCCTCCTTTTAGCCAAGGCCTAACTCATCTTGCGACTAAAAACTCCACACTCGAAACATCGCAAGGAATACTAACTGACGAGGCTATCTCGAAAGATAACACTCGAGGCTGGCATCCATGGTGCAACTCAACCACCATGGAAACTAGGGGAAAAAACTTCAATCCCCGAAGAACCAACAACTTTCCAGCAAAAGCTCAACTCTTAAACCGGCTGGCCTCTGCTCTTGCGGGGACAAACAACTTTCGCTTGCTAACAACACAAAGCAGGGACCCTCTCGCTGGGCTAATCACTGCGCTACTCTGATCAACTACACAACTCAGGAGCTACGCTGAGTCCTCAACGGGAAACGATTTCCCAGCAAGCAAACTCTGAAGGGCAGCGAATATCACACATGCTCGCTGACTAGCTCAAACCCAAGGGCTACAACAACCAACTCTCTTGGAAGCAACACCCAAGGGAAAACCTCAACTGATTGGACCCCCAACCAAAACTAGCAGAACTTACTCAACTGCCGAGGGAGGGGTCAACTCCCAAAACCTCCTTACTAGAAACAAGTCCTCAGGGCAACGCCCTCTTGCTCGAACCGAGCTAGCTCTTGAAACATCAAGAGAACCAAATCTTGGTCAACACCAAGCATCAACTAGCCTCCAAACTGGAACCAATCCGGACTCTGCTCCAAACAAGCACTAGCTTGCTAGACTACCAAGTCTGCAAGCAACTCACCCAAGGAACACTGCCTGGGTCTGACTGAGCTCTGAAGAGGCTCTCACAACCTAGGGATCCTCCGATCACCCTCCGACACACATGGTCGACAAATGATCTAACAGCCAACCGGCTACACGGGTGCAACCCTCTCCAGCAACTCAACTACGCTGGCCAACACCAACTCTTGAAAATAAGAGGATCGGAGACGCTACAGAATGCGTCATCCTCCTACTCAAACATCAGCCACAACATACCTTCTGCCCAAGGCAAGGATCCGAACAGCTCTCTTAGCCATAACGATTAGAAACTACGCGGCTTTGCTACCACTGCTCTTGTTCATATCCAACTGAACTCTGACCAGGCTAAGGACCAACAAGCAAAACTTGCTTAAACAACAACCCAGCAACGAGCACGGCATCCTTACAACCAAAGCTAGGGCACTTGCAAAGAACCAAAGCCTTGACAACTCCAAGACTGAGCACTGGCTCCTCAACACGAACCTCTCGTGATTTTCCAAACATAAACCACGGAACGAGCAACACAAAAGTACACCGGGGTGTACGGCTCCAACTTGATCCAATGCCAACAAGGGCTCTCACACAGGGCAACATTTGCCTCCAACAGAGCCACTACTAACCAGGGAGCAACAAGAGTCCAAACCCACTCGGGGTCGACTCACCACGGAAAGCCACATTGGCAAACTCACTCTACAAGAGGAAATCCATACCAAGCAATCATACCTCAAGCCAATGTGCTCACTAAACGCGCTCCGATCAACCATCCAACTCATGGCTCTAACACTGGATCAACCACGCATCCACGATGCCAACACTACCCATACTAGGGTAACTCCAAGGGTAGCCGAATCATGCTACCAACAAACTGGCTCACAAGCTCTCAACACAGGCGCGAGAACTCGAACGCGCTAGCTCTTAACAGCCTACAGCATCCTTTGTACCCAACTCTCGGTGAACCTGGAAAGCTCCTACTTTCCCTCGAAAGACCTCAAACTTGTAGTCCTCTGACTACCACCGAGCTAGATCTCTTATGCAACCCAAATAGGTGCAACCTCAGGAAATGGGTACAAGACTAGAGGGGATGCTGAACTCCGGGCGGCCACGGAACCACCTGCACAACAGGGCCAACTGGCCTCAATCTAGGCCTCCTCTCATAGCTTGGTGCCAACAGGCACTACATCCTTTACAACACAAATCAGCCTTAAACGAGCTTTATGCCCCTCTGAGGAAAGGGAAGGTCACACTCCAAGTGACGGGGCAATGGAACTCAGCACATGAGTCCAAAAACTCGAGCAGCCTAATCTCTGGCATCTCGACCAACAAGACATGCCAAGGCCTACTCCTGCATCCCACTCGATGCTCAACAAAAGCTCAGGCCAACTCTTGCATCTCACTCGATGCTCAACAGAAGCTCAGGCCAACTCCTCGGGTGGCAACAACTAGTTCCACACTGGGAACATCCAAACAAAAGAGTGCTCCACTCTACTAGCCCGCTGAAATCCACAAATGGATAAAACCCTGGCAAGCAAACTCCATACAACACCCTGGCTACGAGGGCACTGAAAGAACTGGCTGTACAGCGACAGTAGGCTTGCAAGGGGGTAAAGATGTCTCTACATCTGCCTCAGGCCACTAACACGACAACTTGCCAATCAATCGAGCGACTGGTGGAGACTCTCCTAGTCCACCTCTCTCAAGGGACTACCACCATCAATCTTGCACATGCCAAACAAAGACAGAACGCGACACATCTCGGCCTGCGAGCAGCAGGGCATCCCAACACACGGATGCTAAACTCAAACCTGGCCAACTGCTTTACTACTAGCAGTTGGACTTTCTCAAACAACGAGCTCTACAGCATCCACTTGCCAAATCGGGCGGCTCCATCAACGCCAACAAACTCGCTCGCATAAACTCACGAGCATGCCCTCCGGAACCTCCGGGGCTACAAGAGCTACTGGGAGGAAAATGCTGAACCAAACTCTGTCAGCTGGGCTATCTGTGCTCGGGACTCCTCACTACGCGCTACAAACTGCGCCTGGGTCTCGGCTCTCTGATAGCTAAAGACCTGCCATCAAATCTCATGCCCGGAGCACACTCTGAGGCATGCTAGCCTCTACCCCTCTACTTGGCAACTCAACTGCCAGGGCCAACTCTGGCCAACGGGCCTAACAACCCTGAACACGGCCTCATCATCAATACAATCAGTCCAAGTCCTCGGTCGAACATGCCAAGCGTCCTGCTCCTCAGAGTGCGATCAACATACTGGCGATCTGCACAAGCACCTCCACCCTCTCACTAGGGGAAAAGCAACAACTGGGCCACAAATGGCCTACGAGAGTCTAAGCTCTGCCTCCCTCTGGGTGCGATCGACACACTGGTGATCTGCACAAAGCATCAAAGCTGGCCCACACTGGGGCTCTCACTGCTCATCAAACTGCTCGCTCTGCGGAAAGTTGGCATGATGGCTCTCTAAGCCCAAACCAACAACGAGTCAGAACCTGCTAGTCTCCCCTCCACAACTCTACACAAGGCATAAAAGCTAGATGAAAAGTATTGTAAATTCTTACCCCTTAGCTTAATTGAACTCGCATAAACTCGGCTGCTGTGGTGGAGTCTTGATGATCATGGGAGCAAACAACCTACAAAGAAGGTTAGTCTACAGAATCTATGACTCTGTGCTCTGATACCAACTGTGACGAACCCGACCCAAAACATGGCCCTAAACCGGGGTTCTCACTCAACATGCAAGTTAAATATGATAACAAGCGGTTTAGTACTCATATTTAAAAACCATTCAAAACATATGAGAAGGGGGAACCCTTAAAACATAAACAACAGTTTTCATTTAAACAAACCAACAGTAGTAAAACATCCTGGCCAGTATTTATAAAAATATACAATACAATTTAAACCACGTTTTAAACAATGTTCCCCTAGGACTCCTGTCCATCTACATGCTGAATAAAAATGCAATAATAAATGACAGAGTGCCGGCGGCTCCCCATGATCAATCAGCTCCCTCCGCTAGCCATCCTGGTGTTGTCCCAAGCTACCTGAAAGATAAATAAGGGTGAGTATAAACATACTCAATAAGAATCCCCAACCGGGGTACAATACGATACATCAATCATCTAGCACCTCAACATGCAAGCAAACAGCTATCAACACAGATCATAGCTCAACGAGCTCATAAAACAAGATCTGGAGCCATCGGAAGTCTCTTTCTTCCGACCTAACTGGGATTGGATACGCTGACCAATCCTGGGACATCACCGAGGTATCTGTCACTCGGGGGGAATACACTAATCCCTAGAATATCCTCAAGGGCCTCCTTGCCCTTGCACTAATTTGGACTTACGAGAGAGTACCTGAAGTCAGGCTCTAACGGAAAGAATGGTGTACTCACGACATTAGCTCTGGGGAGCTCTCCGAACCGGCAACTAACACGTGTGCGAGAACACCGCATGCTCTCTGCAATCGGCGTAAATGGGGGGGCCTAAGGGCAAACTACGCGGGCCATGTGCACATGCCTATGACTCGGAAGCGGTGTCACTGATCACAGTAGCGCGAGACCCTCGGCGCTCATCTGTGCAGCCTGATCCATCGACCTGAAGCTAAAAACCGGCCAAGGTAGGCTTACACCGTTGGCAGGGTTCCCCTCTAGCAGGGCTACAAACTAGGCTATTGCCGAAGTGGGTAGTGTAAACGACCGACCCGAATGGGGCTCTAAATGGGCCCTTACCTCAATGCATGCATACAAATCAACACTAGAATTTGCAATAGGGTTGTTTCGGATTCTAAGTAAAACCAAAAACCGGCAAGAGTTCATTTAAAAGTCAATACAAAATTCTTGAAACCCGTCCCTGTTTCCAAGCACCTGTTCCAAGACAAATAAATTTCCAAAACTTACTCTGATCTGAGATTTATTAAAAACATACAACTTTACAACATTTACAACAATGCTAGAATCCGGAAATACATTCATAAAACAACCTAGGGCTCCGTGCCCAACTACATGCATTCAGAGGACATTTAAAACATAAATACAAGACTCAGAGTTGAACAACGGGTTTTCCATGATCACAGCTCCTCCTCCAGCCATCATGCCTCGCGCCATGGTTTCTGAAAGATAAGTAAGGGTGAGTAACGAATTACTCAGTAAGAATCCCCAACCGGGGTACAATACGATATAATCAGTCATCTAGTACCAAAGCATGCAAGCAAACAACCACCAACACAGATTATAGCTCAACGAGCTTACAAAGAAAGATCTGGAGTCATCTCAAGTCTCCTACTTAGGACTAGGGATTGGTATATCCGACCAATCCTCGACATCACCGAGGTATCTTTCACTCTGGGAAAACACTCGATTCCCAAGAATGTCCTCGGGGCCTCCTTGCCCTTGCACTAATCTGGACTTACGAGAGAGTACCAAGTCGCTCTAACGGAGGGAATGGTGTACTCACGAACATTAGCCTGTGGGAGCTCTCCGAACCAAGCAACTAACGGCGTGTGCGCGCGCACACCGCATGCTCTTCTACAACCGGCGTAAATGTGGGGCCTAAAGGCAAACCACGCGGGCCGTGCACGCATGCCTAAGACTCGGAAGCGGTGTCATCGATCACGAGCGCGAGGCCCTCGGCGCGCATCATCTGCGGCTGGTCCACCGACTGGAAGCTAAGAACCGCCAAGGCAGCTTACACCGCTGGCGGTGGTTCCGCTCTAGCAGCTACAAACTAGGCATACGCCAATGAGGTAGCTAAGTCTAATTGGCTGCCGGGAGGGGGAGAAAAAGCAAGGTATGTTATGCTTTGCTCAATATCGACCACAGGGGACAAAGTACGTTATGTCGCGCTCAACCCCTCAAGCAATGCTTCACTTTGCTCCCGACCGGTGGGGACAAGATACGTTATGTCCGCTCGGCCTCCGGATGATGACAAACCCTACAACTCTATCTAAGAGTACAGAGCAAAAGCAACGATTCTCGGCTAGCAAGCAAAGACCGACATCAATCACACTACCTAGCATGATACTACGAGCTTAAGCAGAATCATAAGCATGCAGCAGAACAAACCTAGCATGGCACTAACATGTAATATCAAGCAAACATGCTAGCAGAAATCAATCAAAGTCGCTCTATTATTATCATGCTCATAATGAACGGCAAACAAGCAAGGCAAAATCATGACAATATCGCAGGCCCACACAACTCCTAGAAGAAATCCTTACCGGCCGGGGAGGCAACAACACACAATAAAATAATCTGCGATCGACCCTGCAACCTATAACGAGCCAAGCAAACACATCAATAATCATAAAATAGCCCTAAATACACTAAAATAAACAGGGCTCGGCTCGGGAGCAACTCACGAGGCGCGGCTGACACGCGAACGAGCCAGCTGCACGAGCTAGGCAGCCAAAGGGGCGATCCGGGCGCTGGCCGCGGGGGCGCTGCTCGGCGCTGGGCGAAGCGCGAGCCGGCGCGGACGGCACGCGAGCGACAAAAGGCGCGCGGGCGCGGGCGCTAGCTCGGCAAGGCGCTGGCGCGCGGCGCGCTCGGCAATCTACAGGGCAAAGGCGCGCGACACGGGCGCTGAGACGCGCGATCGAGCTGGGCTCGGCACAGGGCGACGCGGCTCGAGGTTGGGCCACTCGAGCGCGGACGGACACGAGCTAGGCGAGCTCGGGCTGGCGACGCGACGGCCTGGGCGAGCTGGGCGACATTGTGCGAGGCAAGGGCTCGGCCTGGGCGAGGCAGGGGCGCGCGGGTGATGGGCGACCTGGGAGAGCTGGGGCTCGGCCTGGGCGAGGGCGACGGCGCACGAGGTTGGGCTGCTCGGGCTGGAGCTGGGCGAGCCATGGGCTGCTCGGGCTAGGGCTGGGCTAGGGGGCTAGGTCGGGGAGAGAGAGAGAGAGAGAGAGGGAGAAAATTGATTTTGGGAAAGAAAAAAAAAGAAAATGGGAAATAAAAAGGGAAAATGGGAAAAAGGGAAAAATGGGATTTTAATTCCATTTTTCCATCCTTATCCACTTTTAAAACCTAAAAAATCCCATTTCCCGGCTTCCTCCTTCGAGACCCGACCGAAGCAATCTTTTTCAATAAATAAAACTCACTCAAATCCAACTCCCAAAGCAACACTAAGGGCTCGGGCTCGAATCCCAAAAGAAGCACACAACCAACCATCACTTTGCTAAAGCCCAAACCACAACCGAGCATCCAACCGACTAGCCCAAACACCTCGGGACTCGCAGCCACCAACAAACAAGCCTCGACAAAGGCAGGAGCTACCTCGAAGCCCTGAAAACCACAAATCCTGCCTGGAGAGCCAAAAGACCAAAATACCCCCAAGGGGCCAAACGGCTCTAAAAACGCAACCAACAACCGAATCTTGACCCGAAGGCACCTCGAAAACTGTAATAGGAAACTGGGCTGTTACAATACTCCCTCCTTTTAAGACTTTCGTCTTCGAAAGTCCTAAGACGAAACTGCTCCAGGAAAACTCCACTGATCCAGCCAACTGAACTTCTCGGCCAACAACACTAGCCCTCTTCGAGAACCAAACCCTCTTGGGTTCTCAAAAAACTCAAGGCCATAATGCCATCCAGACTGGGCATACGCTGAACTCCAAAGGGAATAGACGGCAAACCACGTCCTCAACTCGCACCAACTCTCAAAGGGTGCTACTCTCAGCAAACTCGAGGACGGGCCACAAGCTGTGAAACTCAACACCACGCACTGGCGAACTCCTCTGGAAACTCATAGCTGCTAACAAGCAGCCTCAACCCAACAACAAACTGGCCAAACAACTGAACCTTCCAGGTTCTAGAAAACCAAACGGCCAACAAACAACAACCTCTCTCAACGGGTAAAGCAAACTTTTCCATGCAAACCTACTAGCAATCGGCCAAAGAAAACATCGCCAGCAAGGAAACCACCAAAATTCCTCTCAAGGAAAACTCGAGCCGCAAGGACTAAACCATCACGCAGCTCTCTGCGCACAACACCTTGAGGAAAAGCAGCTCAACGGCTTTACCAACCAAAGCCACGGCACTCTGCGTGCCAACTCACTCAAACGGCTCTGCTACTCCAATCATGAGCGCACAACAACAAGGAGCAAAGCCCGAGAAGGGCTTGCTCGTGAGAACTCAACCCAAACTTATAACGAGCAGCAACGCCGCCCCAAGCTACTACTCAACTCTAAAAATCCAACCGGCTACTCAAAGAACTTCTCCTTTAAGCTTAAGCCTAACTCGACTTCCAACCGTAAGCTCCACTCCGAAACCTCACGAGGAAAACGGATAACGACAACCTCAAAGCTTACGGATCCTCGAGCCACACGAATCCGCAAGACTACCCTCGAAGCTAACTCTCGAGGCTGACATCCAGGGAGCAACTCAACCACCACAGAGACTAGGGGAAAGGGAAATCTTCAATCCCCAAAGAACCAACAACTTGCCAGAAACAACTCTTACTGGCAGGCCACCGCCCTTGCGGGGACAAAAAAACTTGCTTGCTAACAACACAATGTGGGGCCCTCTCATTGAGTGATCACGCGCTACTCGATCCACTACACAACTCAGGAGCTAAGCTGACTCCTGCTAAACGGGAAACGATTTCCCAGCAAGCAAACACTGAAGGGCAGCGAACATCACACAAGCTCGCTGACTTGCTCAAACCCAAGGCAACAGCAACCAATCGGATCACAAATCCGGAACTAACAACACTTACTCAACCGCCGAGGGAGGGGTCAACTCCCAAAACTTCCTGACTAGGAAAAAGACCTCAGGGCAACGCCCCAGCCTAGAACCGAACTAGCTCTCGAAACAACAAGAGAACCAAATCTTGGCCAAACACTCACAAGAGGCGAGAACAACCTTTATCGCAGCCTCTAGAACACCATCCAAGAATCTGCTTAACTGAACAAACGACTACTTCCAAGTAGCCAACAAATTTTCCCTCTTGCTAGCACCACTACCATCAATTCCAAGACCAAAGGAGTAACCAGACAAATCCCCGAAGGAAACGGCTCTTACAAGTAGACAACCAAAGGACAGAGAGCTCCACATACGCTCACTGTCTTGCTCCACTAGAGCAACAACATCTACATCTCACGGGGCAACCACAGGGGTCCACCTCAGACTGAACCTCCAAATGCCAAACGGGGCAACTTGACATCCTGGAAACAGGAAAACAACCAACTGGACACGAACCATTCGTCCCACGAGCAAAGCTAATCTCTAGCAGCACCAAACCACACCTTGGTCAACACCAAGCATCAACTTGCCACCGCACCGGAACCAATCCGGACTCTGCTCCAAACAAACTCTGGCTTGCTAGTCTACCAAGACTGCTAGCAACTCAACCGAGGCTACAACTACACGCCTCCAGCTTGCCCACTGATACTCACTACCTGGGCCTGACTGAGCTCTGGAGAGGCTCTCCAAAACCTAGGGATCCTCCGATCACCCTCCGACACATACGGCCGACAAACGAGCTAACAACGAACTGCCTGAACAGGCACAACTCACTCCAGCATCTCAACCATGCTGGCCAACTCCAACTCCTTAGGAACCAAGAGGACCCGAAAATGCTACCGAATGCGTCATCCGCCTACTCAAACATCTGCCACAACAAGGCTTCTACCCAAGGAAAGGATCCAAACAACTCTCTTAGCCAAGGCGATCAGAAACTGCGCGGCTTTGCTACCACCGCACTTGTTCAGTTTCCAACTGAACTCCAACCGATGGAACACCAAAAGTTCCATCTCCACACGATGTTAAAAGCTGAGGCAACCTTGCTTTACCAAGGCATAACCATGCCACACCGAACTTACTTTATACCAAGCCTCTACCAAGGGTGCTTACCCATAAGGCATCCAAATCCTCTCGTAAGGCATCAGCTCATCTCTCCTCAAAAGCATCTGTAACGGCCTAGTTTTCTATTTCGGTTTCCCAGGTGTTTCCGGTTCATTATTCGGATGTTCGGATGGGCCGTTAGAGCTATTTTAACCCTTAGGGGTATTTTGGTCTTTTTGCCCCCAGTAAGGGTTTTGTGGATTTTCAAGACTTCGGGGTACTCCTGCCCTTGTCGAGGCTTGATTGTTGTTGGTTGCAGGACCCAAGAAGTTCGGGCTAGTTGGTTGGAAGTTTGGAGGTGATTTGGTAATTAACAAAATTATTGTTAATTAGAGTGCTTCCTTTGGGAATTGAACCCTTGACCTAACGGTTATTAGGAGGCTTGATTTAAATGGTTTTTTTAAATGGAAAAGAATGCGTCAGCTAGGACTCGAAGGAGGAAAGCCTTGGGAAGGGATTTTGGACCACCCAAAGCCTATTTAATTTAGGAAAAAGGAAAAGAAAAGAGAAAAACCCTTATTCTTTCCCCTTCTCCCTCTCTCTCTCTCTCTCTCCTTGCCGACCTCACCAAGAAACCCTAGCCGCCTGACCATGCCCAGCGCACAACCCACCAGCCCAGCCGCCTTAGCCGCATGACTTCTCACACCTGCCTGACACCCAGCGCACGAGCAAAATTTCGCCCCGCCCCAGCGCGCAGGCAGCCAGCCTCCTGCCCAGCGCACGAGCAACCCTGCGCTCGAACCAGGTGCGAACCAGCCGCGCAGCCGCGGCCACATACTCGCCAGATCACGCGCCTACCACGCATCGACCGACCAGATTGTCGCGCCAGACGCGCCGCCACTGCACCCGCGCGCGCAGACGCATCGCCCGCAAGCGCCCGCACCCAAAGATCCGCCGCGTCTGCGTGCTGTGCCGCTCATCCGCGTCGCGCCGCCCCGCGCGCTGCGCCGCTATTGCGATCCAGCGCGCAGCCCAGCGCCAGCGCCGTCGATCGCCAGCGGCGCCAGCCAGCGCCAAGAAGCGCCCAGCGCCCTCGCCTCTTTGCCGTCTGCACGCACGTCCCGCTCACTTGCCGCGAGAGCCTGCTTTGCCAAGATTGTTGGGGCGAGACACGTACCCTCTCGTTTGGTAATTCCCGAGCCTCCACTCTTTTGGACCCTAAGCTGTTGGCTGCCGTTTATTTAATTAGGTTGTTTTTATTAAAATGCTTAGGTTGCTCGATTTCGCTTTAAAGCTCGAGGGTCACTATTTGATTGTGAAAGTTATTTCTGCTCGTTTCCAGGTAAGGATTTCTTACCGTGGTTGTGTGGACCCTGCGATGCTATCATGATTGTGCCTTGTATGCTTGGTTGTTGTTATGAGTATGTTAGCTATTGAACATCTTGTGTTTGAAATCTTGCTAGCATGTTGCTTGTTGTTCATGTTAGTGCCATGCTAGGTTTGTTCTTCCAGCATGCCATGTCTTGTGATTGTATGAAATTTCCAGTGGGTAGGTTACATGTTTTCTCTTGCTTCCAGATCGTGTTGCTCTTGTGTCCCCTGATATATTCTGTTAGTTCCATGCAAGGGGTTTAATTATCTTGGCATACCTTGTTCTATTTTATCCTGTTAGTTCCGTGCCAGGCATAGGCGGGTGATGTATAGTGTAGAAGATCAGTAGGGGTAACTAGTTTAGGCCCGCTCGGGTAAGACCCGATGGACATCCGAGGTGTAAGACCGATGGGCATCCTAGGTGTGTAAGTTCGATGGGCATCACCGAGTTGGAGGTGTAAGACCACGATGGGCATCCTAGGTGTGTAAGTCCCGATGGGCATCACCGAGTTGGAGGTGTAAGACCACGATGGGCATCCTAGGTGTGTAAGTCCTCAAGGGCATCACCGAGTTGGAGGTGTAAGACCGATGGGCATCCTAGGTGTGTAAGTCCTCGATGGGCATCACCGAGTTGGAGGTGTAAGACCGATGGGCATCCTAGGTGTGTAAGTCCTCGATGGGCATCACCGAGTTGGAGGTATAAGACCGATGGGCATCCTAGGTGTGTAAGTCCCGATGGGCATCACCGAGTTGGAGGTGTAAGACCCGATGGGCATCCTAGGTGTGTAAGTCCCCGATGGGCATCACCGAGTTGGAGGTGTAAGACCGGATGGGCTTCCTAGGTGTGTAAGTCCTCGATGGGCATCAATGAGTCCTAGGTTGTGTAAGACCCCGAAGGGCATCCAAGTGTAGAACCTAGGATAGGTCAGAGATGTAAGCCCTTGAATAGGCTCGCTCTAGGAGTAGCTCATAGCCTAATTCAACCGTTTTGCTCTAAGTCATTGTTCTATTTGCATGTATACTAGGGTGCTAGATGACTGATGTATCGTATTGTACCCCGGTTGGGGATTCTTACTGAGTATGTTTATACTCACCCTTATTTCTGTGGTTTTCCACCAGGTAACTCGGGACAAAGACCGGACGGCTAGCGGAGGGAGCTGATTGATCATGGGAGCTGCCGGCACTCTGTCTTTATTGTTTGCATATTTGTTCAACATGTAGATGGACATGAGTCCTAGGGGAAACATTATAAAAAGCTGTTTGAGCTATTTTGAATGTTTTTATATACTGGCCAGGTTTGTTTTACTTCGTTGGTTTTTCTTAAAAAAAATTGTTGATTATGTTTTAAGTGTTCCCCGTTTCCAAATGTTTTGAAAAAGTTTTAAATATGAGCACTGAACCGCTTGTTGAAATATTTAACTTGCATGTTGAGTGAGGACCTAGGTTTAGGACAATATTCCAGGTCGGGTCCTTACAGTTGGTATCAGAGCTCAGAGTCATAGATTCTGTAGACTAACCTGCTTTGTAGGTTGTTGTCCCCATGTTCATCAAAGACTCCATGGCCGTCGAGTTTGTGCGAGTTCATTAAGCTAAGGGTTTTATTTTACAATACTGCACCTAGTATACATGTGTTACCCTTGTTGGGTAGTGATAGTGTAACGGCCCAATTTTCTATTCCAGTTCTCGAGGTGCTTCCGGTTCAGATTCAGTGGTTCGGTTGGGCCGTTAGAGCTGTTTTGACCCTTAGGGGTATTTTGTTCTTTTTGCTCCCCGGGCAGGATTTGTGGTTTTTCAGGGCTTGAGGCAGCTCCCGCTTTGTTGAGGCTTGTATGTTGGTGTCTGCGAGTCCCGAGATGTTTGGGGTATTCGTTTGGGAGTTCGGTTGTGATTTGGGTTTTGGGCAAAGTGATCGTTGTTTGGGTGTTTCCTTTGGGATTCGAGCCCAGGCCCTTAGAGATGATTTGGGAGTTTGTTTAAGTGAGAGTTATTGTTTGGAAAAGGTTGCTTCAGCCGGGTCTCGAAGGAGGGAGCCGGGAAATGGGATTTAAGGACTTTAAGACTTATTTAAATTTGGAAAGAAAATTGGTTTAGGATGGAAAGGAGGATAAAATCCCATTTTTCCTTTTAATTCCCTTTTTCCTTTTATTTTTCCCTTTTATTTTCCAAAATCCCCAAATATCCTTTTTCTCTCCCTTTTCTCTCTCCTCCAGCCCGAGCAGCCCCTTGGCCGCACCATGCCCAGCCCTAGTCGCCCATGTCCAGCCCTAGCCGCGCCCTCGCTCCAGGCCGCCCAGCTCACCCATGCCGAGCCACCCCAGCGCCCGATCGCATCGCCCTCACCCTAGTCGCGCCGAGCCCAGATCTGCATCGCCCTCGCCCTAGTCGCGCCGAGCCCAGATCTGCATCGTCCAGGCCGTCTCCGTGTCGCCTGTGTCCGTGGTCGAGTCACCCGAGCCCCTGGCAAAGACCGAAGTCGCCGCCTCAGTAGGTCGTCGTGCCTCCCCGAAGCGCCCCGAGCGTCGCCGTCGCGTCGCCGCCAAGGCGCGCGTGCGCCGTCCTTCCGCCAAGCGCGCGTGTGTCGCCGCCGGCCGAGCTCGAGCGTGTGCCGTGCGCGCCCTTGCCTCGCCCAGTAGCGCGCGCGTGCTCGCGGCGCGGCCGCCCGCCTCGCGCCCGGTGCCCAGCGCCTGTGCCCGGCCCTAGCTGCTCTTCTGCGCCCACTTTGCTGCTGTGTGTCTTTGGTGGCCCGAGCCCTGTGGCTTCTCGGATGGTATTTTCCCAGTCTTTTCTTCGTTGGACCCCGATTCGTTGGTCTTTGTTTAGGGATTTATTTGGGCTGTTTTATGTATTTGATTTGGGTCGCTTTATTTTATGTTTAGGTTGTTTGAGTTCGATTAGAGGCTCGAGGATTGCTTGGTTGATTTGTGATTATTTTTCGCTTGTCCTGTAAGGATTTCTTACCGTGGTTGTGTGGACCCGCGATATGTCTCGATTGTGCCTTGTATGTTTGCTTTGATTGTTATGAGCATGATAGTGATAGGCGACTTTGTTTGATCTCTTGCTAGCATGATTGTTGATTTTACATGTTAGTGCCATGCTAGGTTTGTTCTTCCAAAGCATGCTTGTGATTCTGTTTAAGTTGTAGTATCATGCTAGGTAAACGTGATTGATGTCGGTCATTGCTTGCTAGCCAGAATCATTGTTTTATTCAAAGATTCTTAGCGTAGTAGGGTTTGTCATCATCCGAGGCCGAGAGCGGACATAACGTACTTTGTCCCCACCGGCGGGAGTAGAGCGAAGCATAACGTACATTGCTTCCCGGCAGCCGATGTGGATGTAGCTACCACATCGGCATAAGCCTAGTTTGTAGCCCTGCTAGAGCGAAACCCCGCCAACGGCAAGCCCGCCTTTGGCCGGTTCTTAGCTTCAGTCGGTGGGTACAGCCGCACAGATGAGTGCCGAGGGCCTCGCACTCATCGTGTTCGGTGACACCGCTTCCGAGTCTTTAGGCATGCGTGCGACCCGCGTAGTTTGCCCTTAGGCCCCGCATTTACGCCGGTTGCGAGATGAGCATGCGGTGTGCGCAAGACACGCGTTAGTCGCGGTTCGGAGAGCTCCCGGGCTAATGTTCGTGAGTACACCGTTCCTTCGGTTTAGAGCCGATCGCGGGTACTCTCCGATAGTCCAGATTGTTAGCGAGGGTAAGAGGCCCTTGAGGACACCCATTGGGATTGGCTTTTGAGCTAATCAATTGGTCGAGGAGAAAGACCCTCGAGGGTGTCGGACATCTTGGGATCGGCTTTTTGAGTGATCAATTGGCCGAGGAGAAAGGCCCTCGGAGATGTCCCGGATTGGTTATGAGAACCAATCATTAGGCGGAAGTAGGAGACTTCCGATGATTCCGGAAGTAAGAGACTTCCGATGTTTCAGATCTTGTTTTATGAGCTCGTTGAGCTATGATCCGTGTTGATAGTCGCATTTGCTTGCATGTTGAGGTGCTAGATGACTGATGTATCGTATTGTACCGGTTGCGGATTCTTACTGAGTATGTTTATACTCACCCTTATTTATCTTTCTGTAACTTGGGACAACACCAAGAGGGCTAGCGGAGGAGCCGATTGATCATGGGGAACCGCTTGGCACTCTGTCTTTTATTATTGCATTTTTATTCAAACATGTAGATGGACAGAGTCCTAGGGGAACATTGTTTAAAACGTTGCTTAAATTGTATTGTACATTTTATTAAACATCGCAAAGTTGTTTTACTTTGTTGGATTGTTTAAAATGAAAATTGTTGGTTATGTTTTAAGGGCTCCCCCTTCTCATATGTTTTGAAAGGTTTTTAAATATAAGCTCTAAACCGCTTGTTATCATATTTAACTTGCATGCTTTGAGTAAGATCCTGTGTTTAGGACCATGTTTTGGGTCGGGTTCTTACGGTTGGTATCGAGCACGTGAGTCATAGATTCGTGAGACTAACCTCGCTTTGTAGGTTGTTGTTCCCATGATCATCAAGCACTCCACGGCCGCTTGGTTTGTCCGAGTTCAATTAAGTTAAGGGTAAGAATTTACAATACTTTTCTTCTAGCTTTTATGCATGTGTAGAGTTGTGGAGCGGAGACGAAGCGGTTCGACTCGTTGTTGGTTTGGGCTTAGAGAGCCATCATGCCAACTTTTCGCGAGGCGAGCAGATTTGTTAGCGGTGAGAGCCCGGTGTGGGCCAAAGATTTATGCTTTGTGCAGATCGCCGATGTGTCGATCGCACTCCAGAGGGGAGGCAGATTAGACTCCCACAGGCCATTTGTGGCCCGGGCTTGTTGGTTTCTCCCCTAGTGAGAGGGTGGAGGTGCTTTGTGCGATCGCGGTGTGTCGATCGTGACTCAGAGGGAGGAAAGAGATTAGACTCCCATAAGCCATTTGTGGCCCGATTGTTGGTTTCTCCCCAGTGAGAGGGTGGAGGTGCCTTGTGCGAATCGCCGATATGTTGATTGCACTCGGAGGAGCGCAGACGCTTGGCATGTCCGACCGAGGAGCCGGACCGATCGTGTTGATGTTGAGGCCGCGTCCCCGTGGTTGTTTAGCCGATTGGCGAGTTGGCCCCGGCGATTGAGTTGCCTAGAGGAGGGGGTAGAGGCTAGCACGCCTCGCAGTATGACTCCTTGAGCAGAGTGTGCTCCACCATGTGAGATTTGATGGCGTGTCTTTAGCTATCGAGAGCAAAGACCCAGTGCGATTTTGTAGCGCGAAGCGAGGAGTCCGGGCATAGATAGCCCGGTGACAGAGTTTGTTTCAGCATTTTCCCCAAAGAGTTTCTCGTAGCCGGAGGTTCCCGGAGGGCTTGATCAAAGAGTTTATGCGATTGAGTTTGTTGGCGTTGATGGAGCCGCCCCATTTGGCAAGTGGATGCCAGAGAGCTTGATGTATTAGAAAGTCCTACCGCTAGTAGTAAAGCGGTTGGCCAGGTTTGAGTTTAGCATCCGTGTGTTGGGATGCCCTGCTGCTCAGAGGCCGAGGTGAGCCGTTCCGTGCTTTGTTGGTTCGCAGATTGGTGGTGGTAGTCCCTTGAGAGAGGTGGACTAGCAGAGTCTCCACCGATCGCCCGATTAATTGGCAAGTTGCCGTGTTAGTGGCTTGAGGCGGATGTAGAGACATCTCGCCCCCTTGCAAGCCTCCGCTTTGTTGTTTTGCGACCCAGATTCTCTTGTGTACCTCGAGCTGTGGTGTAGTGTGGAGTTTGCTTGCTGTGGTTTTATCCATCCGTGGATTTTTGGTGGCTAGTAGAGTGGAACACTCTTTTATTTGGATGTTCCCGGTGTGGAACTAGTTGTTGCCACCCGAGGAGTTGGCCTGAGCTTTTGTTGAGCATCGAGTGGGATGCGAGGAGTAGGCCGTGGCAAGTCTGGCTGGTCGAGATGCGAGAGATTAGGCTGCTCGAGTGTTTGGACTCTGTCTTTGAGTTCCATTGCCCCGTCACATGGAGAGTGACTTTCCCTATTCTCGAGGGGCATAAAGCCTCGTTTGAGGCTGATTCGTGTTGTAATAGATGTAGTGCTGTTGGCACCAAGCTTTGAGAGGAGGCCTAGTTTGGGCCGGTTGGCACTTTTGGTGCAGGTGGTTCCATGGTCTGCCTGCAGTATAGCATCCCCGCTTGTCTTGTACCCTTTTCCTAAGGTTGCACTGTTTGGGTTGCTTAAGAGATCTAGCTCGGTGGTAGTCAGAGGACTACAAGTTTGAGGTTTTCGAGGAAAGTAGGAGCTGTTCGGGATCTCACGAGAGTTGGGTGTAAAGGATGTTATAGGTCATAAGAGCTAGCGCGCTCGAGTTCTCGCGCCGTGTGTTGTGACCCTGTGAGCCGGCTTGATGGTAGCATGATTCGGCTACCCTTTGAGTTGCCCTAGTATGGTTAGTGTTGGCATCGTGGATGCGTGGTTGATCCAAAGGTTAGAGCCATGAGTTGGATGGCTGATCGGGAGCGTTTAGTGAGCACATTGTTTTGAGGAATGTTAGCTTGGTGTGGTTTTGCGCTTGTAAGAGTAAGTTGGCCAATGTGGCTTTTCGTGGTGAGTTGGCCCCGAGTGGGTTTGAACTCTTGTTGCTCCCTTGTTTGTTGTGGCTCTATTTGGAGGCAAAAGTTGCCCTGTGTGAGAGCCCTTGTTGGCTTTGGATCTTAAGGGATCAAGTTGGAGCTGTACACCCCGGTGCACTTTTGCGTAGCTCATTCCGTTGTTTATGTTTGGAAAACCACGAGAGGTTCGTGTTGAGGAGCCAGTGCTCAGTCTTTGAGGTGTCAAGGCTTTAGTTCTTGGCAAGTGCCCTAGCCTTGGGTTTTGTAAGGATGCCGTGCTCGTTGCCGGGCCGTTGGTTAAGCAAGTTTTGCTAGTTGGTCCTTGCCCGGTTAGACTTCGCTGGAACCGATCAAGAGCAAGAGTGGCAAGCCGCAGCTTTCGATCGCTTTGGCTAAGAAAGCTGTTCGGATCCTTACCTTGAGCGAAGGTATGTTGAGGTTGTTGCTTTGAGTAGGAGGATGACGCCTCCCGTAGCGTTTTCGGTTCCCTTGGTTTCCAAGTTGGAGTTGGCCAGCGTAGTTGAGATCTTTGGAGAGGGTTGTGCCCGCGTGAGCCGGTTGTTTGTTAGATCGTTGTCGCACCGTGTGTGTCGGAGGGTGATCAGAGGATCTCTAGTTGTGGAGAGTCTCTCCGAGCTCGATTAGACCTGTGCAGTGTTCCTTGGGTGAGTTGCTTGCAGATTTGGCGCCTAGCAAGCTAGTGCTTGTTTGGTTTTGGAGGCTAGTTGGTGCTTGGTGTTGACCAAGATTTGGTTCTCTTGATGTTTCAAGAGCTTGCTCTTGCTTGAGCTGCAGGGCGTTGCCCCGAGGATTTGTTCCTAGTCCGGTTGTTTTGGGAGTTGATTGCTCCTCTGGTGGTTGAGTAAGTTCGGCTAGTTCTGGATTGGTGGTCCAATCGGTTGAGTTTCCCTTGGGTGTTGCTTCCAAGAGAGTTGGTTGATGTTGCCCTTGGGTTTGAGCAAGTCGTGGCGTGTGTGATGTTCACGCCCTTTAGAGTTTTGCTTGTCGGGAAATCGTTCCCGTTGAGGAGTCAGCGTAGCTCCTGAGTTGTGTAGTTGATCGAGTAGCGCAGTGGTTAGCCCAATGAGAGGTCCCCGCATTGTGTTGTTAGCAAGCGAAAAGTTGTTTGTCCTCGCAAGAGCGGTGGCCACTGATTTAAGAGTTGAGCTTGAGTTGAGTTTCACTGAGCAAGGCCTTCTCGGGCTTTGTTACTAGTTGTTGAGCTTTCGTAGTTGGCGAATAGCCGAGCCTCGCTTGAGTGTGTTGGCACAGAGTTGCCGTGGCATTGGTTGGTTAGCCTTTGGGCCGTTTTCCTCAAGTGTTGTGAGTTCTTGGGTAGCCCTGTGAGGGTTTGGTCCTTCTCACGAGATTTTCCATGAGAGGAATGTTGGGTGTTTCCTTGCTCGGCAATGTTCTCTTTGGCCATTGCTAGTAGGTTTGCATGGAAAAGTTTGTGTTCTACCGTTTTGAGGATCCATTGTTGGCTTGGCCGAGTGGAGCTCCTGTGCACTGGTTTTTGGCCATTTAGGGTTGGCCGTAAGTCAAGTTTCAGCTTGTGCTAGTGGGAAAAGTTTGCCTTTTGGATCGATCGCGATTGGTGGTTCGATTGTTTTTCGTTAAGGCTTTAGGCAAGCCTTGTGGTTCACTGGTCTCTTGTGAAGAAAGAGTAGGCCGTTTGGTTTCGGAACCCGAGAGGTTCAGATTGTTTGGCCACTTGGCGTTGTGTTGAGGCGATTGTTATCGATTGTGGGCATTTAGAGAAGTTACGCCAAAGGCGTGGCGTTGAGTTTTGGAGCTTGTGCCCGACCGCTGCGGCTTTGTTGAGAGTAACACCGTTGAGAGGTGTTCCGTGTTGGTTTAGTGGGTTTTGGCTGAGCCCCAAGTTTGTAGGGCTTCGAGATCCCCGAGCGGATTGGAGCGATGGTTAGCTTTGCCCCGTCTTTGACAGCAGTGCAAGTTTTGTGTTCCTCGTCTCTTTGTTGAGATAGTATGTGGCAGACTGGAGAGCATTGTGGCTTTGAGCCTTTGAGAACCCAAGAGGGTTTGGTTATCAGAGAAGGGCTAGTGTTGTTTTAGCCGAGAAGTTCAGTTGGCTAAGAATCAGTGGAGTATTCATAGAGCTGTTTCGTTTTAGGACTTTCGAGGACGAAAGTCTTAAAAGGAGGGAGTATTGTAATGGCCCAGTTTTCTATTCCAGTTCTCGAGGTGCTTCCGGTTCAGATTCAGTGGTTCGGTTGGGCCGTTAGAGCTGTTTTGACCCTTAGGGGTATTTTGGTCTTTTTGCTCCCCGGGCAGGATTTGTGGTTTTTCAGGGCTTCGAGGCAGCTCCTGCCTTTGTTGAGGCTTGTATGTTGGTGTCTCATGAGAGTCCGAGATGTTTGGGGTATTCGTTTGGGAGTTCGGTTGTGATTTGGGTTTTGGGCAAAGTGATCGTTGTTTGGGTGTTTCCTTTGGGATTCGAGCCCAGGCCCTTAGAGATGATTTGGGAGTTTGTTTAAGTGAGAGTTATTGTTTGGAAAAGGTTGCTTCAGCCGGGTCTCGAAGGAGGAAGCCGGGAAATGGGATTTAAGGACTTTAAGACTTATTTAAATTTGGAAAGAAAATTGGTTTAGGATGGAAAGGAGGATAAAATCCCATTTTTCCTTTTAATTCCCTTTTTCCTTTTATTTTTCCCTTTTATTTTCCAAAATCCCCAAATTTCCTTTTTCTCTCCCTTTTCTCTCTCCTCCAGCCCGAGCAGCCCCTTGACCGCACCATGCCCAGCCCTAGCCGCGCCCTCGCTCCAGGCCGCCCAGCTCACCCATGCCGAGCCACCCCAGCGCCCGATCGCATCGCCCTCACCCTAGTCGCGCCGAGCCCAGATCTGCATCGCCCTCGCCCTAGTCGCGCCGAGCCCAGATCCAGATCGCCCCAGCCGCCTCCGTGTCGCCTGTGTCCGTGTCGAGTCGCCCGAGCCCCGCCGCGACCGAAGTCGCTCGCCCTCAGAGGTCGTCGTGCCTTCCCGAGCGCCCCGAGCCGTCGCGTCTCGTCGCCTCGCCGCCGCGCGCGCCGCGGCGCCCTCTCCGCTAAGCGCGCCGTGTGTGTCGCCGCCTAGCCGAGCTCGAGCTCGCGCTCTGCGCGCTTGCTCGCCCGGCCTGGGCTCTCGCGCTGCGCGCCGCGCCCGCCGCGCTGCGCCCGGTGCCCAGCGCTGTGCCCGCGCGCCCGCCCACTGTTGTGTCTTTGGTTGGCCCCGAGCCTTGTGGCTTCTCGGATGGTATTTTCCCGAGTCTTTTCTTCGTTGGGCCCCGATTCGTTGGTCTTTGTTTAGGGATTTATTTGGGCTGTTTTATGTATTTGATTTGGGTGCTTTATTTTATGTTTAGGTTGTTTGAGTTCGATTAGAGGCTCGAGGATTGCTTGGTTGATTTGTGATTATTTTCTCGCTTGTCCTGTAAGGATTTCTTACCGTGGTTGTGTGGACCCTGCGATATGTCTCGATTGTGCCTTGTATGTTTCTTTGATTGTTATGAGCATGATAGTGATAGGCGGCTTTGTTTGATCTCTTGCTAGCATGATTGTTGATTTTACATGTTAGTGCCATGCTAGGTTTGTTCTTCCAAAGATGCTTGTGATTCTGTTTAAGTTGTAGTATCATGCTAGGTAAACGTGATTGATGTCGGTCATTGCTTGCTAGCCAGAATCATTGTTTTATTCGGTATTCTTAGTGTAGTAGGGTTTGTCATCATCCGCAGAGGTCGAGAGCGACATAACGCACTTTGTCCCCACCTGGCCGGGAGTAGAGCGAAGCATAACGTACATTGCTTCCCCCTAAGAAATGTGATGTAAAGACCCGACCCAAAAGGGGCTCTAAATGGGCCTTTACCCCAATGCATGTATTGAAAATAAAAGACATTATGAAAAATATATTTGGATCCCAAGTAAAACAAAAACATTCAACAACCAAAACATACATTTCTAAAAGCATACTGACGATCGTGAGATTTATTTAAACCGTTTAAACAATCCACAAGTACAAATATCTTTGGAATCCATAAACGTAAGAAAACATCCTAGGGCTTCGTGCCCGTCTACATGCATTCGGGGAAATAACAAAAGTCAAGAGTCAAGATATAATAAAATGGTCGAGAGATGACAAGCAGATTCCATGATCACGGCTCCTCCTTGACCATCCTGCCTCGCGCCTTGGTTACCCGTGGAAAACCACGTAATAAGGGTGAGTAACGAATTACCCAGTAAGAATCCCCAACCGGGGTACAATACGATATACATGATCATCTAGAAGAATGTATGCAAGCTATGAGTACAAAAACACGTAATAGAGCACATAGCTTAAGTCCACACTTGGACCTCGGATGCCAACTCGTGGTCTTAGTCCGAAATACCACAACACACTATATACGCTATACGGAACGAGTCCGGCCACGGCTCATCGCATCGATACGAAAGGTTCACGGCTCAAGATCCCGAGGAGCTCTCCACCGGCGGTATTTGTAATGAGCGTAAGCGCGCACCGCATGCCATCGCAAACTCGGGGTGCGGGTCTAGTGGCAAGCCGCCTGTGTTCGACCACCATGCCTAACTAAATCGGATCGGTGTCACCGACATAGGGGTGTGAGACACGGACACGTGAACTATGTCGGCTGAACCACCGCACCGAGGCTAAGGAACCGGTCGCGGTAGGCTTACACCAGAAGCGGTCCTTGCCCTAACAGTGGCAATCAAGGGCTACGCCGAACACGCCGAGGACGCGTGACGATCGCCGGGACGAGGCAATGCCAAGTCATCATCCCGACCGTTGGGGCAATGCTTGATTTGCCACCCTCACCCAAGATTGCGAGGGCGCCGTTAGGGTTAGCTAAACCCTAACGGGATCGGGACGAGTACCATCTCGCACGCCCCTCGTCGGGGATGCAAGTTACGTTATGCATCCGGCCCGGATGATGCTACCTACCGAACTCTAAACCATAGCAATAATAACAATTCAATCAATGCGGTCCAATACGTGCTCAATGAGATACAAGGAACCTAGCATGATACTACGAAGCAAGAACAGATATCGAACATGCGAGAATGGAACAACCTAGCATGGGCTAACATGAGAAACAATACAAGAGTTCATGCCGATCGAGAATTGCAACAGAGCACCTAGGGCTAAACATGCTAGTAATCATACACAGCATACAAAACAACAATCACAAATATACCGCAGGCCCACACAACTCCGGTAAGAAATCCTTACTTGGTCGGGAGGCTTCTACACACAAATCCTAAGTCATGGAACAATCCCGAGCTAGCGGCGGGAACCTAGCAAACCAATAATAATCAGATCTAAAATGTCTAAACAACAATAGAACAGCAAGCTCGGCTCGGGACTCGCACGCGGCACGGCGACACGAGCTTGGAGGCTGCGGCAAAGCGGGCACGGCAGGTCGGGCGCAGTCGCTACCGTGGCGGCACGGCAGGCGGGCGCCGCACGGCGACGCGGACGGATGCAGCGGCAGGACGACGCGCTGGCGAAGCGTCTGGGCGGCGGCGAAGCGGCTTGGCGGCGGCTGGCGCTGGCGCGGCGGCGGCAGGTGCGACGCGCTGCGCTGGCGCGCGCGGCGAGCAGCTGGCCCGCTGGAGGCGCTGGCGCTGGCTTGCAGAGCGAAGCGACGCGAGTGGCGCATGCGCGGCGAGCAGCTCGGGCGAGCAGGCACGCTGGCGCAGCATCCGCGTCTCACTGGGCTGGCGCGACCGCACGATCCGCGAGCGATGGCGTGCGGGAGGGCTGCCAACAGACCGGGGCGACTGGTGAGCGCGGCGGCGTGGCGGCAGGGCTGCGCTCAACGGATCTGGGCGATCTGGTGCGACGGCAGGGGCTATCTCGCGGCGATCCGGCCGGTTGGACGTGCGCGATAATGGCTCGCTGGTTGGGCTTCTCTACCGGGCCGCAATCAACACAAACACACACAACACACCTCTTTTCACTTGGCCAAAAGCACACCAAACGGATGAGAAGAAGAAGAGGAAGATCGATACCTACCCGGAATGATGATGAACGATCCAAGTGAGTCGCAAGGATGAAGAATCGGCAAGGGCTATGGAGAGGGAGAGCTTGTGCGGCCAAGAGGAGATTTGGAGAAGAAGATGGAATAAACCTAATTTCTATTTCATTTAACCAAATGCACCAAAACTCCAAAATCCAAGGCTAACCATAAATGGTGCAGGAAGAGCAACAAGAGCACCTAATGGCTCAATTGGCACACATCTCCACAAGCTTCCCAGAGACCGGGTTCAAACCCAGTTTGCAAAGACAATTCCCGTTTATTTTTACTTTTGCATCAAACCTTGCTCAAACCAAACCACAAACCCCTCCAAAACCTACAAAAACCATCCAATAATTTTAGTAAGCTGGAAAAGACACAAACGACTGACGACGCCGACCAAATTAACAAATTACCCCTAGGGCATACGGAAGACCGGGAAGAAAAACTGGTCGTTACAATATTCCCTCCTTTTTATGACTTTCGTCCTCGAAAGTCCTTAAGATCAAAACAATTTCGTGGTAACGCAATCTCATCTCGACTTCACGCTCCCAAGTGGCTTCCTCGGAACCCCGATTCTTCCATCGAACCTTTACCAAACGAATCTCGCGATTACGCAACGTCTTGGTCTCAAAGGCAAGGATCTCACCGGCTTCTCCTCGAAGTTCAAATCCTCATTCAAATTTTGCAAAGGCTCAAAGTCCACAATGTGCGACGGGTCCAAGCACATACCGCCTCAACATCGATACATGAAAAACACTATGCACAAATTGTCAACAAACAAACTCAACCCTACAACAAATCAAGCCAAACAATCTGAACCTTCCAGATTCCAAAACTAAACGGCCTACTCTTACTTCACAAGAGACCAAAAACCTCAAACCTTGACTACTGACCTTAACGAGATACAAACGAACCACCAATCGCGCATCGATCCAAAAAGACAAACTTCTCCAACTAGAACACGTCCAAAACACTTAAGCAACCATCTTAAGGAGAAATCGCCAACCAAAGGCAAGGGGCACCATCTCGGTACACAGACGGCTAACAACACTCACACCGGTGAAACTTCAGCTACGGCCACCTTAAAAAAAAAAAAACAAGGGCCAAGCACAGACTCCACTCGGCCAAGCCAACAAACTAGAACTCCTCATCGGCCGAACGCAACTTTCCAACGAACACCTACCAGCAACCGACCAAGGAGAACATCGCCAGCAAGGAACATCCAACATTCCTCTCAAGGAAAACTTGGGAAGCAAGGACTAAACCATCACGCAGCCTATCTGCGACACAACACCTTGAGGAAAACAGCTCAACAACTTACCAACCAATGCCACGGCACCTGCGTGCCAACTCACTCAAACGCGGCTCTGCTAACGCCAACTGGGAACTCACAACAACTAGGAACAAAGCCCGAGAAGGGCTTGCTCAGCAGAACTCAACCCAAACTTATAACGAGCAACGCTCGCCTCCAAGCTACTACTCAACTCTTAAAATCCAACTGGCTACTCAAAGGACTTCCCTTTAAGCCTAAGCCTAACTCATCTTCCAACCGTAAGCTCCACTCCCAAAACCTCACAAGGAAAACGGATAACGACAACCTCAAAGCTTACGGATCCACGAGCCACACGAATCCATAAGACTACCTCGCAAGCTATCACTCGAGGTGGCATCCAAGGAGCAACTCAACCACCACAGAGGCTAGAGGGAAAGGAAATCTTCAATCCCCAAAGAACCAACAACTTGCCAGAACAACTCAACTCTTACTGGGTGGCCTCACTTCTTGCGGGAACAAACAACTCTTACTTGCTAACAACACAAAGCAGGACCCTCTCATTGGGTGACCACTGCGCTACTCGATCGACTACACAACTCGGGAGCTGGCGACTCGCCAAACGGAAACGACTTCCCAAGCAAGCAAACTCGGAAGGGCAACTGAACACACACGCCATTGACTTGCTCAAACCCAAGGCAAACAAGAACCAACTCTCTTGGAAGCAACACCCAAGAGAAAACTCAACCAATCGGACCACCAAACCGAAACAAACAAAGACTTGCTCAATCTGCGAGGGAGGGGTCAACTCCCAAAACTCATCGACTAGGAACAAGACCTCGTGGCAACGCTCCGCCTAGAACCGAACTAGCTCTCGAAACAACAAACGAACCAAATCTTGGCCAAACACTCACAAGAGGCAGAACAACCTTTACTGCAGCCTCTAGAACACCATCCAAGAATCCGCTTAACTGGACAAACGACTACTTCCAAGCAGCCAACAAACTTTTCCTTCAAGCTAGCGCTTCCACCATTAACTCCAAGACCAAGGGAGTAACCTGACAACTCCCCGAAGGAAACGACTCATACAAGCAGACAACCAACGGACAGAGAACTCCACATACGCCACTTGCCTTGCTCCACGAGCAACAACATCTAATCTCACGGGGCACAACAAGGGTCCATCTCGTGATGAACCTCCAAATGCCAAACGGGGCAACTCAACATCCCGGGAAACAGGAAAAACAACCAACATGGCACAAACCACTCGCCCCCACGAGCAAAACTAAACTCTAGCAACTCCAATCCACACCTTGGTCAACACCAAGCATCAACTTGCCACCACACCGAAACCACTCCGGACTTTACTCCAAACAAACACTAGCTTGCTAGTCTACCAAGACTGCTAGCAACTCCACCGAGGCTACAAACTACACGCCTCCAGCCTAGCCAATGAAACTCACTAGCTGGGCTCGATCGAGCTCGGAGGCTCTCCACAACCTAGGGTTCTTCGGCAACCCTCGACACACACACCGCCAGGCATACGATCTAACAGCATAACCGCTCGAACAAACAACTCCAATTTCAAAGATCCCAACCATGTGGCCAACTCCAACTCCTTGGGAACCTAGAGGACCCAAACGCTACTGCACGCGCCATCCTCCTACTCAAAGCATCGGCCACAACATAACTTCTACCCAAGGAAGGATCCGAACAACTCTCTTAGCCATGACGATCGAAACCACGCGGCTTAGCTACCATCGCTCTTGTTCGGGCTTTCCAATCGAACTCCAACCAACGATCAACAAGAAGATCCGCCAACCAAGCTTAGGCCCAACTTAACAAATCTTGCCTAAGCAACAACTTGATACCACGAGCAGCACGGTATCCTTACCACCTCAACCAAAGCCTTACAACAACCACCGAGTCCAACTTCTCAAGGAACTAAGCACTAGATCTCCAAAGCAAACCCTACATGGATCTCAAACTCTCACACTTAACGAACCACACAAAACACACTTGTGTGCACAACTCCCAACCTTCCTTTAGAGATCCAAGACTAACAAGCGCTTTTCCACAAAGCAACGATAACTCCCGGCAAATGATACAAACAATCCAAGGAACACCAAAAGTTCCATCTCCACACGATACTGAAAAGCCGAGGCAACCTTGCTCTACCAAAGCATAATCATGCCAAACCAAACTTACTTTGTACCAAGCCTCTACCAAGGGTGCTTACCCCTAAGGCCTCCAAAACCTCTCGCAAGGCATCACTCATCTCGCCTCAAAAGCATCCAACTCGCCTCATAGGCATCCAAAGCTCATCCGATAAGCATCCAACTCATGGTCCCTCATTTGGACCAAATTCGCATCTACAATGCTCAACTCTCCTCGATTTAGGCACTCGAAGGTAGTTGACCGCACTACCAACCACAAAGAAAATCTCTTGGCCTTAACACTAGCGCGAGACTCACGCGCACCAACATTTACCAACCGGCAACTCGCTGACTTACTCAACCTCCGTAAACACGGGAAGAGGCTCCGCTCCTCTCGAGCATCCTTTCGCTTGTAGTCCATCGACTACCACCGAACTAGCCCTCTCGCACGACCTAAACGGGTGCAACCGCCATAAACAGATCCAAGGCTAAAGGAGTACGCTGAACTCCGAACGGCATAGAACCATCCGCTATGCCTAAGCCAAACTCAAGCTCGAACCGGACTTAGTGCCAAAGTGGCACACCAACCAATGCACCTCAAGTGCTACTACTACCAAATCCACATCCGAGGAAGTCGGGTCATTAAACAACAAAGAGCTCGCAAGGGGGCAAAGATGACCCTTCATCCGCCTCTCAAGCCACTAACACGGCAACTTGCCAAACAATCGGGCGATCGGTGGAGACTCGCTAGTCCACCTCTCACAAGGGACTTCCACCACCATCCGATGAACCAAATAAAGACAGAACGGCACACCTCGGCCTCTCGAGCAAGCAGGCATCCCACACACGGATGCTAAACTCAAACCGACCAACTACTTTACTACTAGCAGTAGGACTTACTAAAACATCGAGCTCTCACAGGCATCCATTTGCCAACCCGGGCGTCTCCATCAACGCCAACAAACTCATCCGAATAAACTGCCGATCATGCCCTCCCGGAACCTCCGGCTACAAGAGCTACTGGGAAAAATGTTGAAACAAACTCGTCAATCGGGCTATCTCGTGCCGGGACTCCTCACTACGCGCTACAAACTACGCTGGTCTCCACTCTCGATAGCTAAAGACACGCCATCAAATCTCTCATGGTGGAGCACACTCGCTCAAGGAGTCTCACTGAGGCGCCGCTAGCCTCTACCCCCTCCTCTAGGCAACTCAATCGCCGGCCAAACGGCATGCGGGCCTAACAACCACGGACGCGCCTCAACATCAACACGATCGGTCCAACTCCTCGGTCGGACATGCCAAGCGCCCGCTCCTCCGGGTGCGATCAACATCCGGGCGATCCGCACGAAGCACCACCACCCTCTCACTAGGGGAAAAGCAAAGAATCGGGCCACAAATGGCCAACGGAGTCTAAGCTCGCCTCCCTCTCGAACGATGTCCTGTGGGCATCCGAATCTATCTGGATACCTCAACAAGCCGCTAAACAAACCGCCGCTGCGATCTGCGGAAGTTGGCATGATGGCTCACTAAGCCCAAACCAACAACGAAGTCGAAACCGCTCGTCTCCGCTCCACAACACTACACAAGGCATACACAAGAGATGATGTGTATTGTAAATTCTTAACCCTTTTTCAACAAAAAATAGTAAACTTAGGCGCACTGATGACCGTCTTGAGTCTTGATGATCATGGAAAAACGACCTACAACAAAAGGTCGTCCACTGAATCTATGACTCGAGCTCGATACCAATCAGAAAGACCCGACCCAAAAGGGGCTCTAAATGGGCCTTTACCCCAATGCATGTATTGAAAATAAAAGACATTATGAAAAATATATTTCGGATCCCAAGTAAAACAAAAACATTCAACAACCAAAACATACATTTCTAAAAGCATACTCTGATCAGAGATTTATTTAAACCGTTTAAACAATCCACAAGTACAAATATGCTGGAATCCATAAAACGTAAGAAAACATCCTAGGCTCCGTGGCCGTCTACATGCATTCAGTGGGAAATAACAAAAGTCAAGAGTCAAGATATAATAAAATGGTCGAGATGACAAGCAGGATTCCATGATCACGCCTCCTCCTTCACACCATCCTGCCTCGCGCCTTGGTTACTTGTGGAAAACCACGCAGAATAAGGGTGAGTAACGAATTACCCAAGAAGAATCCCCAACCGGAGTACAATACGATATACATGATCATCTAGAAGAATGTATGCAAGCTATGAGTACAAACACAGAATAGAGCACATAGCTTAAGTCCACACTTGGACCTCGGATGCCAACTCAGGGTCTTAGTCCGGAAATACCACAACACACTATACGCGCTATACGGGAACGAGTCCCGGCCACCGCTTCATCTCGCCGATACGAAAGGTGCATCGGCTCAAGATCCCGAGGAGCTCTCCGACGGCAGTGGCCAGAATGAGCATAAGCTCGCACCGCATGCTACCGCAAACTCGGGGAGCCGGTCCAGTGGCAAGTCGCCTGTGTTCACCACCATGCCTAACTAAATCTCGGATCGGTGTCACCGACATAGGGTGTGAGACTCGGACACGTGAACTATGTCACTGAACCACCACACCGAGGCTAAGGAACCGGTCGCGGTAGGCTTACACCAGAAGCGGTCCTTGCCCTAACAGTGGCAATCAAGGGCTACGGCCGAACACGCCGAGGACGTGCCGATCGCCGGACGAGGCAATGCCAAGTCATCATCCCGACCGCTGGGGCAATTAACGCTTGCCACCCTCACCCAAGATTGTAGGCCACCGTTAGGGTTAGCTAAACCCTAACGGGATCGTGGACTCGAGTACCATCTCGCACGCGTCCCGCATCTGGGATGCAAGTTACGTTATGCATCCGGCCCGGATGATGCTACCTACGAACTCTAAACCATAGCAATAATAACAATTCAATCAATGCATCCAATACGTGCTCAACAGATACAAGGAACCTAGCATGATACTACGAAGCAAGAACAGATATCGAACATGCCGTAATGGAACAACCTAGCATGGGCTAACATGAGAAACAATACAAGAGTTCATGCCATCCAGAATTCGTAATGCAGAGCACCTAGGGCTAAACATGCTAGTAATCATACACATGTGCATACAAAACAACAATCATAAATATACCGCAGTGGCCACACAACTCCAGAAGAAATCCTTACTTGGCCGGGAGGCTTCTACACACAAATACTAAGTGCGAAACAATCCCGAGCTAGCGAGCGGGAACCTAGCAAACCAATAATAATCAGCATCTAAAATGTCTAAACAACAATAGAGCAGCAAGCTCGGCTACGGGGACTCACGCGCACGGCGACACGAGCTTGGAGTTTGGCAAGCCGGCACGGCAGGCAGGGCGCCGCACGGCAGGTGGGGCGCCGGCCGCGGCTATTGGCACGGCAGACGCACGGATGCATCGCAGAGACGCATGCGCGCGCTGGCGAAAGCGTCTGGCGTGCGCGGGCGGCGGCGGCAGCTACGGCGCGGCGTGGCGTGGCGTGGCGGCGGCGCGGCGACGCGACGCTGGCTGGCGCGCGGGCGAGCAGCTTCGGGCGAAGGCGCGCAGCGCTGGCGTGGCGGCAGCGCAGCGACGCGGACGCGGGCTGGCTCGCGGCGAGCGGCTCAGCGAAGGCACGCGGCGCCAGCGGCTCGCGTCTCGCTCATTGGCTGGCGCGACCGCACGATCCGCGAGCGATGGCGCGGCGGAGGGCCGCTTCAACGATCTGGGCGACTCGTGAGCGGCGGCGCTGGCAGGGCCGCTCAACGGATCTGGGCGATCCGTGCGACGGCAGGGCTATCGGCGCGGCGATCCGCCGCTGGACGCGGCGACAATGGTCTTTGGCCGGGTTCTCGGTGGTTGCAATCAACACAAACACACACAACACACCTCTTTTCACTTGGCCAATAGCACACCAAACGGATGAGAAGAAGAAGAGGAAGATCGATACCTACCCGGAATGATGATGAGCGATCCAAGTGAGTGCAAGGATGAAGAATCGGCAAGGGCTATGGAGAGGAGAGCTTGTGCGGCCAAGAGGAGATTTGGAGAAGAAGATGGAATAAACCTAATTTCTATTTCATTTAACCAAATGCACCAAAACTCCAAAATCCAAGGCTAACCATAAAATGGTGCAGAAGAGCAACAAGAGCACCTAATGGCTCAATTGGCACACATCTCCACAAGCTTCCGGGGAGACCGGGTTCAAACCCCATTGCAAAGACAATTCCCTTTTATTTTTACTTTTGCATCAAACCTTGCTCAAACCAAACCACAAACCCCTCCAAAACCTACAAAACCATCCAATAATTTTAGTAATCGAAAAGACACAAACGACCACGACGGCCCGACCAAATTAACAAATTACCCCTAGGGCATACGGAAGACCGGGAAGAAAAACTGGTCGTTACGTACCGATGTGGATGTAGCTACCACATCGGCATAAGCCTAGTTTGTAGCTCGCTAGAGCGGAACCCCGCCAGCGGTGCAAGCCCGCCTTGGGCGGTTCTTAGCTTCAGTCGGTGGTACAGTGCTGCATGATGAGTGCCGAGGGCCTCGTGACCATCGTGTTCGGTGACACCGCTTTCCGAGTCTTTAGGCATGCGCATTCGACCCGCGTGAGTTTGCCCTTAGACCCCGCATTTACGCCCGTTGCGAGATGAGCATGCGGTGTGCGCGCACACGCGTTAGTCGCCGGTTCGGAGAGCTCCCGGGCTAATGTTCGTGAGTACACGGTTCCTTCCGAGCTTTAGAGCCGATGCGGGTACTCTCCGATAGTCCAGATTGTTAGCGAGGGTAAGAGGCCCTTGAGGACACCCATTGGGATTGGCTTTTGAGCTAATCAATTGGTCGAGGAGAAAGACCTCGAGGGTGTCGGACATCTTGGGATCGGTTTTTGAGTGATCAATTGGCCGAGGAGAAAGGGCCTCTGAGATGTCCTGTGATTGGTTATGAGAACCAATCATTAGGCCTAAGTAGGAGACTTGATGATTCCTAAGTAAGAGACTTAGATGTTTTGAGATCTTGTTTTATGAGCTCGTTGAGCTATGATCTGTGTTGATAGTCGTTTGCTTGCATGTTGAGGTGCTAGATGACTGATGTATCGTGATTGTACCCGGTTGGGGATTCTTACTTGAGTATGTTTATACTCACCCTTATTTATCTTTCAGGTAACTTGGGACAACACCGGGAGGGCTAGCGGAGGAGCCGATTGATCATGGGAACCGCCGGCACTCTGTCTTTTATTATTGCATTGTTTATTCAAAGCATGTAGATGGACAGAGTCCTAGGGGAACATTGTTTAAAACGTTGCTTAAATTGTATTGTACATTTTATTAAACACTGGCCAGGTTGTTTTACTTTGTTGGATTGTTTAAAATGAAAATTGTTGGTTATGTTTTAAGGGCTCCCCCTTCTCATATGTTTTGAAAGGTTTTTAAATATAAGCTCTAAACCGCTTGTTATCATATTTAACTTGCATGCTGAGTAAGATCCCAGGTTTAGGACCATGTTTTGGGTCGGGTTCTTACAGATAGTCCCGGTGAGGACTAGCTTTGTGTTTAGTGTAGATCGCTTATGCTGAATACACATTGAGGAGCAGGGACGTTTGGTATTTCTAACCGAGAAGTTGGACTGCGCATGTTGATGATGAGACCACGTCTAGGGTTGTCTAGACCCGTAGGCCACCTTTGGCCCTGGCAGTTGAGTTGCCAAGAGAAGAGGTTAGAGGCTAGCATGCCTTAGAGTGAGACTCCTTGAGCAGGGTGTGCTCCAGCCATGAGAGAATTGATGGCAGGTCTTTTAGCTTTTAGAGAGCGGAGACCCAGGCGCAGTTTGTAGCGCGTAGTGAGGAGTCCCGGGCACAGATAGCCCAACTGACAGAGTTTATTTAGGAGACACCCCACCTAGTAGCTCCGGTAGCCCCGGAGGTTTCCGGAAGGGCTTGATCACAGTTTATCTTTGATGAGTTAGTTGGCTTTAATCGAGCCGCCGAGTTTGGCAAGTGGAAGCATGTAGAAAGTGAATGTTTTTGAGAATTCACTGCTAGCAGCGAGGTGGTTGCCCAGGATCGAGTTTATCATCCGAGTGTTGGAACGACCTGGTGTTTAGAGGCCGATGACCTGATGTTCAGAGGCCAAGGCGTGCTGTTTTGGTGCTTTTTGATGCAGCAATTTGGTGGTGGAAGTCCCTTGAGAAAGGTGGACTAGCAGAGTCTCCACCAGTCACCCGATCGATTGGCAAGTGTCGTGTTAGTAGCTTTTAAGGAAGATGTAGAGACATCTTGACCCCTTGCAAGCCTCTTTGTCGTTTTGCTGACCCAACTCTTTTGGTACCCTCGTAGCCAGGGTGTAGTGTGGAGTTTGCTTGTCAGGACTTAATCAGTCTGTGGATTTCAGTTGGCTAGTAGAGTGGAACGCTCTTTTTGTTAGCATGTTACAAATGTGGAACTAGTTGTTGCCACCTGAGGGTTGGCCCGAGAATTTGTTGAGCATCGAGTGGGATGCAGGGGTAGGCCGTGGCATGACTGTTGGACGAGATGCCAGAGATTAGACGGCTCGAGTGTTGAGCTTCTTTTTTTTTAGTGTCGTTGTCCCCGTCACCTGGAGTGTGACCTTCCCTACCCTTAGTGGGGGGACGAGAGCTCGTTTATAGTGGTTTGAGTTGAAAGATGTAGTGCTTGTTGGCACCAAGCCCGTAAGGAGGCCTAGGTTCAAAGCCGGCTCGCACTGGATGTGCAGGGTAGTTCTATGACCCACGCTGAGTTTAGCATCCCCACTAGCCTTGTACTCATTTTTACGAAGTTGCACTGTTTGGGTTGCATAAGAGAGCTAGCTCGGTGGTAGTCGGAGGACTACAAGTGTGAGGTCGTTCGAGGGAAAGCAAGAGCTTTCAAGGTCACCAAGAGTTGGGTATAAAGGATGTTGTAGGTTGTTAAGGGCTAGCGCATTCGAGTTCTGGCGCTAGTGTTGTGGCCTTGTGAGCCAGTTTGTTGGTAGGGTGATTCGACTACCCTTGAGTTTCCTTGGTACGAGTAGAGTTGGCATCGATGATGCGTGGTTAGTCCAGCGTGGGAGCCATGTGTTGGATGGATTGTGCGGAGCACATTTGGTGGACACATTGGTATGAGGTTGTTAGCTTGGTGTGGTTATGCTCTTGTAGAGTGAGTTGGCCAATGGGGCGTTTCGTGGTGAGTTGACCCCGAGTGGGTTTGAACTCTTGTTGCTCCCTTGCTAGTTGTGGCTCTTTTTGGAGGCAAAGGTTACCTTGTGTTAGAGTTCGTGTTGGATCGTAAGGAATCAAGTTAGAGATGTGCACGCCAGTGTACTCTTGTGTAGCTCGTTCCTTGGGGTATGTTTTGGGAACCACGAAAGATTCGTGTTGAGAAACCAGTGCTCAGTCCTTTTGGTGTTAGGGCTTTAGTTCTTGGCAAGTTCCCTAATTTTGATCGTAAGGATACCGGGCTTGTAGCCGGGTTGTTGCTTAGGCAAGTTATGCTAGTTGGCCTTTGACCTGGGTAGAGGAATTTCTTGTTGATCGATGGTTGGAGTTCAGTTGGAACTAATCAAGGGCGGTGGTAGCAAAGCCGCGTAGTTTTTGTCCGTCATTGCTAAGAGTGTTGGACCGGATCCCTACCACCAGGTAGAAGCTATGATGTGGTCGATGCTTGAGTTGGAGGTGACACATTCGTAGTATTTCTGGTCTTCTTGGTCTTTCGAGGAGTTGGAGCACACCAAAGCATAATCGAGATCTTTGGAGAGAGAGTTGTGCCGTGCAGCCGATTGTCCATTAGACCGTTTGACGGTGTGTGTGTCGGAGGGTGATCGGAGGAACCCTAGGTTGTGGAGAAACCTCACGAGCTCACCGCACCCAAGCAAGTGTTCCTCGGTTGAGTTCTTTGAAAGTTTGTAGTCGAGTTGACGAGCTAGTGTTGTTTTAGTACCTCCGCGTTGGCTTCGAAACTGTTTTCTGTTGGTGCTTGTAATTGGCCAAGGGTTGGTTCCCATGTTGTTGTAAGAGCTAGCTTGGTTGGAGCAAGCGGGCGTGGCCCTGAGGACTTGCTCTTGTTTGGAAGGTTTCAAAAGTTGGCACCTCCTTCGGTGTTTGGATAGATACTACTAGTTCTAAGTTGGTGGTTCAATCGATTGTGGAGTTTCAGTTGGAAGATGAGTTAGGCCTAAGCTAAAAGGAGGAAGTCATTCGTTTAGCTTGATTGGACTTGAGAGTTGCATGTCCTTGGAGGCGAGCTTCGCCAGTTGTAAGCTTGAGTTGAGTTCTGCAGAGCAAGCCTTTCTCAGGCTTTGCTCCTGGTTGTTGTGCGTTCGTGGTTGGCATTTAGTTGAGCCAAAGTTGAAGGGGTTGGCATAGAGGTGTCGTGGCATTGGTTGGTTAAACCTTTGAGTTTTTAACCTCGAGGTGTTGTGTTCCAAGTAGCCGCGTGTTGTTTTATTCCTTGCTGCTCGAGATTTCCGAGAGAGGTATGTTATTTGTTTTCCTGTTTGGCGATATTCTCTTAGGCCAGTGGCTGATCGGATTTCATTGGAAAGTTGTTGTCGGCCGATGAGGGGCTCCAATATATTAGTTTGGTGAGTGGAGCACATTTCTGGACCTTGTCGTTCATGGGTGGCGTGGTGAAGTTTCACTAGTGTGAGTGGCGTTAGCCGTCTGGTGAACCAGGTATGTGCCCCTGGCTTGAGTGCGTCGGTGCTCTTCAAGATGGTTGCTTAAGTGTTGTGGACGCGTTCTAGTTGGACAAGTTTGGCTTTGGGATCGGCCGCCAGGTGGTGGTTTGATTGGATTTCGTTAAGGCTTATAGGCAACCATTGGAGTTCGTTGGTCTCTTGTGAAGTAAGAGTAGGTGATCGGTTTCGAACCCTAGAGGTTCGGCTTGGTTGGCCAACATGGTGTAGGGGTTGAGATTGTTTGTTAACAATCGTGGAGTATTAAGAGGAGTTACGCCGGTGCGTGGCGTAGAGTTTTAGAGCATGTGACCCGTCCACAAGTTTCTTTGAGAGTAGCGCCGTGGAGAGGCGTTACGAGTTGGGTCAACAGGATAAGTGAGCCCTAGGGGTTGTGAGACCGTTTGAGAGTTGATGCGAGTTTGAGGATGTGGCTTACCGACTAGCACTATCGCATCTTTTTCTTCGAAGCTCAGTGTATGTTCAGTTTTGGTTGAGATAGTTTGTGGCAGACTCGATGCCTTTTTGGCTTGAGCCTTGGAAACCCAAGAGGGTCGGGATTTCGAAGAAGGACTAGTGTTGGCTTGACAAGGAGTTGGTTGGTTAAGGATCAGTGGAGTTTTCCTAGAGTTGTTTTCGTCTTAGGACTTTCGAGGACGAAAGTCTTAAAAGGAGGGAGTATTGTAACGGCCCAGTTTTCTATTTCGGTTTCCCAGGTGTTTCCAGTTTATTATTCGGATGTTCGGATGGGCCGTTAGAGCTATTTTAACCCTTATGGGTATTTTGGTCTTTTTGCCCCCGGTAAGGGTTTTGTGGATTTTCAAGACTTCTAGGTCACTCCTGCCCTTGTCGAGGCTTGATTGTTGTTGGTTGCAGGACCCAAGAAGTTCGGGCTAGTTGGTTGGAAGTTTGGAGGTGATTTGATAATTAACAAAATTATTGTTAATTAGAGTGCTTCCTTTGGGAATTGAACCCTTGAACTAACGGTCATTAGGAGGCTTGATTTAAATGGTTTTTTTTAAATGGAAAAGAATGCGTCAGCTAGGACTCGAAGGAGGAAAGCCTTGGGAAGGGATTTTGGACCACCCAAAGCCTATTTAATTTAGGACAAAGGAAAGGAAAAGAGAAAAACCCTTATTCTTTCCCCTTCTCCCTCTCTCTCTCTCTCTCTCTCCTTACCGACCTCACCAAGAAACCCTAGCCGCCCAGCCATGCCCAGCCGCACCAGCCAGCCCAGACCGCCCTAGCCGCACCCCCACTTTCGGCCTGCACAGCCCAGCTGCAGAGCAACAGCCGCCCGGCCAGGCGCACGAACAACGGCCGCTCCACACGGCGCCAGGCGGGCGCGCAGCCACAGTACTCCGCCCGATCGCGACGATAGCTCAGATCATGCAGCGCGCAAGAAGACGACCAGATTGTCGCCCGCAGACGCGCACGCCGCTCCGCGCCTGCGTCGCCTGGCACCTGCCGCGTCTGCGTGCGCGTGCGCTGCGTCGCGTCCGCGCGCCGCTGCGCGCGCTGCGCGCGCTTCGCTGCGATCGCCGCCGGCCAGCCCAGCGCAGCGCCCGTCCCTGCCGCTCGCAGCTCCGCGCCCAGCGCCGCCGGCTGCTCGCCGCTTTAGCTGCACGTCCTCTCTGTCCACTTGCCGCCGAGAGCCTGTTTTGCCAAGATTGTTGGGGCCGAGATCTGGTACCCTCTAGTTTGGTAATTCCCGAGCCTCCACTCTTTTGGACCCTAAGCTGTTGGCTGCCGTTTATTTAATTAGGTTGTTTTTATTAAAATGCTTAGGTTGCTCGATTTTGCTTTAAAGCTCGAGGGTCACTATTTGATTGTGAAAGTTATTTCTGCTCGTTTCCAGGTAAGGATTTCTTACCGTGGTTGTGTGGACCCAGCGATGCTATCATGATTGTGCCTTGTATGCTTGGTTGTTGTTATGAGTATGTTAGCTATTGAACATCTTGTGTTTGAAATCTTGCTAGCATGTTGCTTGTTGTTCATGTTAGTGCCATGCTAGGTTTGTTCTTCCAGCATGCCATGTCTTGTGATTGTATTAAATTTCCAGTGGGTAGGTTACATGTTTTCTCTTGCTTCCAGATCGTGTTGCTCTTGTGTCCCCTGATATATTCTGTTAGTTCCATGCAAGGGGTTTAATTATCTTGGCATACCTTGTTCTATTTTATATCTGTTAGTTCCGTGCTAGGCATAGGCGGGTGATGTATAGTGTAGAAGACGTAGGGGTAACTAGTTTAGGTCCCGCTCGGGTAAGACCCCGATGGACATCCAGGAGGTGTAAGACACGATGGGCATCCTAGGTGTGTAAGTTCTGATGGGCATCACCGAGTTGGAGGTGTAAGACCGATGGGCATCCTAGGTGTGTAAGTCTCGGATGGGCATCACCGAGTTGGAGGTGTAAGACCGATGGGCATCCTAGGTGTGTAAGTCCCTGAAGGGCATCACTGAGTTGGAGGTATAAGACCCTGATGGGCATCCTAGGCGTGTAAGTCCTCGATGGGCATCACTGAGTTGGAGGTGTAAGACCCTGATGGGCATCCTAGGTGTGTAAGTCCCCGATGGGCATCACTGCGTTGGAGGTATAAAACCCTGATGGGCATCCTAGGTGTGTAAGTCCCCGATGGGCATCACTGAGTTGGAGGTGTAAGACCCTGAAGGGCATGCTAGGTGTGTAAGTCCCCGATGGGCATCACTGAGTTGGAGGTGTAAGACCCGGATGGGCTTCCTAGGTGTGTAAGTCCCCGATGGGCATCACTGAGTCCTAGGTTGTGTAAGACCCCGAAGGGCATCCAAGTGTAGAACCTAGGATAGGCTGTAGATGTAAGCCCTTGAATAGTCTCGCTCTAGGAGTAGCTCATAGCCTAATTCAACCGTTTTGCTCTAAGTCATTGTTCTATTTGCATGTATACTAGGGTGCTAGATGACTGATGTATCGTATTGTACCCCGGTTGGGGATTCTTACTGTGTATGTTTATACTCACCCTTATTTTCGTGGTTTTCCACTGTGTAACTCGGGGACAAGACCAGGGACGGGCTAAGCGGAGGGAGCTGATTGATCATGGGATCTGCCGGCACTCTGTCTTTATTGTTTGCATATTTGTTCAGCATGTAGATTATGTTTTTGAATGTTTGAGCTGTTTTGAATGTTTTTATATACTGGCCAGGTTTGTTTTACTTCGTTGGTTTTTCTTAAACAAAATTGTTGATTATGTTTTAAGTGTTCCCCGTTTCCAAATGTTTTGAAAAAGTTTTAAATATGAGCACTGAACCGCTTGTTGAAATATTTAACTTGCATGTTGAGTGAGGACCTAGGTTTAGGACCGTATTCCAGGTCGGGTCCTTACAGCATCCAACTCGCCTCATAGGCATCCAGCTCATCTCATGAGCATCCAACTCAGGGTCCCTCTACTGGACCAAACTCGCATCTACGATGCTCAACTCTCCTCAGATAAAGGCACTCGAAGGTAGTTGACCGTACTACCAACCACAAGAAAACTCTTGGCCTTAACACTAGCGCGAGACTCACGCGCACTAACACTTGCCAACCGGCAACCTGCTGACTTACTCAACCTCCAGAAACACTAGGAAGAGGCTCCGGCTCCTCTCGGGTATCCTTTCGCTTGTAGTCCATCGACTAACACTGAACAAGCCCTCTGGCACGACCTAAACAGGTGCAACTGCCATAAACGGATCCAAGGCTAAAGGAGTGCGCTGAACTCCGAACGGCATAGAACCATCTGCTATGCCCAAGCCAAACTCAAGCCTGAACCAGACTTAGTGCCAAAGTGGCACACCATCGGGGTCTTACACCTCCAACTCAGTGATGCCCATCAGGGACTTACACACCTAGGATGCCCATCGGGGTCTTACACCTTCAACTCAGTGATGCCCATCGGGGACTAACACACCTAGGATGCCCATCGGGGTCTTACACCTCCAACTCAGTGATGCCCATCGGGGACTTGCACACCTAGGATGCCCATCGGGGTCTTACACCTCCAACTCAGTGATGCCCATCGGGGACTTACACACCTAGGATGCCCATCGGGGTCTTACACCTCCAACTCAGTGATGCCTATCGGGGACTTACACACCTAGGATGCCCATCGGGGTCTTACACCTCCAACTCACATACGGATGTCCATCGGGGTCTTACCCGACCGGGACCTAATCTAGTTACCCCTACCATCTTCAACACTATACTTCACCATCTTCTAGAATCAGTGATGCCCAGTGGGGCCTTACACACCTAGGATGCCCATCGGGGCCTTACACCTCCAGAATCAGTGATGCCCAGTGGGGCCTTACACACCTAGGATGCCCATCGGGGCCTTACACCTCCAAAATCAGTGATGCCCAGTGGGGCCTTACACACCTAGGATGCCCATCGGGGCCTTACACCTCCAGAATCAGTGATGCCCAGTGGGGCCTTACACACCTAGGATGCCCATCAGGGTCTTACATCTCCAACTCAGTGATGCCCATCAGGGACTTACACACCTAGGATGCCCATCAGGGTGTAACGACCCAGGTTTTTCATCCCGGTCTTCCAGGTATGCCCTAGGGGTAATTTGGTAATTTGGTCGGGCCGTCAGGGCCGTTTGTGTCTTTTCCAGTTACTAAAATTATTGGATGGATTTATGTAGGTTTTTGGAAGGATTTGTGGGTTGGTTTGAGCAAGGTTTGATGCAAAAGTAAAAATAAAGGAAATTGTGCTGCAGCTGGGGTTTGAACCCGGGTCTCCTGGAAAGCTTGTGGGGTTGTGTGCCAATTGAGCAATTAGGTGCTCTTGTTGCTCTTTTTGCATCACATCTTAGTTAACCTTGGATCTTTGGTATTTGGTGCATTTGATTAAATGAAAAGGAATTAGGTTTGTTGTGTTTTCTTCTCCAAAAGAGTTGTGGCCGCCCAAGCTTTCTCCCAAGCACCCCTTGCCGATTTCTTCATCCCCTTTCATGTACTCGAGACTCCATCATCATTCCGGGTAAGTTTTCATCCTCTTCATCTTCTCGTTTGGGTGTTCTTGCTGGCCGAAGGTAAGAAGGAGAGCTTGTGTGTGTGTGTGTTGTTGCAGTCATGTCGAGTCCGCCCACCGCCGAGCCAGACGCCTGTGATCCGAAAGCAAAGCAGAAAGTCGAGATCCGCGACGAGTAGACGCCTGGTCGCGCAGATCTGCCGTCGGAGCCCTCCCGCGCGCATAACGCCACGCGCTCACTGTCGCAGCCTCGCCACATGCCCCGTCGCGCCCCAGATCTCGTGACAAAGAACCGGCCCAGCCCTACTCGGCCATCGCTACTCGGACGTCACGCGCCAGATTCGCGGCAGAAGCAGACGCGCGACGCGCGCGCGCCGCGCGCGTGTCGCTTGCCGAGCCGCTGCGCCCGTAGCGCGCGTCCTCGCGAAAGCGACCACCGTGTCCGCATCGCGACGCCAACGCCCGTGCGCGCGTGCAAGCGCCGCTTCGCGCTGAAGTTTCCGTCTGTCGTCGCGCTGCAGCCGCGCCCAGCGCCCATCGCGTGTAGGCAGACGCGCCAGACCTGTAATGACTGCGCCAAGAACTCCAAGTTCGTGTCGCTGCGGCGCGCGGAGTGCCTTGAGCCGAGCTTGTTGTTCTATTGTTTTTAGACGTTTTAGATGCTGATTATTATTGGTTTGCTAGGTTCCCGCCGCTAGCTCGGGATTGTTCCGCAGACTTAGGATTTATGTGTAGAAGCCTCCCCGACCAAGGTAAGGATTTCTTACCGGAGTTGTGTGTGGCCCTACAGTATATTTGTGATTGTTGTTTTGTATGCATGTGTATGATTATTAGCATGTTTAGCCCTAGGTGCTCTGTTTCAATTCTCGATCGGCATGAACTCTTGTATTGTTTCTCATGTTAGCCCATGCTAGGTTGTTCCATTCTCGCATGTTCGATATCCGTTCTTGCTTCGTAGTATCATGCTAGGTTCCTTGTATATCGTTGAGCACGTATTGGACCGCATTGAATGAATTGTTATTATTGCTATGGTTTAGAGTTCGTGGTAGGTAGCATCATCCGGGCGGATGCATAACGTAACTTGCATCCCCGACTGTGGACGTACGAGATGGTACTCCGTCTCGATCCCGTTAGGGTTTAGCTAACCCTAACTACCGCCCCGCAATCTTGGGTGAGGGTGGCGATCGTTAAATGCCCCAACGGTCGGGATGATGACTTGGCATTGCCTCGTCCCCGGCGATCGGACGTCCTCGGCGTGCTCGGCCGTAGCCCTTGATTGCCACTGTTAGGCAAGGACCGCTTCTCGGTGTAAGCCTACCACGACCGGTTCCTTAGCCTCGGTGCGGTGGTACAGCCGACATAGTTCACGTGTCCGTGTCTCACACCCCTATATTAGTGACACCGATCCGCAGATTTAGTTAGGCATGGTGAGTGAACACGGGCGCTTGCCACTAGACCCAGACTCCCCGAGTTTGCGAGAGCATGCGGTGCGCTTATGCTCATTCTGGCGCCACGACCGGAGAGCTCCTCGGGATCTTGAGCAGTGCACCTTCAGATCGACAAAGAGACAGCCGAGGCCAGGACTTGTTTCCGTGATAGGGCGTATAGTGTGGTGTGGTATTTCCGGACTAAGACCCCGAGTTGGCATCCGAGGTCCAAGTGTGGACTTAGCTATGTGCTCCGCTCCGTGTTTGTACTCATAGCTTGCATACATTCTTCTAGATGATCATGTATATCGTATTGTACCCCGGTTGGGGATTCTTACCGAGTAATTCGTTACTCACCCTTATTTTGTGGTTTTCCACAGTAACCAAGGTGCGAGACAGGATGGTCAAGGAGGAGCTGTGATCATGGAATCTCGCTGTCATCTCTCGACCATTTTATTATATCATGACTCTTGACTTTTGTTATTTCCCCGAATGCATGTAGACGGGCATGGAGCCCTAGGATGTTTTCTTATGTTTTACTGGATTCCAAAGATATTTGTACTTGTGGAATGTTTAAATGGTTTAAATAAATCTCTACGATCAGTATGCTTTTAGAAATGTATTTATCCCAAAGCAGTGCTTGGCAACAGTGAGGACGAGTTTTAGAGTAAATTGTTTTGATTGTTGAATGTTTCTGTTTTTACTTGGGATCCAAACATTATTTTTCATAATGTCTTTTATTTTGAATACATGCATTGGGGTAAAGGCCCATTTAGAGCCCCTTTCGGCCGGGTCTTTCTGATTGGTATCAAAGCTCGAGTCATAGATTCTTTAGATCGACTTTTTGTTGTAGGTCGTCCTTCCATGATCACCAAGACTCTGGCGGTCATCAGTACGCCTAGGTTTATTGTTTTAGAAAGAAAAAGGGTTAAGAATTTACAATACCTTTCATCTAGTGTATGCCTTGTTTGGTGTTGTGGAGTGGTGACAGTGTGTTTTGATTCGTTGTTGGTTTGGATGTAGATCGCCAAAGATGCTACCACCCGCATCGGAGAGGAGGTTCGAGAGCGTGTCGAGGTATCGGGATCGGATCGACATCGCAGGACATCGCCCCAAGCCGAGATCGATGGCATTCCACCAGAAGCCTCCTCCCGTTACGCCTAGAGCGGGCGTTGAGGCGTCCGAAGGCCGTGAGATCGCTCTCCCGGAGAGTAATTTGCCGAGTCTATGAGGGCTTTTATGGTCGCATGTTGAGTGACCAGAGGGCAGAGACCTGTGCCTTGTTGGCGGTGGCGGCGGGAAGAGTCCCGAGCCCAGATTGAGCGGTGACTCGATTGGTTCAAAGAGAGCACAAGAGCACCTCCGGCTCCACGGGGATCAAGTAGCCCAAGAGGCGATATGGCAGAGGGTGCCGAGGAGTTGGGTAGGTGGTCAAGGATTTTGTGAAGTGGAAGCCCGAGAAGTTTGATGCCACCCGGTGATGCGTTAGCGGCGGCTGTGTGGATTGCCCATTTGGAGTACACATTCTCGATCATGGTGTGCCCCGATATTCGAGAGGCCGAGGTGTGCGGCTCATGTGCTAGGAGGCACAGCGAGATGGTGGTGGGAGTCCACCTTGAGCGAGAGACCACCTGGGTCTGCACCCGCTACTTGGGAGTTCTTCAAGGCCGAGTTCAAGGTAAAGTTCATCGGTGATGAGGCTCAAGAGAAGATGGTGGAGCTCTTCCAACCCAAGCGTGGTTCGATTCCATTGAGAAATATGAGAGGAAGTTCTCTGAGTATGGATATTTTGCTCCATAGATTGATAGCCACCCCCAGAGTCAAGATCGGAAGTTCATATCCGGATTGAGGCGGTGGTGTTTCTCGGGATGTCGTGGCTCGTGCCCCCGACACTTATGCTAGGGTCGTCTAGTTAGCCACGATCTATAATGGGAAGTATCCTGCCGAGTGGGTTGTTGCCGCCTCTGCTCGTCGTCTGTCCCGTCCAAATTGTGGGGCGTAAGAGGAAGTTTGATTTTTGGGAGGCGGCGCGCCGCCAAGGGCGATTCAGATCGAGAGATCGCGGAGAGCTCCAGTCCGTTTCAGCCCCGACGGCCAGGAGGACCCAGCGAGTTCCCGCTTGTGCTACTGTGGGAAAGTCCACGCTGGAGCTTGTCGACCGACCTAGATTGTGCTTCCGTTGTGGTAGAGAGAGGGCACATGGCCCGTTTTGTGATGATCACCACTATGGCGGCTCAACGAAGCAGCAGCAGTTAGGTCGAGTGTTTGCTACGACCCGTCAGAGGTCGAGCGCACGGATGCCGCCGTGGCGAGTGTACGCTTCTTGTTTTAGATCACCTGCGCATTTGTCTTGTTTGATTCTCGTTCTCACGATTCTTTTGTATCTGTGTTGTTTGGTCGAGCCCGCTAAGTTAAGATTAGAGCCTCTAGGTTTTGGTTGATTGTTGCAACTCCTCGGGAGTTAATATGTTGGCTAGAGATAAGATCGGGGATGGCCGGATCGAGATATCCGAGAGTTGCTTGTGGCTACGCTCATAGTTCCGCCTATGAGCGGTTTTGATGTGATTCTTGGTATGGAGTGGTTAGTCGCTAACCACACGTTGATTGACCGCCACCGGAAAGAAGTAGTGTTCAGCCGCCAGTCGCCTGACTTTAAGTTTCGTGGAGTCCGTGGTGGAGTTTTCCCGCCGATGGTGTCACCGTGAAAGCTCGTCGCTTGCTAGCTCATGGAGCTTGGGGCTATCTAGCCAAGTTGTCCGAGAGAGCGCCCCTCGTCATCTGTTGATCGTGCACCGGCCGTGCAGGAGTTTGCGGACGTGTTTCTCGAGGAGTTACTGGGGTTGCCCCAAGAGAGAGGTTGACTTCACAATTGAGCTCGAGTCGAGGACCCTCCTATCTCAAAGGCTCCGATCGTATGGCGCCGGTGAGCTAAAGGAATCAAGATTCGATTGCAGGAGATGCTTGATCGAGGGTTCATCCGTCTCGAGTGTGTCCCCATGGGGAGCACCACTGTTTGTGAAGAAGAAGGATGGTTCGATGCGCTTATGCATTGATTACCGCGAGCTTAATAAGGTGATGATGAAGAATAAGTATCCGTTGCCCGTATTGACGATTTGTTCGATCGCCTTCAGGAGCTTCCGTGTTCTCCAAGATAGATCTCGAGATCCAAGTTACCATCGCCATGGATCGGGATGCCGACATTCCTAAGACACTTTTCGTGTCTAGATATGGTCACTATGAGTTTGTGGTCATGTCGTTTGGATTGACCAATGCCCCATTTTTGCGTTCATGGACATGATGGATAGAGTGTTCAAATCATTTTTGGACAACTTTCGTCATCGTGTTCATTGACGATATTTTGATTTATTCGAGGTCTAAAGAAGACCATGCAGAGCATTTGAGGCGAGTATTGGCGGCTTTGAGGAAAACCAAACTTTATGCGAAGTTTTCCAAATGTGATTTCTGGTTGGAGCGGTGACCTTCCTAGGCCACGTGGTTTCGAGAGATGGTATAGCCGTGGACCCCGCGAAGATTGAGGCCGTGAGTTCGTGGGCCAAGCCGACTTGATTGCCGAGATTCGCAGCCTTCGGGTTTGGCGAGTTACTACCGGCCGGTTCGTCAAGGACTTTTTCTCGCTATAGCCTCGCCCCTCACTCGTCTGAAGAGGAAGGGTGTCGAGTTTGTTTGGGACAGCAAATGTAATGACCCAGGTTTTTCATCCCGGTCTTCCAGGTATGCCCTAGGGGTAATTTGGTCGGGCCGTTTGTGTCTTTTCCAGTTACTAAAATTATTGGATGGATTTATGTAGGTTTTTGGAAGGATTTGTGGTTTGGTTTGAGCAAGGTTTGTTGCAAAAGTAAAAATAAAGGAAATTGTCTTTGCAAACTGGGTTTGAACCAGTGGTCTCCTGGAAAGCTTGTGGGGATGTGTGCCAATTGAGCCATTAGGCGCTCTTGTTGCTCTTTCTACATCACATCTTAGTTAACCTTGGATCTTTGGTGTTTGGTGCATTTGGTTAAATGAAATAGAAATTAGGTTTGTTCCATCTTCTTCTCCAAAGTGTGTGGCCGCCCAAGCTTTTCTCTCCATTGCCTTGCCGAATTCTTCATCCTTGCAGGCTCCCTTGGATCGTTCATCATCATTCCGGTAGGTATCGATCTTCTCTTCTTCTTCTCATCCGTTTGGTGTCTTTGTTTGGCCAAGTGAATAGAAGAGTGTTGTGTGTATTTGTGTTGATTGCACCCACCGAGAGAAGCCCCACCAAGACCATCGTCGCGACGCCCACCGGCCACGGCACCAGACGCCGGATCGCGCCAAAGAAGCAGCCTCAGATCGCCCCTCGCGTCGCACCAGATCGCCCTTGCGCCGTCACAGCCCTGCCGCGACCGAGATCTCGCGACAAAGAACCGCCCGGCCCTGCTCGCTATCGCCGGCCGGACGTCACGCTTATATCGCGCGCAGAAGAAGAGACGCTCGACGCTTCGCGCGCTTTCGCGTCGAGCGCGCTTGCGCGAGCCGCCAGACAGACGTTCGCGCGCGCAAGGCTCCTTGCCGAAAGCTCGCCGTGAAACGCATCACACGCGCGGCGCAGGCGCTGCGTCTGCGTTGCCGCCGCTGCTGAGTCCTGTCTCGTCGTGTATAGCCAGCGCCAGCGCCATCGCGCGCCAGACGCGCCCAACATTGGCAAAGACGCACGCCGGCAGCGCCCGCCACCGCTGCCGTGGATACCGCCAAAGAACTCCAAGTTCGTGGTCGCGTGCGCGTGAGTGCCCCGAGCCGAGCCATCGTTTCTATTGTTTTTTAGACGTTTTAGATGCTGATTATTATTGGTTTGCTAGGTTCCCGCCGCCACTCGGGATTGTTCCGCAGCCTTAGGATTTGTGTGTAGAAGCCTCCCACCAAGGTAAGGATTTCTTACCGGAGTTGTGTGGGCCTGCGGTATATTTGTGATTGTTGTTTTGTATGCCTGTGTATGATTATTAGCATGTTTAGCCCTAGGTGCTCGTTTCAATTCTCGATCGCATGAACTCTTGTATTGTTTCTCATGTTAGCCCTTGCTAGGTTGTTCCATTCTCGCATGTTCGATATCCTTTCTTGCTTCGTAGTATCATGCTAGGTTCCTTGTATCTGTTGAGCACGTATTGGACCGCATTGAATGAATTGTTATTATTGCTATGGTTTAGAGTTCGGTAGGTAGCATCATCCGGCCGGATGCATAACGTAACTTGCATCCCGGACAGGACGACGAGATGGTACTCCGCCCTCGATCCGCTTAGGGTTTAGCTAACCCTAACGGCCGCCCCGCAATCTTGGGTGAGGGTGGCGGTATCGTTAAATGCCCCAACGGTCGGGATGATGACTTGGCGTGCCTCGTCCCCCGCGAGCGGCACGTCCTCGCGTGTTCGGTCGTAGCCCTTGATTGCCACTGTTAGGGCAAGGACCGCTTCCTAGTGTAAGCCTACCACGGCCGGTTCCTTAGCCTCAGTGCGGTGGTACAGCCGACATAGTTCACGTGTCCGTGTCTCACACCCTATGTCGGTGACACCGATCCAGAGATTTAGTTAGGCATGGTGGATCGAACACGGGCGGCTTGCCACTAGACCGCACACCGCCCTGAGTTTACAAAGAGCATGCGGTGCGCGCTTACGCTCATTACTGCGCCACGACCGAGAGCTCCTCGGGATCTTGAGCGATTGCACCTTTCGACGATCGGCAAGAGACAGCCGAGGCCGGACTTGTTTCCGTATAGAGGCGTATAAAGTCTTTGTGGTATTTCCGGACTAAGACCCGAGTTGGCATCCGAGGTCCAAGTGTGGACTTAGCTATGTGCTCCGCTCCGTGTTTGTACTCATAGCTTGCATACATTCTTCTAGATGATCATGTATATCGTATTGTACCCAAAGTTGGGGATTTCTTCTTGAGTAATTCGTTACTCACCCTTATTTTGTGGTTTCTCGGGTAACCAAGGCGCGAGACAATATGGTCAAGGAGGAGCCGTGATCATGGAATCGCCATCATCTCGACCATTGTATTATATCATGACTCTTGACTTTTGTTATTTCCCCGAATGCATGTAGACGGGCACGGAGCCCTAGGATGTTTTCTTATGTTTTACTGATTCCAAAGATATTTGTACTTGTGGAATGTTTAAATGGTTAAAATAAATCTACGATCAGTATGCTTTTAGAAATGTATTTATCCCGAAAGCAGTGCTTGGCAATGAGGGATGAGCTTTAGAGTAAATTGTTTTGATTGTTGAATGTTTCTGTTTTTACTTGGGATCCGAAACATTATTTTTCATAATGTCTTTTATTTTGAATACATGCATTGGGGTAATGGCCCATTTAGAGCCCCTTTCGGGTCGGGTCTTTCTGATTGGTATCGAGCTCGAGTCATAGACTTTGTAGACTCGACCTTTTGTTGTAGGTCGTCTTTCCCATGATCACCAAAGACTCGGCGGTCATCAGCACGCCTAAGTTTTCTGCTTTTTAGAAAAGGGTTAAGAATTTACAATACCTTTCATCTAGTGTATGCCTTGTTTTGTGTTGTGAAGCGGAGACGAGCAGGTTCTGACTCGTCGTTGGTTTGGGTTTAGAGCGCCATCATGCCAACTTCCCGCAGTGTGTGAGGTTTGTTGTGGCTTGTTGAGGTATCCAGATAGATTCGGATGCCCTGGGACATCGTCCCCGTGAGAGGCAGAGCTTGGACTCCCGTAGGCCAATTGTGGCCCAGTTGGCTGTTTTCCCCTAGTGAGAGGGTGGAGGTGCTTTGCCTTGGAGTGTCACTCCAAGAAAGGAGTTAGCTATGGCTGTGCTTATGTGGATGCTTGTGGAGCAGGTCGCCGTGTGGACTAGCCTGGGTAGCTCAAGTGTTGATCTTGAGCCTTAGCAGATTGTTTGATTGCCCAGTGAGTAGCTGCAGAGTTGGCAGCCTTCGAGGAGATTGTTGAGGCATCTTTGTGCTCCTGTAAAGTGTTGTTGTTTGCAGCCAGTAAGTTGGAACCCTGTGGTTAAGGGTGCAGTGAGCAGTGTTCCCTTCGGATTGGATCCGTTGGTGTTTTCCTCAGATGTTTGGTAGAGTTGAGCACTCTTCTTTTGGAGAGCCCTAGAGTAGGGCTAGCTGCTGCATGTTGAGAGAGTCGGTTAGAGTTTTGTTGAGCATCATGTGGAGATGCAAGAGTGGGCCGTGAGCATCTGTTTACTCAGAAGGAGTTGAATATGAGGCAGAGGAGATGGTTAGAGCTGGTAAAGGATTATGACTGCGAGATTTTGTACCATCCGGGTAAAGCCAATGTAGTGGCCGATGCTTTGAGTAGAAAGACGTCGCACTCTGCGGCGTTGTTGAGTTCCCACCGGTTGTGCCAGAGAGAGAGTTCGAGCGGCCGAGGTCGCATGTTGTTTGGGTGAGGTTACCGCCGTGGTAGCTCGATTGGACTGCTCACCGTCGATTAGGGCAATGGATTATAGACGGCCAGTTGGGTGACCCCGCACTTAAGAGATTGGTTGATAGAGTTAGTCTTGTGGTGACTTTAACTTTGTATATTCACAGCATGGGTTGACTTACAGAGGCCTTGTTGTGTGTTTGGACATTGCGAGGTTTGCAGCAGAGTTGCTCTGAGGCCCCTGATTCCCCTTTTGCTTGGCACCCGGGGTACCAAGATGTATCAGACCTTAAGCAGACCTTTCGGTGGATGGGAATGAAGAGAGATGTGGCAGAGTTTGTCGGTTGGTGTCTCACTTGTCGCAAGTGAAGGCACCTGCAGAGGCCAAATTGTTTGTTGCAAACCATCGAGTGTACCCTGATGGAAATGGGAAGAGATCTCCATGGACTTTATCTCTGGTTTGCCAAGGACTCGAGGAAGTTCTCTCGCATTTGGGTGATAGTCGACCGTTTGATCAAGAGCGCACTTCACTTCATTCTGTAGAGACACTTATACCGTGGAACAATGCGGGGCGCAGATTGTTTTTGGAGCAGATCATCCGTTATCATGGTGTGTGCGGTGAGGATTGTGTCCGATCGTGACTCGTGGTTCACTTCTCGTTTCGGAGAGCGCCCAGAAGGGTTTGGGCACAGAGTGCGTTTCAAAGATGACTTTTCACCCTCAAACGGATGGTCGGTGAGAGAGTGAATCGATTCTCGAAGATATGTTGAGGGCTTGTGTGTTGGATTTCCGTGCGATTGGGACCAAGATCTCAGACTTGATGGAGTTTGCCTATAATAACAGCGATTACGATCGGCGATTGAGATGGCTCCATTCGAGGCCTTGTATGGTAAGCGTTGTCGGTCCCCGTGTGTTCGAAAGAGGTCGGTGATAGACGAGTTTTGGGTCCCGAGTTATCGCGATTGACCAATGGTGCAGTTGCGTAAGATTAGAGCTCGTATGTAGACAAAATTTCAGAGCAGAGAAGAGTTACGCCGATGTTGGCGTCGAGATTTGGAGTTTGAGGTTGGTCAAGCATGTGTTCCTTAAGGTTGCTCCGATGCGAGGTGTTACGAGGTTTGTAAGCGTGGGAAGTTGAGTCCCCGTTTTGTTGGTCCATTTGAGATCCTAGAGAGGATTGGCAGAGTTGCTTACCGATTAGCCCTACCTCCGTCACTACTCATCGGTGCATAGTGTTTTCCATGTATCGATGTTGAGGCAATATGTGCTGGGACAGTCGCACATTGTGGACTTTGAGCCTTTGCGGTGAATGAGGATTTGAACTTCGAGGAGAAGCCGGTGAGGATCCTTGCCTTTGAGACCAAGACATTGCGTAATCGCGAGATTCGTTTGGTAAAGGTTGAGTGGAAGAGTCGGGGTTCAGAAGAAGCCACTTGGGAGCGGGAAGACGAGATGAGATTGCATTACCTCAGAAATTTTGTTTTAAGGACTTTCGAGGACGAAAGTCATAAAAAGGAGGGAATATTGTAACGACCTGTGTTTTTCTTCCGGTCTTCGGGTATGCCCTAGGGGTAATTTGGTAATTTGGTCGGGCCGTCATGGTCGTTTGTGTCTTTTCGGCTACTAAAATTATTGGATGGTTTTATGTAGGTTTTTGGAGGGGTTTGAGGTTTGGTTGAGCAAGGTTTGATGCAAAAGTAAAAATAAAGGAATTTAGCCGCAGCCGGGGTTTGAACCCGGTCTCCTGGAAGCTTGTAGAGATGTGTGCCAATTGAGCCATTAGGTGCTCTTGTTACTCTTTCTCGCATCACATCTTAGTTAACCTTGGATTTTGGAGTTTTGGTGCATTTGGTTAAATGAAATAGAATTAGGTTTATTCCATCTTCTTCTCCAAAACTCCTCTTGGCCGCACAAGCTCTCCTCTCCATTGCCTTGCCGAGTTCTTCATCCTTGCGACTCCATTGGATCGATCATCATCATTAGGGTAGGTATCGATCTTCCTCTTCTTCTTCTCATCCGTTTGGTGTCTTTGTTTGGCCAAGTGTGTTTGTGTTGATTGCGGCCCACCGAGAGAAGCCCGGCCAGCAAGAAGAATCGTCGCGCGTCCAACCGCCACCAAGACGCCCGATCTGGCGGCAGCCTCGCCAAGACGCCAGATCCGCCTAGCCTGACTTTGCTGTCGTCCAAAGAGCCAGCTAGCCTTGTCGTCGGCGGCCGGCCCCACGCCCGAATCGCTGGCAGTAGCCTCGCCAAGACGCCGGATCGCGCCAGGCAGCAGCCTTTCAGATCGTCGTTCGTCCTCGCCCGATCGCCGCGACTCGAAAGCCTCGCCGCGGCGCCCAGCGTCTGCGCTCATGCCGCGCCCATCGCGACGCCCTCGCCGTGTCGCTTGCTTGCCGAACCGCTCGCCCGCGACGCTAAGACGTTCACCGCGCGCGCGCCTCGCTGGCAGCTCCATCACCGTGATCGCGACGCCAGCGCCGCTGCGCCGTGCCGCGTTGCCGCTGCCGCGAAGTCCCGTCTGTCCGTGTGCCGCGCGCCCCAGCGCCATCCGCGCACAAGCAGACGCGCCAATATTGCCGCATGGGGCAGCGGCCAGCGCCAGCTGGCACGTGCCGTGCCCGGCTGCCAGCCAGCGCCTTTGCTTCGTGTCGCGGTGCGTGTGTGAGTGCTCCTGAGCCGAGAGCTCATTGCTTTTATTATATTTTTAGGGATATGGTTATGATTGTTACTATGTTTGTAGGCTCTCGATAGCTAGCTCGGAAGTGTTCGCACCTAGGAATTTGTGTGTAGAAGTCTTCCACCAAGGTAAGGATTTCTTACAGGGGTTGTGTGGACCTGCGGTATATTTGTGATTGTTGTTTTGTATGCCGTGTATGATTACTAGCATGTTTAGCCCTAGGTGCTCTGCTCAATTCTCGATTGGCATGAACTCTTGTATTGTTTCTCATGTTAGCCCATGCTAGGTTGTTCTATTCTAGCATGTTCGATACTGTTCTTGCTTCGTAGTATCATGCTAGGTTCCTTGTATCCGCATTGAGCACGTATTGGTGCATTGATTGAATCGTTATTATTGTTAAGGTTTAGAATTCGGGTAGATAGCATCATCGGGCCCGATGCATAAAGTATCTTGCATCTATGGCAAGGACGTTCGAGACAGTTCTCCGTCCTTGGACCCCGTGAGGGATTAGCTATCCCAACCGGTGAGGCCCCGCAATCTTGGGTGAGGGTGGTAGTCTAAGCGATGCCCCAACGGTCGGGATGATGACTTGGCAATGCCTAGTCCCCGGCACGGCACGTCCTCGGCGTGAAACCCGGCAAGAGCCCTTGATTGCCACTGTTAAGGTAAGGGACGGCTTCACGGTGTAAGCCTACCATGACCCTTTCCTTAGCCTCAGTGTGTGGTGGTACGGTGACATAGTTCACGTGTCCGTGTCTCACACCCCTATGTCGCTGACACCGATCTAGAGATTTAGTTAGGCGTGGTATCCGGATATGGGCAACTTGCCACTAGACCGGCACCCCCATAGTCTGTAGAAGCACGCGGTGCATCCTTACGCTCATTACAATACGCCGACCGGAGAGCTCCTCGGGATCTTGAGCTAGTGCACTTTCTTTCGATCGGCGAGACAGCCGAGGCCGGACTTGTTCCCGTATAGCGCTTAGTATGTTGTGGTATTTCCGGACTAAGACCACGAGTTGGCATCCGAGGTCCAAGTGTGGACTTAGCTATGTGCTCCGCTCCGTGTTTGTACTCATAGCTTGCATACATTCTTCTAGATGATCATGTATATCGTATTGTACCCCGGTTGGGGATTCTTACTAGGTAATTCGTTACTCACCCTTATTCTCGTGGTTTTCCACGGGTAATCAAGGCGGGAGACAGGATGGTGAAGGAGGAGCCGTGATCATGGAATCCTGCATTTGTCATCTCGATTATTTTATTTTATCATGACTCTTGACTTTTGTTATTTCCCCTGAATGCATGTAGACGGGCACAGAGCCCCAGGATGTTTTCTTACGTTTTATGGATTCCAGCATATTTGTACTTGTGGATTGTTTTAATGGTTTAAATAAATCTCTTATCAGAGTATGCTTTTAGAAATGTATGTTTTGGTTGTTGAATGTTTCTGTTTTTACTTGGGATCCGAAATGTATTTTTCATAATGTCTTTTATTTTCACTACATGCATTGGGGTAAAGGCCCATTTAGAGCCCCTTTTGGGTCGGGTCTTTACAATTGGTTTGGTGTGCCGCCTTGGCACTAAGTCTGGTTCAGGCTTGAGTTTGGCATGGGTATAGCAGATGGTTCTATGACCGTCCGGAGTTCAGCACACTTCTTTAGCCATTGGATTCCATTTATGGGAAATGCACTTGTTTAGGTCGTGCAAGAGGGCTAGTTCAGTGGTAGTCGGAGGACTACAAGTGAAAGGATGTTCGAGAGGAGTTGGAGCCTCTTCCCAGTGTTACTGGGGGTTGAGTAAGTCAACAGGTTGGCGGCTGGTAAGTGTTAGTGCGTGCGAGTCTCACGCTAGTGCTAAGGCAAAGAGATCTTTGTGGTTGGTAGTGCGGTCCACTACCTTTGGGTGCCTAAACCTGAGTTGAGTGAGCATTGTAGATGCTAGTTCGGTCCAGCAGAGGGACCGTGAGTTGGATGCTTATGAGATGAGTTGGATGCCTTATGTGATGAGCAGGTTGTCTTATGTGTAAAGCACACTTGGTAGAGTCTTGGTATAAAGTAAGTTCGGTTTGGCATCGTTATGTTTTAGCAGAGCAAGGTTGCCACTGCTTCGAGTATCGTGTGGAGATGGAACTTTTGGTGTTCCTTGGGTTGATTGTATCTCTGCCAGAAGTTAGTGTTGCCTTTTGGAACAACACCTGTTAGTCTTGGATCTCTGAAGGAAGGTTGAGAGTTGTTCACACAAGTGTGTTTTGTGTGGTTCGTTCTGGTGGTGATAGTTTCAGAACCATGTAGGGTTTGCATTGGAGGACTGGTGCTCAGTTCTTGGAGAAGTTTGACTCCAGGTGGATGTTGTAAGGCTTTAGTTGAGGTTGTAAGGATATCGTGCTCGTAGTCGGGTTGTTGCTTAGGCAAGTTTGGTAAGTTGAACCTAAGCTTGGTTGGTGGAACCTCTTGTGTTCATGGTTGGAGTTTAGATGGTACTGAACAAATTGTGGTTGTAGTGAAGCCACGTAGTTCCTGGCCGTAGTTGCTAAGGGTGTTGCTCGGAATCCTTACCCTGGGTGGAAGCTACGATGTGGCTGATGCCTTGAGTAGGAGGATAACACATGCAAGCGTTCTCGGTCTTTTTGGTTTCGAGGTTCAAGCGTGCCAACATGGTTGAGATCTTTGGAAAAAATGAGTTGTTTGTTCAAGCAGTTGGTCGATAGACCGTTTGACGACAAGTGTGTGTCGAGGGTAGTCAAGAACCCTAGTTGTGGAGAGCCTCACCGAGCTCGGTCCGGACCTAGGTAGTGAGTTTCGGTTGGCAAGCCGAGTCGAGTAGGTTGTAGGCTTGGGTGAGTTCTTTCGCGCTTTGGTAAGCTAGCAAGCCGAGCTTGTTTCAAGTAGAGTCCGGATTGGTTCCGGTGTGGTGGCAAGTTGGTGCTTGATGTTGACCAAGGTGTGGTTTTTGAGTTGCTAGAAGTTAGCTTTGCTCGTGGGGCAAGTGGTTTTGCCCTGGCGGACGTCTTTCCTGCTTCTAGAGTTTGAGAGTTGCCCTTATTTGGTGTTTGGGGGTGAGTCTTCTCTTGCCCGTGGTTGGCACCCGATCTGTGGTGGACCCCTTATTGTTGCCTCCGGGAGAGTTGGATGTTGTGCTTAATGAGCAAGCAAGACAATGAAGCGGTTGTGAAGCTCTCTTTCCTTCGGATGTTCGCTTGTAAGGATCTGTTTCTCCTTGGAAGTTGTCAGGTTATTCCTTGGTCTTGGAATTAGTGGTAGTGGTGCTAGTAGAAGGAAAAGTTTGTTGGCTGCTTGGAAGCAATTGTTTGTCCAAGTTAAGCGGACTCGTGAGTGGTGTTCTGGAAGTTGCGGTAAGGGTTGTTCTGCCTCCTATGAGTGTTTGGCCTAGTTGGTTAAGGTTTTGTGTGTTGGCATGGAAGTTGTTGCACCTTTGTAGTTGAAGAACACATTTGTATCAGTTGTGGGTTGAGGTTGCACCATTGTGATTGGATTAGGGTCTTGACTTTGTTGAGGATCCTTGTTGGTTAGTGTGGCTTGTGCTCACGCCACCATTTTTTGTAATCTGGTTCTTGGTAGTTGGTGTTAACCGAGTAGTGGAGCTCCGTTTATGAAGTTTCGGTGGAAAGGTGCAATAAGCCTAAGCTAGAGGGTTAAGCCTGTATGTGTTATCGTTTGGACTTATGAGATGTGTTTCATTTTTTGAGGCAAGCTTCGTTCCGTTGCTTGCATGGAGGTAAGTTTGGTGGAGGGCCGGTTGTTGGCAGGCTGACTTGTCCAGCCAGTGATTTGAGCCAAGCTAGAGTTGAGTGGATTGGCATAGCTATGAAGTTTGTAGTTGTTTGGGCTTAGAGATCGTAGCACTCAAGTTGTTGGTTTGAAGGAGTTCGTGTGGAAGTGGCGGTTTGTCGAGGTTGTTGTGTGAGTTCGGATTTTTGGTGGGTAGTTCACGTAGCTAGAACTCGCACCTCGCCTGTGGAGATGTCATTCGTGGAGTAGTGGCATGTCGGGCCAGCCGGAGTTGTTGGCTCCGAGTGTGGCAACAAAGATTTTTCTAGGTAGTGCGTGATGAACCGTGGTTTCGGAGAGCGTTGTTAAGAGGCTTATGAGCCGGGTGCAGTTTCTGTAGTGTTTTCACCCTCTGAACGATGGTCTTTTGGGAGGAGTGATCCAGAACCTTTGGAGCTTGTTGCGAGTTGGTGTTTCCGTGATTAGGCAGCGGAAGACTAGAGTGGTTTTATGAGGTTGCCTTTGGTTGCGTTCTCGTGGTCAGTTCTTGTGGTTCCATGGAGGCATTGCAAGGTAAGTATTGCGTGCTTCAAAGGTTCGGGAAAAGGTTGGTGGCCATCAATTTTGTTTTGGGTCCTGAGTTCTTGCATTTGACCGTGAGGTGATGTGCGTGGAGTTTAGAGCTAGTGTTGTTAGCTTAGAGCAGGCAGAAAAGTTACGCCGATGTTCGGCGTCGAGTTTTAGAGTTTGAGGTTGGGCAATGCGTAGTGTTAAAGTTGTGCCGTTGTGAGTTGTGCTGAGGTTTGGTAAGCGGGAGAAGTGGAGCCTCCTGTTGTTGGGCCATTTGAGATTCTCGAAAGGATTGGCAGAGTTGCATATTGGTTATCTCTTTCTGTCATTGTCAGCCGTGTGCAGTGTTCTCATGTATCGGTGTGAGGCAGTATGTGTCGGACCCATCGCTCATTGTGGACTTTGGGCCTTTGCAGCTGATTGAGGATTTGAGCTTCGAGGGAAGCTTTGTGAGTATTCTCTGGTCTTTGAGACGAAGACGTTGCATAATCGTGGGATCCGTTTGGTAAAAGTTCGGTGGAGGAGTCGAGTTCAGAGGAGGCCGCTTGTGAGCGGGGAAGACGAGGATGAGATTGCGATTATCTGTCTTTGCTTTTGATCTTAAGGACTTTCGAGGACGAAAGTCATAAAAAGGAGGGAATATTGTAACGACCGTGTTTTTCATCCCGGTCTTCCGGTATGCCCTAGGGGTAATTTGGTAATTTGGTCGGGCCGTCATCGGGCCGTTTTGTGTCTTTTTCGATTATTAAAATTATTTGTAAAGACCCACCCAAAAGGGGCTCTAAATGGGCCTTTACCCCAATGCATGTAGTGAAAATAAAAGACATTACAAGAAATACATTTTGATTCCAAGTAAAAACAGTAAACATTCAACAACCAAAACATACATTTATAAAAGCACACTGATCAGAGATTTATTTAAACCATTAAAACAATCCACAAGTACCAATATGCCGGAATCCATAAAACGTAAGAAAACATCCCGGGCTCTGTGTCCGTCTACATGCATTCAGGGAAATAATAAAAAGTGAAGAGTCATGATAATTAAAATAAATAATCAGAGATGACAAAGCAGGTTCCATGATCATAGCTCCTCCTTCACCATCCTGTCTCCCGCTTGATTACCGTGGAAAACCACAGTAATAAGGGTGAGTAACGAATTACCCAAAGAAGAATCCCCAACCGGGTACAATACGATATACATGATCATCTAGAAGAATGTATGCAAGCTATGAGTACAAACACAGAGCGGAGCACATAGCTAAGTCCACACTTGGACCTCGGATGCCATCTCGTGGTCTTAGTCGGAAAAAACCACAACACACTAAACGCACTATACGGAACAAGTCCCGCCTCACCGTCTCATCGCCGATACGAAAGGTGCATCGCTCAAGATCCCGAGGAGCTCTCGGGCCGGCGCCGTAATGAGCGTAAGCGCGCACCGCATGCTACCGCAAACTCGGGGTGCCGGTCTAGTGGCAAGCCGCCCGTGTTCGGGCCACCATGCCTAACTAAATCTCTCGGATCGGTGTCACCGACATAGGGGTGTGAGACTCGACACGTGAACTATGTCACTGTACCACCGCACTGAGGCTAAGGAACCGGCCGTGGTAGGCTTACACCAGAAGCGGTCCTTGCCCTAACAGTGGCAATCAAGGGCTACGGCCGAACACGCCGAGGACGTGTCGATCGCCGGGACGAGGCAATGCCAAGTCATCATCCCAACCGCTGGGGCATTTAACACCGCCACCCTCACCCAAGATTGCGTGGCCTACCGGTTGGGATAGCTAATCCTCACGGGGTCCAAGGACGGAGAACTGTCTCGAACGCCCTTGCCATAGATGCAAGATACTTTATGCATCGGGCCGGATGATTCTATCTACCTCAATTCTAAACCTTAACAATAATAACGATTCAATCAATGCGGTCCAACACGTGCTCATCGGATACAAAGAACCTAGCATGATACTACGAAGCAAGAACAGATATCGAACATGCTAGAATAGAACAACCTAGCATGGGCTAACATGAGAAACAATACAAGAGTTCATGCCATCCAGAATTGCAACAGAGCACCTAGGCTAAACATGCTAGTAAACATACACAGCATACAAAACAACAATCACAAATATACCGCAGGTCCACACAACCCCTGTGAAGAAATCCTTACCTTGGCGGAAGACTTTTACACACAAATCCTAAGTTGCGGAACAATCCCGAGCTAGCGAGCGGGAACCTAGCAAACCAACAATAATCAAGATCTAAAATATCTAAACAACAATAGAACAGCAAGCTCGGCTCGCCGGAACTCACACGCGCGCGACGACACGAGCTTGGGGCCGCCGCAAGCCGCTCGGCAAGGTCGGGCGCGGCCGCGCGCGCGGCACGGCAGGACACGCTACCGTTGCGCGCTACCGGCACGCAACGACGGACACGCGCACTGGCCGCTACCGCACGGCAAGCGAGGACACGCTACCGGCCGCGCACGCACGGCACGGGCGAGGACACGCGCGCGCGGCGAAGCGCTCGACGAAGGCGCGCGGCGCGCGGGCGCTGGCGAGCGGCGCGCGGCGAGCAACTTCGGCAGGACGCGCGCGGGCGAACGCTCGAGCGGCGCGCGCGGCGCGCAGCTTCGGCAAGCGGACACGGCGAGGGCGTGGCGAGCGACGGCCGGACGCGGCTGGCGCTGGCGAGGACCTCTCGGCGGCGCGAGCGATCAGCGATTCTTCGAACGGGCGAACGGCGAGGCCTAGCTGCGCGAACAGTGTCCGGGCGCGTGCGGCAGGTCGGCTCGACCGACCGGGCGGCGCGATGTAGCCGGGCTCGACCGACCGGGCGTGCAGGAGCTGGCCGGGATGATGGTCGCTCCTCCTACGGGCCGCACAACACACACACACACACAACCCCTTTTTCTTACATTCGCCAACAAACACCCAAAAGAGAAGATGAAGAAGACGTAAGACTTACCCTAATGATGATGATCGAACCCAAGGAGATGCAAGGATGAAGAACTCGGCAAGGCTATGGAGATGGAGAGCTTGGGCGGCCAAGAGGTGCTTTTGGAGAATAAGATGGAATAACCTAATTCTATTTCATTTAACCAAATGCACCAAAACTCCAAACTCCAAGGTTAACTAAGATGTGATGCAGTAAAGAGCAACAAGAGCACCTAATGGCTCAATTGGCACACCTCTCTACAAGCTTCCCAGAGACCCGGTTCAAACCCCTACTGCAAAGACAATTTCCTTTATTTTTACTTTTGCAACAAACCTTGCTCAAACCAAACCACAAACCCTCCAAAACCTACACAAAACCATCCAATAATTTTAGTAATCGAAAAGACACAAACGACCATGACGGCCCGAATTAAATTACCAAATTACCCCTAGGGCATACCGGAAGACCGGAAGAAAAACTGGTCGTTACAATATTCCTCCTTTTTATGACTTTCGCCCTCGAAAGTCCTTAAGACGTAAAATGTACTCGTGGTAATGCAACCTCATCTCGTCTTCCCGCTCCCAAGTGGCTTCCTCGTAACCCCGATTCTTCCATCGAACCTTTACTAAACGAATCTCGCGACACGCAACGCCTTGGTCTCAAAGGCAAGGATCCTCACCGCTTCTCCTCAAAGTTCAAATCCTCATTCACCGCAAAGGCTCAAAGTCCACAATGTGCGACGGGTCCAAGCACATACCGCCTCAACATCGATACATGGAAAACACTATGCACCGCTGATAGTGACGAGGTAGGGCTAAACTGGTAAGCAACTCGCCAATCCTCTCTAGGATCTCGAACGGACCAACAAAACGGGACTCAACTTCCCTCGCTTACCAAACCTCAAAACACCTCGTGACGGAGCAACCTTAAGGAACACATGCCGACCAACCTCAAACTCCAAATCTCGACGCCAACATCGGCGTAACTCTTTCTCGCTCGCTCGAAAGCACAACATACGAGCTCTAATCTTCTCGTGATCGCACCATTGGTCAAGCGCAGAAACTCGGGACCCAAAACTCGTCTATCACCAACCTCTTCCCGAACATGTGGGACCGATAACGCTACCATACAATGCCTCGAATGGAGCCATCTCGATCGCCGATCGTAACTATTGTTATAGGCAAACCATCAAGTACAGACATCGTCCCAATCGCTCGGGAAATCCAACACACAAGCCCTCAACATATCCTCGAGAATCGATTCACTCTCTCACCGACCATCCGTCCGAGGGTGAAAAGTCATCTTTAAATCGCACTGTGCTCAAACCCTTCTCGAGCGCTCAGAAACGAAGTGAACCGCGAGTCACGATCCGACACAATCCTCACCAAGCACACCATGATAACGGATGATCTCGCTTCCAAAACAACCGCGCGCCACTGCTCCACAGTATAAGTGTCTCTACCGGAATGAAGTGTGCGCTCTGGTCAAACGGTCGACTATCACCCAAATCTGAGAGAACTTCCTGAGTCCTTGGCAAACCAGATATAAAGTCCATAGAGATCTCTTCCCATTTCCACCGGGTACACTCAATGGTCGCAATAAACTCTGGCTGGCCTCTCGCTGGGTGCCTTCACTTGCCGACAAGTGAGACACCTACCGACAAACTCGCCACATCTCTCTTCATCCCCATCCACCGTAAAGTCCGCTTAAGGTCTCGATACATCTTGGTACTCCCGGGTGCCAAGCAAAAAGGGGAATGTGGGCCTCCGAGAGCAACTCGCCGCAAACTCGCAATGTCCGGAACACACAACCGCCTCTATAAGTCAACCCACCGTCTCGTGAATATACAAAGTCAAAGTCACCGCAAGACTAACTCACAACCAATCTCTTAAGTGCGGGTCACCTAACCTGGCCGTTTATAATCCACGCCGAATCGATCGACACACAATACCAATCGAGCTACCTCGGCAGTAACCTCTCCCAACAACATCGCAGCAACCTCGCCCGCTCGAACTCTCTCTCGCAAACTGGCTGAACTCAACAACGCCGCAGAGTGCGACGTCTTTCTCGCTTTCAAAGCATCGGCCACTACATTGGCTTTACCCGATGGTACAAAATCTCGCAGTCATAATCCTTACCAACTCTAACCATCTCCTCTCGCTCATATTCAACTCCTTCGAGTAAACAGATACTTGAGGCTCGTGATCGGTAAACATCTCAATCCGCCACCATACGGGTAATGCCTCCAAATCTTCGGGCAAACACCATCGCCGCTAACTCCATATCATGAGTCGGGTAGTTCGCTCATACGGCTTCACTGACGGGAAGCATAGGCAATGACCTTCCCGCGGCCGCATCAACACACAACCTAATCCAAACTTGGAAGCATCATCAGAGACCACGAAACCACCTCGCCCCTCCGGATCGCCAACATCGTGCTGAAGTCAAACCACGCTTGAGCCTCGCAAAGCTCTCATCACACTCGCTGTCCCAAACAAACTCGACACCCTTCCTCGCCGACGAGTGAGGGGCGAGGCTAAAGCGTAAAAGTCTCTGACGAACCGGACGTAGTAACTCGCCAAACCTGCAAAGTCGCGAATCTCAAGAATCGAAGTCGGCTTGGCCCATGAACTCACGGCCCAATCTTCGCGGGTCCACGGCTATACCATCTCTCGAGACCACGTGGCCTAGGAAGGCCACCGCTCCAACCGTGAAGTCACATTTGGAAAACTTCGCATAAAGCCGGGTTTTCTCTCAAAGCCGCCAATACTCGCCTCAAATGCTCGCATGGTCTTCTTTAGACCTCGAATAAATCGGGATATCGCCAATGAACACGATGACGAAGCCGCCCAAAAATGATTTGAACACCCTATCCATCATGTCCATGAACGCAGTGGGGCATTGGTCAATCCAAACGACATAACCACAAACTCATAGTGACCATATCCGACTCGAAAGTCGTCTTAGGAATGTCGGCATCCCCGATCCGCAATCGATGGTAACCGGATCTCGATCTATCTTGAGAACACGTAAGCTCCTCAAGCCGATCGAACAAATCATCGATACGGGCAACGGATACTTATTCTTCATCGTCACCTTATTAAGCTCGCAGTAATCAATACATAAGCGCATAGAACCATCCTTCTTTTTCACAAACAGAATCGTGCTCCCCATGGGGACACACTTGGACGGATGAACCCTCGGCCTAACATCTCCCGTGAATCGAATCTTCGCCTTTAACTCACTGGCGCCATGCGACACGGAGCCTTCGAGATAGGGAGGGTCCCCTGCTCGAGCTCAATAATGAAGTCAACCTCTCTTTGGGGGCAACCCCAGAACTCCTCAGAAACACATCCGCGAACTCTCGCACGACCAAGCACTGATCAACAGATACGAGGGGTGGCTCTTCCTGCATAACTTGGCTAGATAGCCCCAAGCTCCATGAGCTAGCAAACGATTTAGCTTTCACAATGACACCATCGGGCGGGCAACTCCACCCCGACTCCACGAAACTTAAAGCTAGGCCGACCGGGCGCTCAACACTACTTTTCCGGTGGCGGCGCCAATCAACGCGTGGTTAGCAGCTAACCACTCCATACCAAGAATCACATCAAAACCGCTCATAGGCGTAACTATGAGCGTGGCCACAAGCAACTCTCCTGATATCTCGATCCGCCATCCTTAATCTTATCTCTAGCCAACATACTAACTCCCGAAGGAGTTGCAACAGATAACTCAAAACCTAGAGGCTCTAGTCTTAACTTAGCATGCTCAAAGAAACAACACAGATACAAATGAATGCGTGGAACTGTAATCAAACAAGACAAATGCGCAGTTGATCTAAAACAAGAAGCGCACTCGCCACACGCATCCGTGACGCTCGCTCCCGACGGGTCGAGCAAACACTCGACTCGCCGCCGCACTGGCCGAGCCGCCATAGCCGGGCCGATCACAAAACGGGCCATGTGCCCTCTCTACCACAACGGAAGCACAACCCAGGTCCAGCCGATAAGCTCGCGTGGACTTTCCCACAAGTAGCACAAGCGGAAATCGCCTCGGTCCTCTCTCGCCGCCGGGCTGAAACGGACCGAGCTCTCCACGATCTCTCGCTTCGAATCGCCTTTGGCGGCGCCGCCGCCCCGAAAGTCAAATCTTCTTCGCCTACACACCGCTGGGACAGACGCCGAACAGAGCGCAACAACCCCGCCAAGCAGATACTTCCATTATAGATCGTGGCTAATCGATACTTCTAGCATAAGTGTCGTGGGCCCGAGCCCCGACATCTCGGGAAACACACCCGCTCAATCCAGATATGAACTTCCGAATCTTCACCCGGGTGGCAATCAAATCGAGGAGCAAAATATCCATACTCCGAGAACTTGCGCCATATTCTCAATGGAATCGTAACCTCGCTTGTGTTCCGGAAGAGCTCCACCATCTTCTCCCGAGCCTCATCACCGATGAACTTTACCTTGAACTCACTTTGAAGAACTCCCAAGTAGCGGGTGGAGACTCACTGGTCTCTCGCTCAAGGTGGACTCCCACCACCATCTCGCCGTGCCTCTCTAGCACATGAGCCGCACATCTCGGCCTCTCAATATCGGGGCACACCATGATCGTGAAGGTGTACTCCAAATGGGCAATCCACTGGCCGCCGCTAACGCATCACCGGTGGCATCAAACTTCTCAAAGCTTCCACTTCACAAAATCCTTCACCACCCACCTACCCACCTCGCACACCGCCATATCCGCTCTGGGGCTACTTGCTCCTCGTGGAGCCGAGGTGCTATCGAGCTCACTTGAACCAATCGAGTCACCGCTCGATCCGGGCTCGACTCTTCCCGCCGCATACGCTAACAAGGCTCGGGTCTCTCGCTCGGTCACTCAACATGTCGACCATAAAAGCCCTCATAGACTCGCAAACTCGCTCCAGAGAGCGCCTCTCACGGCTGGCCATCGCTCAACGCCCGCCTAGGCGTAACAGAGGAGCCTGGTGGAATGCCATCGTTGTGTCGCCTTGGGACGATGTCCCCGCAGACGATCCGATCCGATACTCGACCGCCGCCTCGAACCTCCTCTCCCAGACGGATCGCATGTTGGCGATCTACATCCAAACCAACAACGAATCAAAACCTCCTCATCACCATTCCACAACACCAAACAAGGCATACACTAGATGATAGGTATTGTAAATTCTTAACCCTTTTCCTTTCTAAAACAATAAATCTAGGCGCACTGATGATCTGCGCTTCTGAGTGCCGATGATCATGGAAAACGACCTACAACAAAAGGTCGGGCCTCATGTAATCTATGACTCGAAGCTCGATACCAATCAGAAAGACCCACCCAAAAGGGGCTCTAAATGGGCCTTTACCCCAATGCATGTAGTGAAAATAAAAGACATTACAAGAAATACATTTTGATTCCAAGTAAAAACAGTAAACATTCAACAACCAAAACATACATTTATAAAAGCACACTCGATCGTGAGATTTATTTAAACCATTAAAACAATCCACAAGTACCAATATGCTGGAATCCATAAAACGTAAGAAAACATCCTGGGCTCTGTGCCCGCCTACATGCATTCTGTGGGAAATAATAAAAAGTGAAGAGTCATGATAATTAAAATAAATAATCGAGATGACAAAGCAGGTTCCATGATCATAGCTCCTCCTTCACCATCCCGCTCTCCCGCTTGATTACCCGTGGAAAACCACGTAATAAGGGTGAGTAACGAATTACCCAAGAAGAATCCCCAACCGGGTACAATACGATATACATGATCATCTAGAAGAATGTATGCAAGCTATGAGTACAAACACAGAGCGGAGCACATAGCTAAGTCCACACTTGGACCTCTGATGCCATCTCGTGGTCTTAGTCCGAAAAAACCACAACACACTAAACGCACTATACGGGAACAAGTCCGGCCACCCGCCTCATCGCCGATACGTAAAGGTGCACTCGCTCAAGATCCCGAGGAGCTTCCATGGGCCGGCACAGTAATGAGCGTAAGCGCGCACCGCATGCTACCGCAAACTCGGGGGTGCCGGGTCCAGTGGCAAGTCGCCTGTGTTCACCACCATGCCTAACTAAATCTCTCGGATCGGTGTCACCGACATAGGGGTGTGAGACTCGACACGTGAACTATGTCACCGTACTCACCGCACCGAGGCTAAGGAACCGGCCGTGGTAGGCTTACACCAGAAGCGTCCTGCCCTAACAGTGGCAATCAAGGGCTACGGCCAACACGCCGAGGACGTGTCGATCGCCGGGACGAGGCAATGCCAAGTCATCATCCCAACCGCTGGGGCATTTAACACCGCCACCCTCACCCAAGATTGCGGTGGCCTCACCGGTTGGGATAGCTAATCCCTCACGGGGTCCAAGGACGGAGAATCGTCTCGAACGCCTTGCCATAGATGCAAGATACTTTATGCATCGGGCCGGATGATTCTATCTACCTCAATTCTAAACCTTAACAATAATAACGATTCAATCAATGCAGATCCAATACGTGCTCATCAGATACAAAGAACCTAGCATGATACTACGAAGCAAGAAACAGATATCGAACATGCTAGAATAGAACAACCTAGCATGGGCTAACATGAGAAACAATACAAGAGTTCATGCCACCAGAATTGCAACAGAGCACCTAGGCTAAACATGCTAGTAAACATACACAGCATACAAAACAACAATCACAAATATACCGCAAAGGTCCACACAACCCCTGTGAAGAAATCCTTACCTTGGTCGGAAGACTTTTACACACAAATCCTAAGTCGCGGAACAATCCCGAGCTAGCGAAAGCGGGAACCTAGCAAACCAACAATAATCAAGATCTAAAATATCTAAACAACAATAGAACAGCAAGCTCGGCTCGGAACTCACGCGCGCGACGACACGAGCTTGGGGTCGCCGCAAGCCGCTCGGCAAGGCGGGCGCTGGCGCGCTACTGGCACGGCACGACACGACACGCACGCCGGTGCGCTACCGCACGGCACGGACGCGCGCTGGCGCGCGCGGCACGCGCGCACGGCACGCGGCGCACGCGCTGCACGGCGGCGCGCGGCGGCGGCGCTCTGGCGCGGCGCGCTGGGCGCGGCGGCGCGCGCGCGCGGCGCTGGCGGCGCGGCGAGCAGCACCGGCGGGCGACGCGCGCGCGCGAACGCTCGAGCGGCGGCGCGCGCGGCGAGCACGGCAAGCGCGACACGGCGAGGGCGTGCGAGCGACGGCCGACGGCCGGCGGCGCCGGGCGAGACCTCTCGCGCGGCGAGCGACGGGCGATCTCCGCCGGGCGAACGGCGAGGCCGCCGCGGACAGTCCGCGCGCGCGGTGGCAGGGCTCGACCGACCGGGCGCGCGACACAGGCCGCTCGACCGACCGGGCGCGTGCGAGCTGGGCCGGGATGATGGTCGCTCCTCCTACCGGGCCGCACAAACACACACACACACACAACCCTTTTTCTTACATTCGCCAACAAACACCCAAAGAGAAGATGAAGAAGACGAAGACTTACCGAATGATGATGATCGAACCCAAGGAGATGCAAGGATGAAGAACTCGGCAAGGCTATGGAGATGGAGAGCTTGGGCGGCCAAGAGGTGCTTTTGGAGAATAAGATGGAATAACCTAATTCTATTTCATTTAACCAAATGCACCAAAACTCCAAACTCCAAGGTTAACTAAGATGTGATGCGTAAAGAGCAACAAGAGCACCTAATGGCTCAATTGGCACACCTCTCTACAAGCTTTCCCAGAGACCTGGTTCAAACCCTAGTGCAAAGACTAATTTCCTTTATTTTTACTTTTGCAACAAACCTTGCTCAAACCAAACCACACCCCTCCAAAAACCTACAAAAACCATCCAATAATTTTAGTAAATTTGGAAAAGACACAAACGACCATGACGGCCCAACCAAATTACCAAATTACCCCTAGGGCATACCGGAAGACCGGAAGAAAACCTGGGTCGTTACATTATTGGATGGATTTATGTAGGTTTTGGAAGGATTTGTGGTTTGGTTTGGAGCAAGGTTTGTTGCAAAAGTAAAAATAAAGGAAATTGTGCCAACTGGGTTTGAACCAGTGGTCTCCTAGAAAGCTTGTGGGGATGTGTGCCAATTGAACCATTAGGTGCTCTGTTGCTTTTTTCGCATCACATCTTAGTTAACCTTGGATCTTTGGTGTTTGGTGCATTTGGTTAAATGAAATAGAAATTAGGTTTGTTCCATCTTCTTCTCCAAAGTGTGTGGTCGCCAAGCTTTTCTCTCCATTGCCTTGCCGAATTCTTCATCCTTGCAGCCTCCTTGGATCGCTCATCATCATTCCGGTAGGTATCGATCTTCCTCTTCTTCTTCTCATCCGTTTGGTGTCTTTGTTTGGCCAAGTGAATAGAAGAGTGTTGTGTGTGTTTGTGTTGATTGCGCCACCGAGAGAAGCCCGCTACCAAGCAGCCCATCGTCGCGACGCCCAGCCGGCCACCGCACGCCGGATCGCACCAAAGAAGCAGCCTCGGAGACGCCCTCGCCGTCGCAGACGCAGATCGCCCTTGCCGTCCACAGCCCCCTGTCGCGCCCAGATCTCGCGACAAAGAACCGGGTCAGAATGACCCGTGTTTTTCTTCCCGGTCTTCCGTGTATGCCCTAGGGGTAATTTGGTAATTTGGTCGGGCCGTCAGTGGTCGTTTGTGTCTTTTCCGATTACTAAAATTATTGGATGGTTTTTGTAGGGGTTTGTGGTTTGGTTTGAGCAAGGTTTGATGCAAAAGTAAAAATAAAGGAATTTAGCCGCAGCCTGGGTTTGAACCCGGGTCTCTGGGAAGCTTGTAGAGATGTGTGCCAATTGAGCCATTAGGTGCTCTTGTTGTTCTTTTTCTGCATCACATCTTAGTTAACCTTGGATTTTGGAGTTTTGGTGCATTTGGTTAAATGAAATAGAATTAGGTTTATTCCATCTTCTTCTCCAAATCTCCTCTTGGCCGCACAAGCTCTCCCTCTCCATTGCCTTGCCGAGTTCTTCATCCTTGCAGCCTCCTTTGGATCGATCATCATCATTCCGGGTAGGTATCGATCTTCCTCTTCTTCTTCTCATCCGCTTGGTGTGTTTGTTTGGCCAAGTGTGTTTGTGTTGATTGCAGCCACCGAGAGAAGCCCAACCAAGAAGAATCGTCGCGCGTCCAACCGCCACCAAGACGCCAGATCCGCTTAGCGGCCTTGCCGTCGTCAGAAGCCGGCTAGCCTTGTCGTCGGCAGCCGGCCCCACGCCCAGATCTGCGGCGGCAGCCGCCAGACGCTGCGATCGCGCCAAGCAGAAATTTCAGATCGTCGTTCGTCCTCGCCCCGATCGCTGCGACGCCAGAGGCCCTCGCCGGCGCCAAGGCCCAGGGTCGCGTCGCGCTTATCGCACGCCCACGCTGCGGTTCGCTTGCCGAACCGCTCGCCGCGACGCTTAAGACGTTCGCGCGTCGCGCGTCCTCGCGAGCAGCGCGCGCCGGTTCGCGATCGCGACGCTGGCGTCCGTGCGCGCGTGCCGCGCCGCTGCGCTGCCGAAGTCCCGTCTCGTCCGTGAGCACGCCGCGCCCAGCGCTTATCATCCATCCGCGCTGAGCAGACGCGCCAGTACGTGGCAGCAATACAGCCAGCGCCAGCTCGGTAGTGCGTTTACACTGCTGCCCGTGGCAAATAGCCGCTTTGCTTCGTGTCGCGGTGCGCGTGAGTTCCTTTGAGCCGAGCTTGCTGTTTCTATTGTTGTTTAGACATTTTTAGATCCCCGATTATTGTTGGTTTGCTAGGTTCCCGCCGCTAGCTCGGGATTGTTCCGCAGCCTTAGGATTTGTGTGTAGAAGTCTTCCACCAAGGTAAGGATTTCTTACCGGGGTTGTGTGTGGACTCGCGGTATATTTGTGATTGTTGTTTTGTATGCTCGTGTATGATTACTAGCATGTTTAGCCCTAGGTGCTCAGTAAAGACCCAACCGAAAATGGAACTAAATCTAGGTCTTTACTCAAAGATGCAAATTTAAAACATAAAAGGACCCAAATTGTGGTCTGATTAAAAGCTTTTCAAACACATGAACGGAAAACAATCAAAACAAAGTAAACATTCATTAGGCAAAAACGAACCATTCAAATTAAAACAAAGGATCGATCAAGATTACTTTACTTAAAAACATAAAATAGTTCAAATCATAGTTTTCCCTACGGATCTAAGTCCAACTACATGTCGAAATCCAAAAACAAGTAAAATAAGACACGACAGAGTGTCAAGAAAGATCCATGATCTCCCAGCTCTCTCCGCTAGCCACCTCGGTGCTTTGTCCCAAGTTACCGTGGAAGAAACCACGATAAGGGTGAGTATAAACATACTCAGTGAAGAACCCCCGACCGGGTACGACACGATGCAATCTATCATCTAGCAAAACCTAGTACACATGCCACAAATATCAACACGGATCTTAGCTCAATGAGCTCACAAGGCAAATCCGGAATCCACGGAAGTCTCCTACTTCGGCCTAATGATTGGCTCTCAAACCAATCCGGGACATCTCCAAGGGTCTTTCTCCCTTGGCCAATTGATCACTCAAAACCGATCCCAAGATGTCCGACACCCTCGAGGGTCTTTCTCCTCGACCAATTGATTAACTCTAAAGTCAATCCCAATGGGTGTCCTCAAGGGTCTCTTACCCTCGCTATAAATAACTGACTATCGGAGAGTACCCAAGTCCGGCTCTAAACAAGAAGGAACTGGTGTACTCACGAACATTAGCCCGGGAGCTCTCCGAACCGGCTACTAACGCTGCTAGGCGCGCGACACCGCATGCTCTTTCTCGCAACCGGCGTAAATGCGGGGCCTAAGGGCAAACTACACGGGCCAGCACGCATGCCTAAGACTCGAAACGGTGTCACCGATCATGTGAGTGCGAGGCCCTCGGACTCATCTGCGGCGTACCTGTACCACCGACTGAAGCTAAGAACCCGCCAAGGTAGGCTTGCACCGCTAAGTTGGTGGTTCCGCTCTAGCAGCTACAAACTAGGCTTATGCCAATGAGGTAGCTAATCCTCACCGGCCGCCGGGGAAGCAAGGTACGTTATGCTTCGCTCTACTCCCGACCGGTGGGGACAAGGTACGTTATGTCCGCTCTCGGCCTCTAGATGAAGACAAACCCTATCATACTAGCTTAGACTACCAAGCACGTGATTCCCGGCTAACATCCACAAAGACATCTCGTCATACATAGCCTAGCATGATACTACGAGCTTAAAGCAGAATCTCAAGCATCTTTGGAAGAACAAACCTAGCATGGCACTAACATGTACAAAAAGGCAAAACATGCTAGCAAGAATTCAATCACTAGCTATCCTATCCATTAACATGCTCATAAAGGTAAACAAGCATACAAGGCACAATTAAGAAAGCATAGCAGTGGTCCACACAACCACTGTAGGAAGTCCCACGGAAACAAGTGGAGAATAGCTATCACAACCAAAAAGACCCTCGAGCTTAATACGAACTCTCGAGCAACCACCGAGAAGACACGGGCCTCGGCAGCAAGGAGGGTGGCTTGGGCGCCGCCTTGCAGTGCGGCTGGGCGCTGGCGCTGGCGCTGGGCGCTGGGCGCTGGCGCTGGCGCATGCACGCCGGCGGATGACGCAGGCAGGCGCTGGCGCGGTGCGGCCGCAAGGCGACGCGCGAGCGAAGCGCTGGCTGGCTGGGCGCGCGCGTAGGGGTCGCGCTGGAGTGGGCGTTGCTGTGGGTCGCGCCGAGCGGGCGGCGCGAGGCGGCGGGCGGGCGCGTCTCGAGCTGCGTTGCGGCACTCGGCGACCACGAGCGACGCCGCGGCGGCTGGCGCCACACGCGACGCCGGCGGCGATGGGGTGCGACGGTGCCGCTGGTTCGCAGCGGCGCTGCTCGGGCGGTGGGGCCGGGCGGTTCGTGGTCCGTGCGTGCAGGCTGTGCGGGCAGGGCCGTGGCGCAGGTGGTGCGTGCGCGCTAGGGCTGGGTGGCTCGGGGTGGCTCGATGGTGTGGCTAGGGTCGCTCGGCTAGGGTTTTAGGAGAGAGAGAGAGAGAGAGAGAGAGAGAATGCGTCTCTAAGGGGAAAAATTAGGAGTTTCTTGATTTTCCTTCTTTTCCTTATTTTTAAATAGGTTAGGAGCCCTAAGTTCCTTTCCCAAGGCTTTTCTCTTACGGGTCCCGGCCAAAGAAATTCTTTTTTCTTTTTCTTTTAATTAAGACTCTTTTCTTAAAACTCCACATTCACCATTTAGGCAAGGCTCAAATCCCAAAAGATTAAATTAATTTTCCAATTAATTTTGTTATTAACTCGGAAAGGAAAACGGGCCGTTATAATACTCCCCCTTAAAAGACTTTCGTCCCCGAAAGTCCTAAGACCGAACAACTCTCGGGTAATGAGTCCTCATCTCATCCTCTAGCTCCCACGTCGCTTCCTCCGCCTCCGATGCCTCCAAAGAACCTTTACTAAACTTATCTCTCGGCTGCGCAATACCTTGCGCCACAAGCCAAAATTGCACGGCTTCTCCTCGAAGGATAAATCTTTATTCAACTCTAGGGGCTCATGCTCTAGCACATGCGAAGGATCTCGCCACGTATTTTCTCAACATCGAACGCGTGGAACACATTATGCACCGGCCCGACAAAGACGGGGTAAAGCTAACCGATAGGCCACCGCTCCGATCCGCTCAAGGATCTCAAAAGGCCCTACAAACTGGGGCTCGGCTTGCCTCGCTTTCCAAACCTTAACACCCCACGCATAGGTGCTACTTTCAGGAAAACATGTTGACCCACCTCAAATTCCAAGTCTCTACGCCTCACATCGGCAGAACTTTTCTCGCTTACTTTGTGTTGTCAACATGCGAGCCTTTATCTTCGCGTGACCGCGTCGTTCGTCATCCGAGTAACTCGGGTCCCGTAACCCGCCTATCCCCAACCTCCTCCCCTAACATCGGGATCTGCAGCGCTACCATACAATGCCTCGAATGGGGCCATCTCGAATAGACGCTTTGATAGCCGTTGTTGTAAGCGAACTCCATCGAAATGTGCATCTGGTCCCAACCGCTCGGGAAGTCCAAGACACGTGCTCTCAACATGTCTTCCGTAACCGATTCACCCTCTCATCGACCATCGGTTTGAGGGTGGAAGGCAATCTTTAAATCGCACTCGGTTCCCTGCACTTTCCGGAGCGCTCTCCGAAGCGAGATGTGAACCGAGAATCCCGACCGACATTATCTTTGCGGGTACCCCGTGGTACCGCACAACCCCGCTCAAGGAACAATCAGGCCCACCGCTCCACTCGTATAACTAATCTTCCCGAATAAAGTGTGCACTCTTGGTCACCGGTCCACTACTACCCAGATCCGAGTGAACTCTCTCGGTGTCCTCGGCAACCCAGCAGATAAAATCCATCGAAATTTCGTCCCACTTCCACCGTGGAACACTTAACTACCGCAACAAACTGCGCAGGTTTTCATGCTGGGGCCTTCACTTGTTGACAAGTGAGACACCGGCTAACAAACTCCGCTTATATCTCGCTTCATGCCCATCCACCGTAACGCCCGCTGAGATCTCGGTACATCTTGGTACCTCCCGGGTGCCAAGTGAATGGGGAACTATGTGCCTCGGCGGCGAGCAACTCGCCGAACCTCGCGTCATCCGACGCGCAATCGACTCTCGGCACCTCAAGCCTTCGTGCCGTGTCACAACAAAGTCGAAATCGCCATCAGCCTCAACCTCTCGAGCAACCTCCTCAACTTGGGATCACTCTACCGATCGTCGATGATCCTCCGCTAAGCGATTTACCGAATCGATAGCCGGGCTACCTCGGCGGTAACCTCTCCCAACAAGATCGCAATACCGGTTCGCTCAAACTCTTTCCGCAATTCAACTTAGGAGCTCAAAGAAAGCCGCCAATGCGACGCCTTTCTACTTCAACAGCGCATCGCCCACAACATTGGCTTTTAGGGATGATACAAAATCTCACAAGTCGTAGTCCTTTACTAACTCGAGCCACCTCCTGCGCTCATGTTCAACTCCTTCGAGTGAGGAAATATTTGAGGCTCGTGATCCGTGAACAACTGAATCCTCTCACCATATAAGTAATGCCTCCAAATCTTTAGAGCAAAAATAAATCGCAGACCAACTCCATATCATGAGTTGGATAGTTCTTCTCATAAGGCTTCAACTCACGGAAGCATAAGCTATCACCTTCCCATGCATCAACACACAACCTAAACCATACTTGGAAGCATCACTATAAACTACGAAACCTCCTGTTCCTTCCGAATCGCCAACACAAAGCCGTCGTCAAGCCGAGCTTAAAGCCGGGCAAAACTTTCCTCACATCTAGCATCCCAAATAAAGTCAACACCCTTCTTGGTCGACGGGTTAGGGTGCCGCTTTAGCGGAAAAGTCTTTCACTTAAACGCCGGTAATAACTCGCTAGACCCAAAAGTCGCGAATCTCGGCGACCGCCGCCGGTCCGCCCATGAGCTAATCGCCTCTATCTTTGCGGGGTCCACCGCTATACCATCTGGCCGACACGATATGTCCAAGGAAGGCTACTCTCTCTAGCCAAAATTCACACTTAGAGAACTTTGCGAACAACTGGTTCTCACGCAATGTTGTCAAAACTTGCCTCAAATGCGAAGCATGGTCCTCCTTTGTCCTCGAATAAATCAAAATGTCGTCTATGAATACGATGACAAAGTTATCCAAGAATGCCTTGAACACTCTGGCCCATCATGTCCATAAACGCCGCTGCGGGGGCGTTCGTGAGTCCGAAAGACATGACCACGAACTCATAATGACCATACTCGATCCAACGCGGTCTTCGGGATTCGCATCTCGAATCCTCGGTGATGGTACCCCGACCTCAAATCAATCTTAGAAAACACCGAGGCTCTCTGAAGTTGATCAAACAGATCATCTATACGCGCAGGGGATACTTATTCTTCACCGTGACTTTATTGATTCTCTATAGTCTATACACAAGCGCATGGATCCATCCTTCTTCTTAACAAACAGATGTGTGCTCCCACTGGGACACACTCTGACGGATGAAACCTCGATCCAAAGATCTCTTGCAATCGCACTTTGAGTTCTCTCAACTCACCGGCGCCATACGACACGGGGCTTTCGAAATGGGAAGAGTCCCCGGCTCCACTCAATGGTGAAGTCCAACTCCCGCCTTGGGGTAAACCCAGCAACTCTTCAGTGGAAAACATCCGCAAACTCTTGCACCACGGGGACCATGTCAACAGCCAACGCAGACTACTATCTCCCGACAGCTTTGCCAAGAAGCCCCAAGCTCCTCGAGCCAACAATCTATGGGCTTTTTCGCGAGATCAAAGGCGGGCAAGTTCCGCCTCGACACCACGAAACTTGAAGCTCGGCCTCGAGGCGCCTAAACACCACTTCTTTCCGTGGCGGCCTATCAAAGCATGGTTCTCTCGCCAACCAATCCATGCCAAGGATTACATCGAAACCGCTCATAGACAGCACTATGAGGGTAGCCTCTAAAATCTCATCGAGATATCTCAGATCCGCCATGCTTAACTCTCATCGCTAGCTAACATACTCACACCCGAAGGAGTGGCAACACACACTCAAACCCTAGAGGTTCGAGCTCCACACAAGCTTGTCTAACGAATGCATCGAAACAAAGGAATGGGTCGAACCCGAATCAAACAATACAAATGCATAGTGTCTGTAAGACAAGCAACAGACCAGAATCGCATCATCAAGACGCTCCGCCTCCCGGCGAGTAGTGGCAAACACTCGGCCCCGTTGTTGGGCCGGTCCCCCGCCGCTAAATCCCGAGTGCAGACCGCCAAGTGCCCTCCTTGCCACATCCGTAGCAAGCACGGGGCGATGCTCCACACGCACCATAATGTGCCTTTCCGCACTTGTTGCAATGAGTCGCCGCTGGTCCCGCCCGCCGGGCGATCCTCGGCTCTACCGAGGTCGGCGCGATCGATCTCGACCATCGGATCGCCCCTCGCCGGCGAAGTCTGCTGACCAGCTTGAGCGGAAACCACTAGAAGTCCCAGATTTCCTCTTCGCCCCGAGTATCGCTGGGCAGCCGAATCGATCGAGCCGGGCGCAACAGGTCCCGTGATCGGCGGATACTTCGGGTTATAAATCGTGGCCAACTCTATCGCTCGATCATAACTCTCGTGAGCGAGTGCTCGAACATCCCGAGCAACCTCCTTCCTCAGCCCACAAATGAACTTCTTAGTCTTGAGCTCCTCGGTGGCAATGAGCTCAGGGCGAAATAGCTATACTCAGAGAACTTCTTCTCATAGGCGGCAATACTATCTCGATCCCCTGCTTTGATTTGAGAAGGCCTCTGCCATCTCCCGCCGAGCCTCGTCATTAACATACTTAGCTCGAACTTCGTTCTAAAGAACTCCCTGTGTGGTGGAGAAGACCCAGTGGTCTAGCTCTATCTGTGGACTCCCACCACCACTCACCGTGTCGAGAGAACATGGGCCGCACATCTCGGCCTCGTACATCTGGGCATCCCATAACTCTAAAGATGTACTCCATTCTTGCCAACCACCTGATCGCCACAAGTGGGTTCTCTCAAGCGCCAAATTCTCTTGGCTTCCACTTGGTGAAATCTTTCAACCACTTGCCAAACTCAAGCAGCTCCTCTCTGCACTATCAAGTGAGTCCGATCTGGTCTCCGATGACCTCGCCTCCGGTTGAGCTACACGGAGCTACCAGGGCTACTGGAGTCTGCTGGGGTGCTCGCTGCATGAGCCGTGTCAATCGGGCTATCTGTGCCCTAGACTCCTCTCTCTGCTGGCCGCTAGCCGCGCCGAGTCTCGCTCGCTCGGCCATTAGGCCCATCATCATGTCTCTCAGCGAGTAAATATCTCCTCCTCGAGCTGCACCTTGAGGCATAGCAGCCTCCGCCCCTTCTCTCGGGCAAGTTAACCTCTGGTGCCACGGCGCCTACGAGCTCGATATACACCGGCCGCTGGCTCTGCAAAGATCTCTATTTGCGATTGCAGACGGACTGCTCCCACTACGTGTAACCGCATATCGGGCGATCTACACGGAAACCACAACGGGTTAGTCCACGCTCGGACTTTCTCTCACAACAAAGATAACACATGTGTACTCGTGCATATCGTATCATAAACAAAACCCTTAGCTTATTGAACTTAGACAAACTCGCGCGCCTTGGAGGCTTTGGAGATCATGGGAACACAACCTACAAACAGTTAGTCTACAGAATCTATGACTCGTGCTGCTCGATACCAATCGTAAAGACCCAACCGAAAATGGAACTAAATCTAGGTCTTTACTCGGCATGCAAATTTAAAACATAAAAGGACCGGCCTGTGGTCGGATTAAAAGCTTTTCAAACACATGAACGGAAAACAATCAAAACAAAGTAAACATTCATTAGGCAAAACGAACCATTCAAATTAAAACAGTGGATCGATCAAGATTTTTACTTAAAAACATAAAATAGTTCAAATCATAGTTTTCCCTACGGATCTAAGTCCAACTACATGTCAAATCCAAAAAAAAGAAAATAAGACACGACAGAGTGTCAAGAAGATCCATGATCTCCCAGCTCTCTCCGCTAGCCACCCGGTGCTGTCCCAAGTTACCCGTGGAAGAAACCACGATAAGGGTGAGTATAAACATACTCGTGAAGAACCCCCGACCGGGTACGATACGATGCAATCTATCATCTAGCGACCTAGTACACATGCCACAAATATCAACACGGATCTTAGCTCAATGAGCTCACAAGGCAAACGGAATCCACGGAAGTCTCCTACTTAGGCCTAATGATTGGCTCTCAAACCAATCCCGGGACATCTCCAAGGGTCTTTCTCCCTTGGCCAATTGATCAGCTCAAAAACCGATCCCAAGATGTCCGACACCCTCGAGGGTCTTTCTCCTCGACCAATTGATTAACTCTAAAGTCAATCCCAATGGGTGTCCTCAAGGGTCTCTTACCCTCGCTATAAACTGGACTATCGGGAGAGTACCCAAGTCCGGCTCTAAACAAGAAGGAACTGGTGTACTCACGAACATTAGCAGGGAGCTCTCGAATCGGCACTAACTTGCGTGCGCTTGACACCGCATGCTCTTCGCGCAACCGGCGTAAATGCGGGGCCTAAGGGCAAACTACGCGGGCGTGCACGCATGCCTAAGACTCGAAACGGTGTCACCGATCACAGAGTGCGAGGCCCTCGGCACTCATCCGTGCAGCTGTACCACCGACGAAGCTAAGAACCGCCAAGGTAGGCTTGCACCGTTGGCGTGGTTCCGCTCTAGCGAGCTACAAACTAGGCTTATGCCAATGAGGTAGCTAATCCTCACGGGTGCCGGGGAAGCAAGGTACGTTATGCTTCGCTCTACTCCCGACCGGTGGGGACAAGGTACGTTATGTCCGCTCTCAGCCTCTAGATGAAGACAAACCCTATCATACTAGCTTAGACTACCAAGTACGTGATTCCTGGCTAACATCCACAAAGACATCTGTCATACATAGCCTAGCATGATACTACGAGCTTAAAGCAGGAATCTCAAGCATGCTGGAAGAACAAACCTAGCATGGCACTAACATGTACAAAAAGGCAAAACATGCTAGCAAGAATTCAATCACTAGCTATCCTATCCACTAACATGCTCATAAAGGTAAACAAGCATACAAGGCACAATTAAGAAAGCATAGCAGGGTCCACACAACCACGTGTAGGAAGTCCTTACCTGGAAACAAGTGGAGAATAGCTATCACAACCAAAAAGACCCTCGAGCTTAATACGAACTCGAGCAACCACCGAGAAGACACGGGCCTCGGCAGCAAGGAGGGTGGCTTGGGCGCTGCTGGTGCGGCTGGGGCGCTGGCGCTGGGCGCTGGGCGCTGGGCGCTGGGCGCTGGCGCTGGGCGCTGGCGCTGGGCGCGAGGCGCACGCCGGGCGGACGCGCAGGCGCGCGCGGTGTGCGGTACGCAAGGCGACGCGCGAGCGAAGCGCGGCTCATTGGCCGGGCGCGCGCGAGGGTCGCGCTGAGTGAGTGGGCGCTGGCGCGTGGGTCGCGCTGGAGCGGGGCGGGCAGCTGCGGGGCGCGCGCTCGAAGCTGCGCGGCGGCACTCGCGGCGACCACGAAGCGACGCCGGCAGGCTTTGGCGCTACCGCGACGCCAGCGCGGCGGCGATGGTGCGACGGTGGCCGCTGGTTCGCAGTGCGTGCTGCCGCGTCGCGCGGCTGTGGGTGGGGGGCTGCGTGTGGTCCGTGCGCGGTGGTGTCAGGCGGTGTGGGCCGCAGTGGCGCAGGGTGGTGCGTGCGCGCTAGGGCCGGGTGGCTCGGGGTGGCTCGATGGTGTGGCTAGGGCCGCTTCGGCTAGGGTTTTAGAGAGAGAGAGAGAGAGAGAGAGAATGCGGCTCTAAGGGGAAAAATTAGGAGTTTCTTGATTTTCCTTCTTTTCCTTATTTTTAAATAGGTTAGGAGCCCTAAGTTCCTTTCCCAAGGCTTTTCTCTTACGGGTCCGGTCAAAGAAATTCTTTTCTCTTTTCTTTTAATTAAGACTCTTTTCTTAAAACTCCACATTCACCATTTAGGCAAGGCTCAAATCCCAAAAGATTAAATTAATTTTCCAATTAATTTTGTTATTAACCGGAAAGGAAAACGGGGCCGTTACATGCTCTGTTTTGAATTCCTGACTGGCATGAACTCTTGTATTGTTTCTCATGTTAGCCCATGCTAGGTTGTTCTATTCTAGCATGTTCGATACCTGTTCTTGCTTCGTAGTATCATGCTAGGTTCCTTGTATATCGTTGGAGCACGTATTGGACCGCATTGATTGAATCGTTATTATTGTTAAGGTTTAGAATTCGTGTAGATAGCATCATCGGGCCCAATGCATAAAGTATCTTGCATCTATGGCAAGGACGTTCGAGACAGTTCTCCGTCCTTGGACCCCGTGAGGGATTAGCTATCCCAAACGGTAGGCCCTGCAATCTTGGGTGAGGGTGGTAGTCTAAGCGATGCCCCAACGGTCGGGATGATGACTTGGCAATGCCTAGTCCCCGCCAGTCGACACGTCCTCAGCGTGTTCGGCCGTAGCCCTTGATTGCCACTGTTAGGGCAAGGACCGCTTCTGGTGTAAGCCTACCACGACCGGTTCCTTAGCCTCAAAGTGCGGTGGTACAGCCGACATAGTTCACGTGTCCAGTCTCACACCCTATGTCGGTGACACCGATCCAGAGATTTAGTTAGGCATGGTGGATCGAACACGGGCAGCTTGCCACTAGACCCGGCACCCCGAGTTTGCAGTAGCATGCGGTGCGCGCTTACGCTCATTACAGCGCCATGATCGGAGAGCTCTCGGGATCTTGAGCGCTGCACCTTTCGTATCGACGGTGAGACAGCCGAGGGTGGGACTTGTTCCCGTATAGCGCGTTTAGTGTGTTGTGGTATTTTCGGACTAAGACCCGAGTTGGCATCCGAGGTCCAAGTGTGGACTTAAGCTATGTGCTCCGCTCTATGTTTGTACTCATAGCTTGCATACATTCTTCTAGATGATCATGTATATCGTATTGTACCCGGTTGGGGATTCTTACTGGTAATTCGTTACTCACCCTTATTCTCGTGGTTTTCCACGGGTAATCAAGGCGGGAGACAGGATGGTGAAGGAGGAGCCGTGATCATGGAATCCTACCGTCATCTCGACCATTTTATTTTATCATGACTCTTGACTTTTGTTATTCCCCGAATGCATGTAGACGGGCACGGAGCCCTAGGATGTTTTCTTACGTTTTATGGATTCCAAGATATTTGTAATTGTGGATTGTTTAAATGGTTTAAATAAATCTACGATCGAGTATGCTTTTAGAAATGTATGTTTTGGTTGTTGAATGTTTTATTTTTACTTGGGATCCGAAATATATTTTTCATAATGTCTTTTATTTCCAATACATGCATTGGGGTAAAGGCCCATTTAGAGCCCTTTTGGGTCGGGTCTTTACAGTTGGTATCAGAGCTCAGAGTCATAGATTCTGTAGACTGACCTTTGTTGTAGGTCATCCTTCCATGATCACAAGCACTCCGACAGTCATTAGGTACGCCTAGATTTATTGTTTTAGAAAGGAAAAGGGTTAAGAATTTACAATACCTATCATCTAGTGTATGCCTTGTTTGGTGTTGTGGAATGGTGACAGTGTGTTTTGATTCGTTGTTGGTTTGGATGTAGATCGCCAAAGATGCTACCACCTGCATCGGAGAGGAGGTTCGAGAGCGTGTCGAGGTATCGGGATCGGAATCGACATCGCAGGACATCGTCCCAAGCCGACATCGATGGCATTCCACCAGCAGCTCCTCCTGTTACGCCTAGAGCGGGCGTTGAGGCGACTGAGCGTTGTGAGACTGCTCCTGGAGCAGAGTTTGCTGAGTCTATGAGTGTAAGAACCCGACCCAAAACATGGTCCTAAACCTGGGATCTTACTCAGCATGCAAGTTAAATATGATAACAAGCGGTTTAGAGCTTATATTTAAAAACCTTTCAAAACATATGAGAAGGGGGAGCCCTTAAAACATAACCAACAATTTTCAGTTTAAACAATCCAACAAAGTAAAACAACCTGGCCAGTGTTTAATAAAATGTACAATACAATTTAAGCAACGTTTTAAACAATGTTCCCCTAGGACCCCTCGTCCATCTACATCTTTGAATAAACAATGCAATAATAAAAGACAGAGTGCCGGCGGTTCCCCATGATCAATCGGCTCCTCCGCTAGCCCTCCCGGTGTTGTCCCAAGTTACTTGAAAGATAAATAAGGGTGAGTATAAACATACTCGGTGAAGAATCCCCAACCGGGGTACAATACGATACATCAGTCATCTAGCACCTCAACATGCAAGCAAACAGCTATCAACACAGATCATAGCTCAACGAGCTCATAAAACAAGATCTGGAAACATCGGAAGTCTCTTACTTCCGGAATCATCGGAAGTCTCCTACTTCCGCCTAATGATTGGTTCTCATAACCAATCCCGGGACATCTCCGAGGGTCTTTCTCCTCGGCCAATTGATCAGCTCAAAACCGATCCCAAGATGTCCGACACCTCGAGGGTCTTTCTCCTCGACCAATTGATTAGCTCAAAAGCCAATCCCAATGGGTGTCCTCAAGGGCCTCTTACCCTCGCTAACAACTGGACTATCGGAGAGTACCCGCACCGCTCTAAACTGGAAGGAACTGGTGTACTCACGAACATTAGCCTGGGGAGCTCTCCAACCGGCATTACTAGCGTGTGCGCGCGCGCACACCGCATGCTCATCCGCACCCGGCGTAAATGCGGGGCCTAAGGGCAAACTACGCTGGTCGTGCACGCATGCCTAAAGACTCGGAAGCGGTGTCACCGAACACGAGTGAGCGAGGCCCTCGGCACTCATCTGTGCAGCCTGTACCACCGACTGAAGCTAAGAACCGCCAAGGCGGGCTTGCACCATTGGCGTGGTTCCGCCTAGCAGAGCTACAAACTAGGCTTATGCCGATGTGGTAGCTACATCCACATCGGCTGCCGGGGAAGCAATGTACGTTATGCTTCGCTCTACTCCCGACCGGTGGGGACAAAGTACGTTATGTCCGCTCTCGGCCTCTGGATGATGACAAACCCTACTACTCTATCCAAGAATACCGAGTAAATTAATGATTCCCGGCTAGCAAGCAATGACCGACATCAATCACGTTTACCTAGCATGATACTACAACTTAAACAGAATCACAAGCATCTTTGGAAGAACAAACCTAGCATGGCACTAACATGTAAAATCAACAAACATGCTAGCAAGAGATCAAACAAAGTCGCCTATCACTATCATGCTCATAACAATCGGCAAACATACAAGGCACAATCGAGACATATCGCAGGGTCCACACAACCACTCGTGAAGAAATCCTTACAGGACAAGCGAAAATAATCACAAATCAACCAAGCAATCCTCGAGCCTCTAATCGAACCCAAACAACCTAAACATAAAATAAAGCAAACCCAAATCAAATACATAAAACAGCCCAAATAAATCCCTAAACAAAGAGCCCAACACATCGGGGCCCAACGAAGAAAAGACTCGGGAAATACCATCCGAGAAGCCACAAGGCTCGGGCCAACCAAAGACACAATGTGCAGTGGTGGGCAGAGAGAGCACCGGTGGGCGGCGGGCACAGCCCGAGAGCATGGGCGGGCGCAGGCGGCGCTGGCTTGCGCTGGCGCGCTGGGCGAGGCAGCAAGCGCACGGGCGCCGGCTCGAGCTCGGCTGGGCGACGACACACGGCGCGGCTTGACAGAGGAAGGCGCACGGGCGCGCGCGCGAGGCGACGCGACGCGACGGGCTCGGTGGCGCTCGGGAAGGCACGACGACCTACAGGGGCGAGCGACTCGGTGCGGCCAGGGCTCGGGCGACTCGACACGGACCTGGGTGACACGGAGACGGCCTGGGCGATGCCGATCTGGGCTTGGCGCGACCAAGGCGAGGGCGACGCGATCGGGCGCTGGAATGGCTCGGCACGGCGCGGCATGGGCTGGACGATGCAACGCATCTTTGCGCACCTGGGCTGGGCGATGTAGAGCGTCTGGGCGCACCTGGGCTGGGCGATGCAACGCGCGTGCAGTGCGGCGTGGTCGGGCGTGGCTACTCTGGGTGAGCGGTCCGATGCGGCCAGGAGTGGTGCGGCTAGGGCATGGCTGGGTGGCTAGGGTTGGGTCTTCTTGGTGAGGTCGGCTAGGAGAGAGAGAGAGAGAGAGAGAGAGAGAGATTGCAAAACAAGGGGAAAGGGACTTTCTTGATTTTTCTTCCCTTTTCCTAATTAAACAAGCCTTAAAGTCCTTAAATCCCAATTCCCGGCTTCCTCCTTCGAGACCCGGCTGAAGCAATCTTTTCCAAACAAAAACTCTCACTTAAACAAACTCCCAAATCATCTCTAAGGGCCTGGGCTCGAATCCCAAAGGAAACACCCAAACAACGATCACTTTGCCCAAAACCCAAATCACAACCGAACTCCCAAACGAATACCCCAAACATCTCGGGACTCGCAGCCACCAACATACAAGCCTCGACAAAGGCAGGAGCTGCCTCAAGCCCCGAAAATCCACAAATCCCGCCCGGGAGCAAAAGACCAAAATACCCTAAGGGTCAAAAGCAACTCTAACGGCCCAACCGAACCATCAATCAACCGGAAGCACCTCGAGAAGCTGGAATAGAAAATCGGGCCGTTACAATACTCCCTCCTTTTAAGACTTTCGTCCTCGAAAGTCCTAAAACGAAACAACTCTATAAATACTCCATCGATTCTTAGCCAACTGAACTTCTCGGCTAAAACAACACTAGCCCTTCTCTGATAACCAAACCCTCTTGGGTTCTCAAAGGCTCAAAGCCACAAAGCTCTCACCGCCACAAACTATCTCAACAAAGAGACGAGGAACACAAAACTTGCATCTTTGTCAAAGACGGGGCAAAGCTAACCATTGCTCCAATCCGCTCAAGGATCTCAAAAGCCCTACAAACTTGGGGCTCAGCCAAAACCCCACTAAACCAACACGGAACACCTCTCAACGGTGTTACTCTCAGCAAACTGGCAGACTGGGCACAAGCTCCAAAACTCAACGCCACGCCTTTGGCGTAACTTCTCTGAATGCCCACAATCGATAACAAATCGCCTCAACACAACGCCAAAGTGGCCAAACAACTGAACCTCCCGTGTTGCGTAGAAACCAAACGGCCTACTCTTTCTTCACAAGAGACCAGCGAACCACAAGGCTTGCCTAAAGCCTTAACGAAAAACAATCGAACCACCAACTGGCGATTGATCCAAAAGGCAAACTTTTCCCACTAGCACAAGCTGAAACTTCAGCTACGGCCAACCCTAAATGGCCAAAAAACAGGCACAGGCTCCACTCGGCCAAGCCAACAACTGGAGCCTCACAACGGCCGAACACGAACTTTTCCATGCAAACTCGCTAGCAATCGGCCAAAGAGAACATTTGTGCAAGGAAACACCCAACATTCCTCTCATGGAAAATCTCGGCAAAGAAGGACCAAACCCTCACGGGGCTACCAAAGAACTCACAACAAATTTTGAGGAAACAGCCCAAAGGCTAACCAACCAATGCCACGGCACCTCTGTGCCAACACACTCAACTGAGGCTCAGCTATTCGCCAACTGCGAAAGCTCAACAACTAGAAACAAAGCCCGAGAAGGGCTTGCTCAGCAGAAACTCAACTCAAGCTCATAACGAGCAAAGCTTGCCTCCAAGCTACCACTCAACACCTAAGTCCCACTGGCTACTCAAGGGACTTCCTCCTTTTAGCTCAGGCCTAACTCATCTTGCGACTAGAAACTCCACACTCGAAACATTGCAAGGAAAACGAACTGATGAGGCTATCTCCAAAGATAATACTCGAGGCTGGCATCCATGGTGCAACTCAACCACCAAGGAAAACTAGGGGGAAAAACTTCAAACCCCAAGAACCAACAACTTACCAGCAAAAGCTCAACTCTTAAACTGGCTGGCCACCGCTCTTGCGGGGACAAACAACTTTTCGCTTGCTAACAACACAATGCAGGGACCCTCTCATTTGGCCTAACCACCGCGCTACTCGATCAACTACACAACTCAGAGCTACGCCGACTCCTCAACGGGAACGATTTCCCGGCCAAGCAAAACTCTAAAAGGCGCCGAACATCACACACGCTCACTGACTTGCTCAAACCCAAGGGAAACATCAACCAACTCTCTTGGAAGCAACACCCAAGGGAAACTCAACCGATTGGACCACCAATCCAGAACTAGCCGAACTTACTCAACCACCGAGGAGGAATCAACTCCCAAAACAACCGGACTAGGAACAAATCCTCGTGGCAACCCTCGCTCGAACCGAGCAAGCTCTTGAAACATCAAGAGAACCAAATCTTGGTCAACACCAAGCACCAACTAGCCTCCAAAACCAAACAAGCACTAGCTTGCTAGGCTGCCAAATCGCAAGCAACTCACCCAAGGAACACCGCCTCGGGTCTAATCGAGCTCACGGAGAGGCTCTCCACAACTAGAGATCCTCTCGATCACCCTCCGACACATACGGCCGACAACGATCTAACAAACAACCGGCCACGCGGGCACAACCCTCTCCAAAGATCTCAACTACGCTGGCCAACTCCAACTTGGAAACCAAGGGAACCAGGAACGCCACAGAGGCGCCATCCTCCTACTCAAAGCAACAACCTCAACATACCTTACGCCCAAGGTAAGGATCCGAACAGCTTTCTTAGCCAAAACGATCGAAAATCGCGCGGCTTGCCACTATCGCTCTTGTTGGTTCAAATGAAGTCTAACCAGGTGGCAAGGACCAACTAGCAAGACTTGCTTAACCAACGGCCAAGCAACGAGCACGGCATCCTTACACCAAAGCTAGGGCACTTGCCAAGAACTAAAGCCTTGACACCTCAAAGATCGAGCACCGGCTCCTCAACACGAACCTCTCGTGGTTTTCCAAACATAAACCATGAACGAGCTACGCAAAAAGTGCACCGGGTGTACGGCTCCAACTTGATCTCTTAAGATCCAAAGCCAACAAGGGCTCTCACATTGGGCAACTTTTGCCTCCAAACAGAGCCACAACAAACAAGGGAGCAACAAGAGTTCAAACCCACTCGGGGCCAACTCACCACGAAAAGCCACATTGGCCAACTTACTCTTACAAGCGCAAAGTCACACCAAGCTAACATTCCTCAAAACAATGTGCTCACTAAACGCGCTCCGATCAGCCATCCAACTCATGGCTCTAACACTGGATCAACCACGCATCCACGATGCCAACACTAACCATACTAGGGCAACTCAAAGGGTAGCCGAATCATGCTACCATCAAGCTGGCTCACGGGCTCACAACACAGCGCGAGAACTCGAACGCGCTAGCTCTTAATGACCTATAGCATCCTTTACACCCAACTCTCGGAGATCCCGAACAGCTCCTACTTTCCCTCGAAAACCTCAAACTTGTAGTCCTCGACTACCACCGAGCTAGATCTCTTAAGCAACCCAAACAGTGCAACCTCGGGAAAAGGGTACAAGACAAGCGGGGATGCTATACTGCAGGCGACCATGGAACCACCTGCACCAAAAGTGCCAACTGGCCTGAAACTAGGCCTCCTCTCAAAGCTTGGTGCCAACAGGCACTACATCTATTACAACACGAATCAGCCTCAAACGAGCTTTATGCCCCTCTAAGAATAGGGAAAGTCACTCTCCAAGTGACGGGGCAATGGAACTCAGCACAGGAGTCCAAACACTCGAGCAGCCTAATCTCTGGCATCTCGACCAACGGACTTGCCACGGCCTACTCCTCGCATCCCACTCGATGCCCAACAAAAGCTCGAGCCAACTCCTCGGGTGGCAACAACTAGTTCCACACTGGGAACATCCAAATAAAAGAGTGTTCCACTCTACTAGCCCGCCGAAATCCACAGATGGATAAAACCCTGGCAAGCAAACTCCACACTACACCCTGGCTACGAGGGTACAAGAGAAGCTGGTGCAAAACAACAAAGAAGCTTGCAAAGGGGAGAGAGATGTCTCTACATCCGCCTCAAGCCACTAAACACGGCAACTTGCCAATCAATCGGGCGCGTGGTGGAGACTCGCTAGTCCCCTCTCTCAAGGGACTACCACCACCAATGCGGAACCAACAAAGACGAGAACGGCTCACCTCGGCTTCGAGCAAAGAGGCATCCCAACACACGGATGCTAAACTCAAACTGGCCAACCGCTTTACTACTAGCGGTAGAGGACTTTCTAATACATCAAGCTCTACAGCATCCACTTGCCAAAGTGGGCGGCTCCATCAACGCCATCAAACTGGTGCATAAACTCTGCTGATCAAGCCCTCCCGGGAACCTCCTGTGGCTACGAGAGCTACCGGGGAAAATGCTGAAACAAACTCGCCATTTGGGCTATCTATGCCGGGACTCCTCGCCACGCGCTACAAAGCTGCGCCGGGTCTTTGCTCTCGATAGCTAAAGACACCGCCATCAAATCTCACATGGTGGAGCACACTCGCTCAAGGAGTCAAACTCGAGGCAAGCTAGCCTCTACCCCCTCCTCTAGGCAACTTAATCTGCCGGGGCCAACTTTGGCCAACGGGCTAAACAACCACTGGGGACGCGGCCTCAACACCAACACGATCAGTCCGGCTCCTCGGTCGGACATGCCAAGCGCCCCGCTCCTCCGAGTGCAATCAACATACTAGCGATCCGCACAAGGCACCTCCACCCTCTCACTAGGGGAGAAACCAACAACCGGGCCACAAATGGCCTATGGGAGTCTAATCCGCCTCCCTCTCGAGTGCGATCGACACATTGGCGATCTCGCACAAAGCATAAATGCTGGCCCACAGGGGGCTCTCCGCGCTCAACAAACTGCCGCGATTGCTGGGAAGTTGGCATGATGGCTCTCTAAGCCCAAACCAACAACGAGTGAGAACTCGCTCGTCTCCGCTCCACAACTCTACACATGCATAAAAGCTAGAAGAAAAGTATTGTAAATTCTTACCCTTAACTTAATTGAACTCGGACAAACCAAGCGGCCGTGGAGGCCGATGATCATGGGAACAACAACCTACAAAGCAAAGTTAGTCTACAGAATCTATGACTCGTGCTCGATACCAACCGTAAGAACCCGACCCAAAACATGGTCCTAAACACGGGATCTTACTCAAGATGCAAGTTAAATATGATAACAAGCGGTTTAGAGCTTATATTTAAAAACCTTTCAAAACATATGAGAAGGGGGAGCCCTTAAAACATAACCAACAATTTTCAGTTTAAACAATCCAACAAAGTAAAACAACTCGCCAGTGTTTAATAAAATGTACAATACAATTTAAGCAACGTTTTAAACAATGTTCCCTAGGACCCCTGTCCATCTACATTTGAATAAACAATGCAATAATAAAAGACAGAGTGCCGGCGGTTCCCCATGATCAATCAGCTCCCTCCGCTAGCCCTCCCGGTGTTGTCCCAAGTTACCCGAAAGATAAATAAGGGTGAGTATAAACATACTCAAAGAAGAATCCCCAACCGGGGTACAATACGATACATCAGTCATCTAGCACCTCAACATGCAAGCAAACGGCTATCAACATGGATCATAGCTCAACGAGCTCATAAAACAAGATCTCGGAAACATCGGAAGTCTCTTACTTCCCGGAATCATCGGAAGTCTCCTACTTAGGCCTAATGATTGGTTCTCATAACCAATCCCGGGACATCTCTCGAGGGTCTTTCTCCTCGGCCAATTGATCAGCTCAAAAACCGATCCCAAGATGTTCGACACCCTCGAGGGTCTTTCTCCTCGACCAATTGATTAGCTCAAAAGCCAATCCCAATGGGTGTCCTCAAGGGCCTCTTACCCTCGCTAACAACCGGACTATCGGAGAGTACCCGCAGCCGCTCTAAGCTGGAAGGAACCGGTGTACTCACGAACATTAGCCCGGGAGCTCTCCGAACAGGCTACTAACGCTGTGTGCGCGCGACACCGCATGCTCATCTCGCAACCGGCGTAAATGCGGGGCCTAAGGGCAAACCACGCGGTCGTACGCATGCCTAAAGACTCGGAAGCGGTGTCACCGAACACGCAGAGTGCGAGGCCCTCGGCACTCATCATGCGGCACTGTACCACCGACTGAAGCTAAGAACCGGCCAAGGCGGAGCTTGCACCATTGGCGTGGTTCCGCTCTAGCGGAGCTACAAACTAGGCTTATGCCGATGTGGTAGCTACATCCACATCGGCCGCCGGGGAAGCAATGTACGTTATGCTTCGCTCTACTCCCGACCGGTGGGGACAAAGTACGTTATGTCCGCTCTCGGCCTCCGGATGATGACAAACCCTACTACTCTATCCAAGAATACCGAGTAAATCAATGATTCCGGCTAGCAAGCAATGACCGACATCAATCACGTTTACCTAGCATGATACTACAACTTAAACAAGAATCACAAGCATGCTTTGGAAGAACAAACCTAGCATGGCACTAACATGTAAAATCAACAAACATGCTAGCAAGAGATCAAACAAAGTCGCCTATCACTATCATGCTCATAACAATCAAAGCAAACATACAAGGCACAATCGAGACATATCGCAGGTCCACACAACCACGGTAAGAAATCCTTACAGGACAAGCAGAAAATAATCACAAATCAACCAAGCAATCCTTGAGCCTCTAATCGAACCCAAACAACCTAAACATAAAATAAAGCAAATTTCAAATCAAATACATAAAACAGCCCAAATAAATCCCTAAACAAATGAGCCAACACATCGGGGCCCAACGAAGAAAAGACTCGGGAAATACCATCCGAGAAGCCACAAGGCTCGGGCCAACCAAACAGACACAACAGTGTGCCGGGCGCAGAAGAGCACCGGCTGGGCTGGGCACAGCGCTGGGCACCGGGCGCAGGTAGGGCGCAGCGCAGCGCAGCCTTGGCGCGCTGGGCGAGGCAGGCGCGCGGCGCGGGCTCGAGCTCGGCTGGCGACGACACCTGCGCGCGGCTTGACAGAGGAGGGCAGCGCACGGCGCGCGCGAGGCGACGACGCGACGCGACGGGCTCGAGGGCGCGGGAAGGCACGACGACCTACGAGGCGAAGCGACTTCGGTGCGCGGCGTGGCTCGGGCGACTCGACACACGACGGGTGACACGGAGACGGCCCGGGCGATGCCGATCTGGGCTCGGCGCGACCAAGGCGAGGGCGGCGACGCGACGGGCGCTGGGGGGTGGCTCGGCACGGCGCGGCATGATGGCCTGGACGATGCTGCGCGATCTGGGCGCACACTGGTGGGCGATGCAGAAGCGCGTCTGGGCGCACTGGCCGGGCGATGCAACGCGCCCGTGCGGCGTGGTCGGGCGGGCTACACTGGCCGAGCGGTCTGATGCGCCAGGAGTGGTGCGGCTAGGGCATGGCTGGGTGGCTAGGGTTGGGTCTTCTTGGTGAGGTCGGCTAGGAGGGAGAGAGAGAGAGAGAGAGAGAGAGAGAGATTGCAAAACAGGGGAAAGGGACTTTCTTGATTTTTCTTCCCTTTTCCTAATTAAACAAGCCTTAAAGTCCTTAAATCCCAATTCCGGCTTCCTCCTTCGAGACCCATTTGAAGCAATCTTTTCCAAACAAAAACTCTCACTTAAACAAACTCCCAAATCATCTCTAAGGGCCTGGGCTCGAATCCCAAAGGAAACACCCAAACAACGATCACTTTGCCCAAAACCCAAATCACAACCGAACTCCCAAACGAATACCCCAAACATCTCGGGACTCGCCACCACCAACATACAAGCCTCAACAAAGGCAGGAGTGCCTCGAAGCCCCAAAATCCACAAATCCCGCCCGGGAGCAAAAGAACAAAATACCCTAAGGGTCAAAAAGCACTCGAACGCCCAACCGAACCATCGAACCGAACAGGAAGCACCTCGAGAACTGGAATAGAAAATCGGGCCGTTACAATGAGGGCTTTTATGGTCGCATGTTGAGTGACTAGAGGCGAGACCTGTGCCTTGTTGGCGGCTTGGCGGGAAGAGTCCCGAGCCCGGATCGAGCGGTGACTCGATTGGTTCAAAGAGAGCTCAAGAGCACACCTCGGCTCCTCAGAGCAAGTAGCCCCAGAGGCAGATATGGCAGAGGGTGCCGAGGAATTGGGTAGGTGGTCAAGGATTTTGTGAAGTGGAAGCTCGAGAAGTTTGATGCCACCGGTGATGCGTTAGCGGCGGCCGTGTGGATTGCCCATTTGGAGTACACCTTCCCGATCATGGTGTGCCCCGATATTCAGAGGCCGAGATGTGCGGCTCATGTGCTAGGAGGCACAATGAGATGGTGGTGGGAGTCCACCTTGAGCGAGAGACCGGTGGGTCTCCACCCGCTACTTGGGAGTTCTTCAAGGTGAGTTCAAGGTAAAGTTCATCGCTGATGAGGCTCAAGAGAAGATGGTGGAGCTCTTCCAGAACCTCAAGGTGGTTCGATTCCATTGAGGATTATGAGCGCAAGTTCTCGAGTATGGATATTTTGCTCCTCGGTTGATTGCCACCCGGAGTGAAGATTCGGAAGTTCATATCCGGATTGAGGCAGGTGTGTTTCCCAGGATGTCGTGGCTCGTGCCCCCGACACTTATGCTAGAGCGGTGCGATTAGCCACCATTTATAATGGGAAGTATCTGTTGAGCGGATTGTCGCCGCTCTGTTCGGCGCCCTGTTCCACCGCAGTAAAGTGGGGCGAAGAGGAAGTTTGAGTTTAGGGGTGGCGGCGGCGCCGCCAAGGCGCGTTCCAAAACCGGGATCGCGATAGGGCCCCGATCCATTTTCAGCCTCGCCAATAGGCGTCCCGTGCGAGTTCCCGCTTGTGCTTCTTGCGGGAGGACCCACACCGAGCTTGCGAGATAGGGCCCGAGTGTGTTTTCGTTGTGGTAAAGAGGACATATGATCCGTTTTCATCCTCACCCGGCCAGCAGCAGCAGGTCGAGTGTTTGCTACGACCCGTCAGAGGCCGAGCGCACGGATGCCGCCGTAAGCGTGTACGCTTCTTGTTTTAGATCACCGCGCATTTGTCTTGTTTGATTCTGGTTCTACGATTCATTTGTATCCGTGTTGTTTGGCTTGAGCATGCTAAGTTGAGACTAGAGCCTCTAGGTTTTGAGTTATCTGTTGCAACTCCTTCGGGAGTTAGTATGTTGGCTAGAGATAAGATTAGGGATGGCCGGATCGAGATATCCAGGAGAGTTGCTTGTGGCTACGCTCATAGTTCCGCCTATGAGTGGTTTTGATGTGATTCTTGGTATGGAGTGGTTAGTCTGCTAACCACGCGTTGATTGACTGCCACCGGAAAGAAGTAGTGTTGCGGGACGCCCAGTCGGCCCACTTTAAGTTTCGTGGAGTCCAGGTGGAGTTTGCCCGCCGATGGTGTCGCCTATGAAAGCTCGTCGTTTGCTAGCTCATGGAGCTTGGGGCTATCTAGCCAAGTTGTGCGGGAAGAGCCGCCGCCGCTGTCTGTTGATCAGTGCACGGCCGTGCAGGAGTTTGCGGACGTGTTTCACGAGGAGTTACCTGGGGTTGCCCGAAGAGAGAGGTTGACTTCACAATTGAGCTCGAGCCGGGACCCTCCCTATCTCGAAGGCTCCGTGATCGTATGGCTCCGGCGGAGTTAAAGGAATCAAGATTCGATTTGCAGGAGATGTTAGATCGAGGGTTCATCCGTCCGAGTGTGTCCCCGTGGGGAGCACACGCCCATTTGTGAAAAAGAAGGATGGTTCTATGCGCTTATGTATTGATTACCGCGAGCTTAATAAGGTGACAAAGTGAAGAATAAGTACCCGTTGCCCCGCATCGATGATTTGTTCGATCGGCTTCAGGAGCTTCGTGTTCTCCAAGATAGATCGAGATCCGGTTACCATCGATTTGCGGATCGAGGATGCCGACATTCCTAAGACGACTTTCAGTGTCTAGATATGGTCACTATGAGTTTGTGGTCATGTCGTTTGGATTGACCAATGCCCCAGCGTTCATGGACATGATGGATAGGGTGTTCAAATCATTTTTGGACAGCTTCTTCATCGTGTTCATTGACGATATTCTCGATTTATTCGAGGTCTAAAGAAGACCATGCAGAGCATTTGTGGCGAGTATTGGCGGCTTTGAGGAAAAAACCACTTTATGCGAAGTTTTCCAAATGTGATTTGGTTGGAGCGGTGGCCATCCTAGGCCATGTGGTTTCGAGAGATGGTATAGCCGTGGACCCCGCGAAGATTGAGGCCGTGAGTTCATGGGCCAAGCCGACTTCGATTGCCGAGATTCGCAGCTTTACGGGTTGGTCAGAGTTACTACCGTCGGTTCGTCAAGGACTTTTTCGCTTTAGCCTCGCCCCTCACTCGCCCGACGAGGAAGGGTGTCGAGTTTGTTTGGGGACAACAGTGTGATGAGAGCTTTGCCGTGCTGCCGCAGCTTTGACTTCAGCACTGATGTTGGCATCCCCGAGGGGACAGTGGTTTCGTGGTCTACTGATGATGCTTCCAAGTTTGGATTAGGTTGTGTGTTGATGCAAAGACGGAAGGTCATTGCCTATGCTTCCCGTCATTTGAAGCCGTATGAGCGTAACTACCCGACTCATGATATGGAGTTGGCGCAGTGGTGTTTGCAATCAAGATTTGGAGGCATTACTGTATGGTGAGCGGATTCAGATGTTTACCGATCACCGAGCCTCAAGTATCTGTTTACTCGTAAGGAGTTGAATATGAGGCAGAGGAGATGGTTAGAGCCGGTAAAGGATTATGATCTGCGAGATTTTGTACCATCCGGTAAAGCCAATGTAGTGGCCGATGCTTTGAGTAGAAAGACGTCGCACTCTGCGGCGTTGTTGAGTTCCCAGCCCAGTTTGCAGAGAGAGTTCGAGCGGGCCGAGGTTGCGATGTTGTTGGGAGAGGTTACCGCCAGTGGTAGCTCGATTGACTGCTCACCGTCGATTAGGCAAATGGATTATAGACACCGGTTGGGTGACCCCGCACTTAAGAGATTGGTTGATAGAGTTAGTGCCGACGGTGACTTTGACTTTGTATATTCACCAGACGGTGGGTTGACTTATAGAGGCCGGTTGTGTGTTCCGGACATTGCGTGTTTATGAGCAGAGTTGCTCTCTGAGGCCCACAGTTCCCCTTTTGCTTGGCACCCCGGGGTACCAAGATGTATCAGACCTTTGCAGACCTTCGGTGGATGGGAATGAAGAGAGATGTGGCAGAGTTTGTCGGCCGGTGTCTCACTTGTCGCCAAGTGAAGGCACCCAGCAGAGGCCAAAGAGTTTGTTGCGCCCATCGAGTGTACCCAGTGGAAATGGGAAGAGATCTCCATGGACTTTATATCTGGTTTGCCAAGGACTCGAGGAAGTTCTCTCGATTTGGGTGATAGTCGACCGCTTGATCAAGAGCGCACACTTCATTCCGGTAGAGACACTTATACCGTGGAACAATGGGGCGCAGCTTGTTTTTGGAGCAGATCATCCGTTATCATGGTGTGCCGGTGAGGATTGTGTCCGATCGTGACTCGCGGTTCACTTCTCGTTTTCGAGAGCGCTCCAGAAGGGTTTGGGCACAGAGTGCGATTCAAAGATGACTTTTCACCCTCAAACGGATGGTCGATCGAGAGAGTGAATCGATTCTCGAGGATATGTTGAGGGCTTGTGTGTTGGATTTCCGTGCGATTTGGACCAAAGATTCAGACTTGATGGAGTTTGCCTATAACAACAGATTACGATCGACGATTCGAGATGGCTCCATTCGAGGCATTGTATGGTAAGCGTTTGTCGGTCCCCCGTGTTCGGGAAGAGGTTGGTGATAGACGAGTTTTGGGTCCCGAAAGTTACCGCAGCTTGACCAATGGCGCAAAGGCGAGAAGATTAGAGCTCGTATGTTGACCGCTCAGAGCAGCGAGAAGAGTTACGCCGATGTTCGGCGTTGAGATTTGGAGTTTGAGGTTGGTCGCATGTGTTCCTTAAGGTTGCTCCGATGCGAGGTGTTCCGAGGTTTAGTAAGCGTGGGAAGTTGAGTCCCCGCTTTGTTGGTCCGTTTGAGATCCTAGAGAGGATTGGCAGAGTTGCTTACCGGTTAGCCCTACCTCCGTCCCTACTCGGTGGTGCATAGTGTTTTTCATGTATCGATGTTGAGGCGGTATGTGCCGGACCCGTCGCACATTGTGGACTTTGAGCCTTTGGTGGTGAATGAGGATTTGAACTTCGAGGAGAAGCCGGTGAGGATCCTTGCCTTTGAGACCAAGACGTTGCGTAATCGCGAGATTCGTTTGGTAAAGGTTGATGGAAGAGTCGGGGTTCGAGGAAGCCACTTTGGAGCGGGAAGACGAGATGAGATTGCATTACCCCGAGCTATTTTCTGTCTTAAGGACTTTCGAGGACGAAAGTCATAAAAAGGAGGGAATATTGTAACGACCTGTGTTTTTTCTTCCTGGTCTTCCGGTATGCCCTAGGGGTAATTTGGTAATTTGGTCGGGCGATTAGGGTCGTTTGTGTCTTTTCCGATTACTAAAATTATTGGATGGTTTTATGTAGGTTTTGGAGGGGTTTGAGGTTTGGTTTGAGCAAGGTTTGATGCAAAAGTAAAAATAAAGGAATTTGTGTCAGTAATGGTTTGAACCTGTGTCTCTGGGAAGCTTGTAGAGATGTGTGCCAATTGAGCCATTAGGTGCTCTTGTTGTTCTTTCTGCATCACATCTTAGTTAACCTTGGATTTTGGAGTTTCAATGCATTTGGTTAAATGAAATAGAATTAGGTTTATTCCATCTTCTTCTCCAAATCTCCTCTTGGCCGCACAAGCTCTCCCTCTCCATAGCCTTTGCCGATTCTTCTTTCCCTTGCATCTCCTTGGGTTCGATCATCATCATTCCGGGTAAGTCTTCATCCTCTTCATCTCCTCATTTGGTTATTGATCTTTGGCCGAAGGTAAGAAGTAGAGTGTTGTGTGTGTTGTGTTGATTGCAGCCAGCCGAGAGAAGCAGCAGCATAGATCGCCCCTACCGTCGCACCAGATCGCAGAGCGGACAAAGAGCTTTCGCTGAGACCGTCCGCGACGCCATCGCGCACTGTGATCGCCAGATCCGTTGAGCGGCCCGCCGTCACCAGATCGCCCAGATCTGTTGAAGCAGCCCTCCGCGCGCCATCGCTCGCCGATCGTGCGATCGCGCCCGGCCAGCAGACGCCGATCGTGCGTCGATCGCGCCAGAAGAGACGCCAGACGCCAGCGCCCGCGCGCTTTCGTCCGAAGCCGCTCGCCGCCGCGCGCCAGCCGCTCCGCGTCGCTCACTGTCGACGTCAGCGCGCGCGCCGCCGCCCGAAGCTGCTCGCCCGCGCCAGCCAGCGGCGTCGCGCTGTCGCCGTGACGCCAGCCGCGCGCGCGCCGCGCCGAAGCGCTCGCCGCGACGCTTCAGACGCTGCCGCGCGTCCTGCCGTCGCCGTGCGGTAGCGTAGCTGCAGCGCGCGTCCCTCACGTGCGTGCCGTGTAAAGACGCAGCCAGCGCCCGACCGCCGCGTGTGCGGCTTGCCGCAGCTCCAAGCTCGTGTCGCCGCCGCGCGTGAGTTCCCCGAGCCGAGCTTGCTATTCTTTTGTTGTTTAGACGTTTTAGATGCCGATTATTATTGGTTTGCTAGGTTCCCGCTCCTTAGCTCGGGATTGTTCCATGACTTAGGATTTGTGTGTAGAAGCCTCCCGACCAAGGTAAGGATTTCTTTACCGGAGTTGTGTGGGCCTGCGGTATATTTGTGATTGTTGTTTTGTATGCCCTGTGTATGATTATTAGCATGTTTAGCCCTAGGTGCTCTGCTCAATTCCCGATCGCATGAACTCTTGTATTGTTTCTCATGTTAGCCCATGCTAGGTTGTTCCATCTCGCATGTTCGATATCTGTTCTTGCTTCGTAGTATCATGCTAGGTTCCTTGTATCTGTTGAGCACGTATTGATCGCATTGATTGAATTATTATTATTGCTATGGTTTAGAGTTCGGTAGGTAGCATCATCGGGCCGGATGCATAACGTAACTTGCATCCCCGCGGGGGACGACGAGATGGTACTCGTCCTCGATCCCGTTAGGGTTTAGCTAACCCTAACTACCGCCCCGCAATCTTGGGTGAGGGTGGCAAGCGTTATCAGCATTGCCCCAACGGCCGGGATGATGACTTGGTATTGCCTCGCCCCGGCGCCGGTCGGCACGTCCTCGGCGTGTTCGGCCGTAGCCCTAGATTGCCACCGTTAGGGCAAGGACCGCTTCTGGTGTAAGCCTACCACGACCGGTTCCTTAGCCTCAGTGCGGTGGTACAAGCCGACATAGTTCACGTGTCCAGTCTCACACCCCTATGTCGGTGACACCGATCCGCAGATTTAGTTAGGCATGGTGATGAACTCGGGCGGCTTGCCACTAGACCCGGCACCCCTAGAGTTTGCGGTAGCAGAGCATGCGGTGCGCCCTTACGCTCATTACTGCGCCGATCGAGAGCTCCTCGGGATCTTGAGCCAGTGCACCTTTCGTATCGATGTGATGAGACAGCCGAGGCCGGGACTTGTTCCCGTATAGCGCGTTTAGTGTGTTGTGGTATTTCCGGACTAAGACCACGAGTTGGCATCCGAGGTCCAAGTGTGGACTTAGCTATGTGCTCCGCTCTGTGTTTGTACTCATAGCTTGCATACATTCTTCTAGATGATCATGTATATCGTATTGTACCCCGGTTGGGGATTCTTACTGGGTAATTCGTTACTCACCCTTATTCTCGTGGTTTTCCATAGGTAATCAAGGCGGGAGACAGGATGGTCAAGGAGGAGCCGTGATCATGGAATCCTGCTTGTCATCTCTCGACTATTTTATTTTATCATGACTCTTGACTTTTGTTATTTCCTGAATGCATGTAGACGGGCACAGAGCCCCAGGATGTTTTCTTACGTTTTATGGATTCCAAAGATATTTGTACTTGTGGATTGTTTTAATGGTTTAAATAAATCGATCGATGAGTATGCTTTTAGAAATGTATGTTTTGGTTGTTGAATGTTTCTGTTTTTACTTGGAATCCGAAATGTGTTTTTCATAATGTCTTCTATTTTCAATACATGCATTGGGGTAAAGGCCATTTAGAGCCCCTTTTGGGTCGGGTCTTTACACATGAACAACTCGAGTTAGCAAGACTACCTCAAAAGTTAAAAATCGAGGCCAGCATCGACGGTGCAACTCAACCACCAAGGAACTAGGGGTACTACAAACTCCAAAGATCCAACAACTTTCCAGCAACAACTCAAGCCCTTGAACTGGCTGGCCTCTGTCCTCGCGGGGACAAACAACTTTCCGCCTGCTAACAAACCAACGCAGGGACACTCTCGCTAGGCTGACTGCTGCGCCACTCTAATCAACTACACATCTCAAGAACTAAGCTGACTCCTCCTCTACAGGAACGATTTATCAGCAAGCGGACTTCCGAAGGACAGCGAACTTCACACAAGCTAGCTGTCCTGCACATCCAAGGCAACAACAACCAATTACCTCGAAAGCAACAATCGAGGGATTCCACAATCGCTTGAACCACCAACTTAGAACTAGCAGTACTTACTTAACCGCCGAGGGAGGGGTCAACTCCCAAAACTTCCTGACTAGGAACAAGTCCTCAGGACAACGCCAGCTTGCTCGAACCAAGCTACTCTAGAACCAACATGGGAACCAAACCTTGGTCAACGCCAAGCACCCCCTTGCTAAGAATTCTGAAAACCAACGCGGAGGTTACTAAGAACAACTCTAGCTTGCCAACCGACTACAAGCATCCAACAACTCAACCGAGGAACACTGTCTAGGTCTGACTGAGCTCTGGTTCCTCAACACGAACCTTTCGTGGTTCCCAAAACATACGCCACGGAACGAGCTACACAAAAGTACACTGGCGTGTACAGCTCCAACTTGAATCCTTAAGATCCAACAAGAACTCTCACACAAGGCAACATTTGCCTCCAAATGGAGCCACAACTAGAAAGGGAGCAATAAGAGTTCAAACCCACTCGGGGTCAACTCACAACAAAACGCCACATTGGCCAACTCACTCTACAAGAGCGTAACCTCGCCAAGCTAACAACCCTCATACCAATGTGTCCACCAAATGTGCTCCGCACAAACCATCCAACTCATGGCTCCAACGCTGGACCAACCACGCATCATCGATGCCAACTCTATTCAAACTTGGGAAACTCAAGGGTGGTTGAATCACTCTACCAACAGATTGGCTCCCAAAGTCACAACACAAGCCCGAGAACTCGGTCGCGATAGCCCTTAACAACCAACAACATCCTTCGTATCCAACTCTCGGTGACCCTGAAAAGCTCCCACTTTTCCCTCGAACGACCTCACACTTGTAGTTCTCTGACTACCACCGAGCCAGATCTCTTATGCACCCCAAACAGGTGCAATCTCAGGAAACGGGTACAAGCCTAGTGGGGATGCTATACTCCGGGCGGGCCATGGAACCACCTGCACAAAAAGTGCCAACTGGCCTGAATCTAGGCCTCCTCTCAAAGCTTGGTGCCAACAGGCACTACATCCTTTACAACACAAACATCCCTTTATGGCCTTTAAGCCCCCTCTGAGGGTAGGGAAGGTCACACTTCAGGTGACAGGCAATGGCACCCAACACAAGAGTCTCAACACTCGAGTAGTCTACTCTTTGGCAACTCGTCTAGCAGACATGCCATGGCCTACTCCTCCATCCCTCTCGATGCTCAACAACTACTCAAGCCAACTCTCAGGTGGTAGCAACTAGTTTCACCTTTGGAACATGCTAACAAAAAGGGTGCTCCAATTCTACTAGCCAACTGAAAACCAAGGACGGATTATGTCCTGACAAGCAAACTTCACACTTCACCCTGGCTACGAGGGTACTAAAAGAGCTGGCTGCAAAACGACAGCAGGCTTGCAAGGGGTCAAGATGTCTCTAGATCTTCCTCAAAAGCTACTAACACGGCACTTGCGATTCGGCCGGGTGACTGGTGGAGACTCTGCTAGTCCACCTCTCTCAAGGGACTTCCACCACCAAACTGTTGTATCAAACAACACTAGAACTGCACGCCTTGGCCTCTGAACATCAGGTCATCCCCACACTCGGATGATAAACTCGATCCTGGCCAACCACCTCGCTTCTGCTTGCCAAACTCGGCGGCTCCATCACGCCAACTAACTCATCAGCATAAACCTGCTGATCAAGCCCTCCCGGGAACCTCCTGAACTACTGGAGCTACTGGGGGTGTCTCCTAAATAAACTCTGTCAGCTGGGCTATCTGTGCCCGAGACTCCTCACTACGCGCTACAACTGCGCCTAGGTCTCCGCTCTCTGATAGCTAAAAGACCTGCCATCAATTCTCTCATGGCTAGAGCACACTCTACTCAAGGAGTCTCACTCTGAGGCATGTTAGCCTCTACCCTCTTCTATTGGCAACTCAACTGCCAGGGCCAAATGTGGCCTACGGGTCTAGACAACCCTGGACGTGGTCTCATAATCAACATGCGTAATCCAACTCCTTGGCTGGAAATACCCAACGTCCCTCCTCCTCTATGTGTAATCAACATAAGCGATCTACAATAAACACAAAGCTAGTCCACACTAGGACTCTCACTGTAACGGCCCAATTTTCTATTTCGGTTTCCCAGGTGTTTCCGGTTCATTATTCGGATGTTCGGATGGGTCGTCAGTGCTATTTTAACCCTTAGGGGCATTTTGGTATTTTTGCCCCCGGTCAGGGTTTTGTGGATTTTGAGGACTCCCTGGTCACTCCTACCTTTGTCGAGGCTTGATTATTGTTGGTTGTAGGACCCAAGAAGTTCGGGCTAGTTGTTTGGAAGTTTGGAGGTGTTTTGGTAATTAGCAAAATTATTGTTAATTAGAGTGCTTCCTTTGGGAATTGAACCCTTGACCTAACGATTATTAGGAGGCTTGATTTAAATGGGTTTTATTAAATGGAAAAGAATGCGTCAGCTAGGACTCGAAGGAGGAAAGCCTTGGGAAGGGATTTTGGACCACCCAAAGCCTATTTAATTTAGGAAAAAGGAAAAGAAAAGAGAAAAAAACCCTTATTCTCTCTCTCTCTCTCTCCTTGCCGACCTCACCAAGAAACCCAACAGAGCCGCACCGAGCCACACCGAGCCACCAAAGACCAAGACTAAGCAGCCCCGTCGCCGCACACCGCTGAAAGCACCTAGAAGCCCCAGAGATGACCCTTGCTGTCGTGACGGCCGATAAGCAGTTTAAACGCCCCAAAGACGGCCTATGCATCGCGCCCAGACGCCCCACCAGCCTGCTCGCGTCGCGGCGGCGCGCCTAGTCCGTGTCGCCTTGCCGACCGCGCGCGCCTGTCTCCTGCCGCGCCAAGGCCGCGCCCGTCCCTCGCGGCCCAGGTAGCGACGTGTCGCGCGTGCGCGCGCGCCGTCCCCTATCTGCTGCCGGTAGCGCCCAAAGAGCGCCCAAATTGCTCGCCTCTGCCGCCCAACCTGCCTGCCCCTTGCTGCCGAGAGCCTAATTTTTGCCAAGAAAGTTGGGCCGAGACCTTGTGCCTTCTCGGTTGGTAATTCCCGAGCCTCCACTCTTTTGGACCTTAAGATGTTAGTTGTTGGTTGCTTAATTAGGATGATTTTTTATTGTTTGCTTAGGTTGCTCGGGTTCTCTTAGAAGCTCGAGGGTCGCTTGTTGGTTGTGGTCATTATTTTTCGCTTGCCCCCAGGTAAGGATTTCTTACCGTGGTTGTGTGGACCCTGCGATGCTATCATGATTGTGTCTTGTATGCTTGGTTGCTGTTATGACTATGTTAGCTATTGAACAGCTTGTGTTTGAAATCTTGCTAGCATGTTTCTTGTTGTTCATGTTAGTGCCATGCTAGGTTTGTTCTTCCAGCATGCCATGTCTTGTGATTGTATGAAATTTCCAGTGGGTAGGTTACATGTTTTCTCTTGCTTCCAGATTGTGTTGCTCTTGTGTCCCTGATATATTCTGTTAGTTCCATGCAAGGGGTTTAATTATCTTGGCATACCTTGTTCTATTTTATCCTGTTAGTTCCGTGCCAGGCATAGGCGGGTGATGTATAGTGTAGAAGACTATAGGGGTAACTAGTTTAGGTCCCGCTCGGGAAAGACCCCGAAGGACATCCGGAGGTGTAAGACCCTGATGGGCATCCTAGGTGTGTAAGTCCCCAATGGGCATCACTGAGTTGGAGGTGTAAGACCCTGATGGGCATCCTAGGTGTGTAAGGCCCCACTGGGCATCACTGATTCTGGAGGTGTAAGGCCCCGATGGGCATCCCAGGTGTGTAAGGCCCCACTGGGCATCACTGATTTTGGAGGTGTAAGGCCCCGATGGGCATCCTAGGTGTGTAAGGCTCCACTGGGCATCACTGATTCTGGAGGTGTAAGGCCCCGATGGGCATCCTAGGTGTGTAAGGCTCCACTGGGCATCACTGATTCTAGAGGTGTAAGGCCCCGATGGGCATCCTAGGTGTGTAAGGCCCCACTAGGCATCACTGATTCTAGAGGTGTAAGGCCCCGATGGGCATCCTAGGTGTGTAAGGCCCCACTAGGCATCACTGAGTACTAGGTGTGTAAGGCCCCACTGGGCATCACTGAGTCCTAGGTTGTGTAAGGTCCGAAGGGCATCCAAGTGTAGAACCTAGGATAGGGTGTAGATGAAAGCCCTCGAATAGGCTCGCTCTAGAAGTAGCTCATAGCCTAATTCAACCGTTTTGCTCTAAGTCGTTGTTTTATTTGCATGTATACTAGGGTGCTAGATGACTGATGTATCGTATTGTACCCCGGTTGGGGATTCTTACTAAGTATGTTTATACTCACCCTTATTTCTGTGGTTTTTCCACCGGGTAACTTGGGACAAAGACACCGGGATGGCTAGCGGAGGGAGCTGTTTGATCATGGGGGGCTGCCGGCACTCTGTCGTTTATTGTTTGCGTTTATTTATTAAGCATGTAGATGGACATGAGTCCTAGGGGAATGATGTTAAAGTTGTTTAAACTATTTTGAATGTTATTTTATAAATACTGGCCAGGCTTATTTTACCTTGATTGGATTTGCTTTATGTAAATTGTTCGTTATGTTTTAAGTGTTCCCCGTTTCCAAATGTATTTAAAAAGTTTTAAATATGAGCACTAAACCGCTTGTTGAAATATTTAACTTGCATGCTGAGTGAGGACCTAGGTTTAGGACCGTATTCCAGGTCGGGTCCTTACAGGTAGCTAAGTCTCATTGGCTGCCGGGAGGGGGGAGAAAAAGCAAGGTATGTTATGCTTTGCTCAATATCCGACCACTGGGGACAAAGTACGTTATGTCTGCTCTCAACCCCTGAAGCAATGCTTCGCTTTACTCCCGACCGGTGGGGACAAGATACGTTATGTCTGCTCTCAGCCTCTGGATGATGACAAACCCTACAACTCTGTCTAAGAGTACAGAGCAAATAAATGATTCCTGGCTAGCAAGCAATGACCGACATAAATCACATTACCTAACATGATACTACAACTTAAGCAGGAATCATAAGCATGCAGGCAGAACAAACCTAGCATGGCACTAACATGTAAAATCAGGCAAACATGCTAGCAAGAGATCAAACAACTGCTCTATCTCTAACATGCTCATAACAGTAAACAAGCATACAAAGCGCAATCGAGATATATCGCAGGGTCCACACAACCACGGTAAGAAATCCTTACCTGGAACAAGCAGAAAAACAATAATAATAATAAATCAACGAGCGATCCTCGAGCCTCTAAACTATCCCAAACAGCCTATACATCAAACAAAGCACCCAAATCACAACCGAACTCCCAAACGAAAAGCCCAAACATCTCGGGACTCGCAGTCCACAACAAACAAGCCTCAACAAACGCAGGAGCTGCCTCGAAGCCCTGAAAATCAACAAATCCTGCCCAGGGAGACAAAAAGACCAAAATACCCCTAAGGGTCAAAACAGCTCTAACGGCCCAACCGAACCACTGAATCAGAACCGGAAGCTCCTCGAGAACCGGGACAGAAACCTGGGCCGTTACAATACTCCCTCCTTATAAGACTTTCGTCCTCGAAAGTCCTAAGACGAAACGGCTCTAGGAATACTCCACTGATTCCTAGCCAACTGAACTTCTCGGCTAAGACAACACTAGCCCTTCTTAGAGAACCAAACCCTCTAGGGTTCTCAAAGGCTCAAAGCCACAAAGCTATCCAGTCTACCACAGACTGTCTCAACAAAGACTGAGCATGCAAAAAGCACTGCTGCCAAAGACAGGGCAAAACTAACTGAATGGCCACTGCTCCGATCCGCTCAAGGATCTCAGAAGGCCTTACAAACCAGGGGCTCAATCAAAACCCTACTAATCCAACACTGAACACCTTTCTACGTTGTTACTCTCAACAATCTCGCAGACTGGGCACAAGCTCCAAAACTCAACGCCACGCACTGGCGTAACTTCTCTAAATGCCCACAGCTGTTATCAAACAGCCTCAACTCTACACCATGCTGGCCAAACAGCTGAACCTCTCAGGTTGCAGAAACCAAACAACCTACTCTTACTTCTCAAGAGACCAGCGAACCACAAAGCTTGCCTAAAGCCTTAACGAAAAACAATCGAACCACCAACTGGCGATTGATCCAAAAGGAAAACTTTTCCAACAAGCACGAGCTGAAACTTCAGCTACGGCCAACCCTAAATGGCCAAAACCAGGCACAGGCTCCACTCGACCAAGCCAACACACTAGAGCCTCTCAACGGCCAAAAGCAAACTTTTCCAACAAACCTACTAGCAACTGGCTAAAGAGAACATTGCCAGGCAAGGAAACAACAAACGTTTCCTCTCATGGAAAAACTCGGGCTGCAAGGACCAAACCATCACGCAGCCACTAGCAACACAACAGCTTGAGGAGAACAGCCCAAAGGCTAACCAACCAGAGCCACGGCACCACTGTGCCAACTCACTCAACTGAGGCTCCACTAACGCCAACTGCGAAAGCACAACAACAACAGGAACAAAGCCCGAGAAAGGCTTGCTCAGCAGAAACTCAACTCAAGCTCATCGCGAGCAAAGCTTGCCTCCAAGCTACCACTCAACTCTTAAGTCCAACTGGCTACTCAAAGGACTTCCTCCTTTTAGCCAAGGCCTAACTCATCTTGCAACTAGAAACTCCACACTCGGAACATCGCAAGGAAAACGGACCGACGAGGCTATCTCCAAAGATAATACTCGAGGCTGGCATCCATGGTGCAACTCAACGACCATGGAAACTAGGGGGAGAAAAACTTCAATCCCCAAAGAACCAACAACTTACCAGCAAAAACTCAACTCTTAAACTGGCTGGCCTCCGCTCTTGCGGGGACAAACAACTTTCGCTTGCTAACAACACAATGCAGGGACCTACTCGCTGGGCTAACCACTGCGCTACTCTGATCCACTACACAACTTAGGAGCTAAGCTGACTCCTCCTCAACGGGGAACGATTCCCCAGCAAGCGAACTTCTGAAGGGCAGCGAACATCACACATGCTCGCTGACTAGCTCAAACCCAAGGGCAAACAACAACCAACTCTCTTGGAAGCAACACCCAAGGGAAACTCAACTGATTGGACCACCAACCAGAACTAGCAGAACTTACTCAACCACCGAGGGAGGGGTCAACTCCCAAAACTTCCTGACTAGGAACAGATCCTCAGGGCAACGCCCTCTTGCTCGAACCGAGCTAGCTCTTGAAACATCAAGAGAACCAAATCTTGGTCAACACCAAGCTCCAACTAGCCTCCAAACTGGAACCAATCCGGACTCTACTCCAAACAAGCACTAGCTTGCTAGACTACCAAGTCTGCAAGCAACTCACCCAAGGAACACTGCCTGGGTCTAACTGAGCTATGGAGAGGCTCTCCACAAACTAGGGATCCTCTGATCACCCTCCGACACACACGGTCGTCAAACGATCTAACAGACAATCGGCTACACGGGCACAACCCTCTCCAGCATCTCAACTACGCTGGCCAACTCCAACTCTTGAAAACCAAGAGGACCGGAGACGCTACAGAATGCGTCATCCTCCTACTCAAAGCTCAACCACAACAAACCTTCTGCCCAAGGCAAGGATCCGAACAGCTCTCTTAGCCATAACGATCAGAAACTACGCGGCTTTGCTACCACCGCTCTTGTTCAGATCCAACTGAACTCTGACCAGGCTAAGGACCAACAAGCAAAACTTGCTTAAACAACAACCCGACAACGAGCACGACATCCTTACAACCAAAGCTAGGGCACTTGCCAAGAACCAAAGCCTTGACAACTCCAAGACTGAGCACTGGCTCCTCAACACGAACCTCTCGTGGTTCTCCAAACATAAACCACGGAACGAGCTACACAAAAGTACACCGGCGTGTACAGCTCCAACTTTATCCAATGCCAACAAGGGCTCTTACACAGGGCAACTTTTGCCTCCAAACAGAGCCACTACTATCCAGGGAGCAACAAGAGTCCAAACCCACTCGGGGTCGACTCACCACGGAAAGCCACATTGGCAAACTCACTCTACAAGAGCACATCCATACCAAGCAATCATACCTCAAGCCAATGTGCTCACTAAACGCTCCGAACATCCATCCAACTCATGGCTCTAACACTGGATCCATCACGCATCCTCGATGCCAACACTACCCATAATAGGGTAACTCAAAGGGTAGCCGAAACATGCTACCAACAAACTGGCTCACAAGCTCACAACACAGGCGCGAGAACTCGAACGCGCTAGCTCTTAACAGCCTACAACATCCTTTGGTACCCAACTCTCGGTGACACTGGAAAGCTTCTACTTTCCCTCGAAAACCTCATACTTGTAGTCCTCTGACTACCACCGAGCTAGATCTCTTATGCAACCCAAAGAGGTGCAACCTCAGGAAATGGGTACAAGACTAGCGGGGATGTTGTACTCTGGGCGGCCACGGAACCACCTGCACCAAAGTGCCAACTGGCCTCAATCTAGACATCCTCTCAAAGCCTGGTGCCAACAGGCACTACATCCTTTACAACACAAATCAGCCTTAAACGAGCTTTATGCCCCTCTGAGGAAAGGGAAGGTCACACTCAAAGTGACGGGGCAATGGCACTCAGCACATGAGTCCAAAAACTCGAACAGCCTAATCTCTGGCATCTCGCCTATCAAACATGCCAAGGCCTACTCCTGCATCCCACTCGATGCGCAACAAAAGCTCAGGACAACTCTTGCATCTCACTCGATGCTCAACAGAAGCTCAGGCCAACTCCACGGGTGGCAACAACTTGTTCCACACTAGGAACATCCAAATAAAAAGAGTGTTCCACTCTACTAGCCCGCTGAAATCCACAAATGGATAAAACCCTGTCAAGCAAACTCCGAACTACACCCTGGCTACGAGGGCACTGAAAGAACTGGCTGCAAAACAACAGCAGGCTTGCAAGGGGGCAAAGATGCCTCTACATCTGCCTCAAGCTACTAACCCGGCAACTTGCCAATCAATCGGGCGACTGGTGGAGACTCTACTAGTCCACCTCTCTCAAGGGACTACCACCATCAACTGTTGTACCAAACAACACAGGAACGACACATCTCGGCCTCTGAACAGCAGGGCATCCCAACACACGGATGCTAAACTCAAACCTGGCCAACTGCTTTACTACTACTAGTAGGACTTTCTCAAACAACGAGCTCTACAGGCATCCACTTTTGTAACAGCCCAGTTTTCTATTCCAGTTTTCGTGGTGCCTTCGGGTCAAGTTTCGGTTGTTGGTTGGGTCGTTAGAGCAGTTTTGTCCCTTGGGGGTATTTTGGTCTTTTGCTTCCCGGGCAGGATTTGTGGATTTTCAAGGCTTCGAGGTAGCTCCTGCCTTTGTCGAGGCTGGTTTGTTATTGCTTGCGAGTCCCGAGATGTTTGGGCTAGTCGTTTGGGAGTTCGGTTGTGATTTGGGTTTTTGGGCAAATTGTTGGTTGGTAGTGTGCTTCCTTTGGGATTCGAGCCCGGGCCCTTGGTGTTGATTTGGGAGTTGGATTTTAGTGGGTTTTATTTATTGGGAGAGGTTGCTTCAGCCGGGTCTCGAAGGAGGAAGCCGGGAAATGGGATTTTTAAGGATAAAAGTGGATAAGGATGGATTTTGGATAAAATCCTTATTTTTCCTTTTTATTTCCATTTTCCTTTTCTTTTCCAAATTCACTTTCTCTCTCTTTTCTCTCTCTCTCTCTCTCTCTCTCTCTCTCTCTCCCTCTCTCTCTCTCTTTCTCTCTCTCTCCCCCGACCTAGCCTCACTCCCAACCCGAGTAGCCGGCCAGCCCCACAGCTTGATCGCGCCCAGATCTGCCCAGCTGCCGAGCCAGACGCGTCGCCATCGCCAGCCCGAGCTCGTCGTCGCCCAGCCGCTCCCACATTGCCGTCGCGTCGCGCGCCCAGATCCATCCCCGACCGAGCTCGCCCTCGACCAGGCCGTCGCGACAACCAGCTCGCCCGAGCAAGGTCTCCCGTGTCCGCGCCGCACGCTCAGCGCCCGCGCGCGCCCAGCCGAGCCGCATCGCTAACGCCCTGTTCGTCCGCGCGCAGCTCGCGCCCCAGCGCCTGTTCGAGCGCCCTGCTCGCCCAACCGTGCCCCAGCTCGCTCCAGCGGCGCCGTGTCAGCCGCTGGCGCCGTGCAGCGCCAGCAAATTTGCCTAACTGCTTTGCCGGCGGCTGCCGTTCGTGTGTCGTGTTCGCGCCCGTGAGTTGCTCTCAAGCTGATCCCTGTTTATTTTAGTGTATTTAGGGATATTCTATGATTATTGATGTGTTTGCTTGGTTCGTTATAGGTTGCTCGGGTTCGATCGCAGTTAGTTTATTTGTGTGTTGTTGCCTTCCGACCAGGTAAGGATTTCTTACCAGAGTTGTGTGGGCCCTGCGATATATTATGCGATTGCTGATTGTATGCTTGTTTGTGTTTATTGACATGTTTGGTGATAAGTGCTCTATTCTGAATTCCCGACTGGCATGATTTCCTGTGTTGTTTCTCATGTTAGTCCATGCTAGGTTGTTCCTTTCTGGCATGCTCGTATCTGTCCTTGCTTCGAAGTATCATGCTAGGTTCGTTGTATTCTTATTGAGCACGTATTGGATGATATTGCTTGATTGCTGATTGCTAAGGCAGGTTAGAGTTGCAGGTAGATAGCATCATCCGGGCCGGGTGCATAACGTACCTTGCACCCCGATAGGGACGTATGAGATGGAGCTCCGTCCTGATCCCGTTAGGGAATAGCTAACCCTAACGGCTGGCCCTGCAATCTTGGGTGAGGGTGGCAGACTGTTAAATGCCCCAACGGTCGGGATGATGACTTGGCATTACCTCGTCCCCGGCAGTCGGCACGTCCTCAGCGTGTTCGGCCGTAGCCCTTGATTGCCACCTGTTAAGGTAAGGACGGCTTCCTGGTGTAAGCCTACCATGACCCGTTCCTTAGCCCCAGGTGCGGTGGTTCAGGCTGACATAGTTTACGTGTCCAGGTCTCACACCCCTATGTCAGTGACACCGATCCAAAGATTTAGTTAGGCGTGGTGACTGGACATGGGCAGTGTAACGGCCCAGGTTTTCATCCCGGTCTTCGAGGCATGCCCTGGGGGTATTTTGGTAATTTGGTCGGGCCGTCAGAATGCGTTTATGTCTTTCGGTTGCATAAAATTATTGGATGGATTTATGAAGGTTTTTTAGGCTTTGTGGTTTGGTTTGAGCATGGGTAGATGCAAAAGTAAAAATAAAGGAATTTGTGTTGCAGCTGGGTTTTGAACCCGAGCCTCCAGGAAAGCTTGTGGGGATGCGTGCCAATTGAGCTATTGAGAGCTCTTGTTACTCTTTCCGCGTCATATCTTAGTTACCCTTGGATCTTTGGAGTTTTGTGCATTTGGTTAAATGAAAAGAAATTAGGTTTTGTGTTTTCTTCCCCAAAACTCCATGGCCGCCCAACCCTCTTCTCTCTCAAGCCCCTTGCCGTGATTTTCTTCCCTTGCAGCCCCGAGCGCTGCTCCGCCAGCTAAGCGACCCACCTGAGCAGCGGCCGGTCGAGCAGCCCACCAGATCGCACCAAGCCCCCAGCGCCCAGCAGCAGCGCCCAGACGCCAGCGCCCAAAGAGACGCAGCCCAGCGCCAGTGCCGCCGCAGCCGCCCGCCAGAGGCGCGTCGCAAGCACCGATCCGCGCATCCGTCGCGTCTCGGCGCGCCAGATCGCACCGTTTCGCCGCGCGCGCGCCAGCGCCTCGCCATCGCCGGCCGAAGCTCGCGTCCGCATCGCAGCCCGAGCGCCCTGTCGTCGCGTCTCGCGCCGCGCGCGCCTCCGCGCGTCTGCGCCGTCTTTGTCCGCGTGCCGTCCCAGCGCGCGTCGCGCTTAGCGCGCCATCCGCGCCGGGGCGCCGCGCGTCTGCGCGCGGCAGCGCCAGTGTGCGCCCATTTGCCGCCCATCAGCGCCAGTGTGCGCCCATTTGCTGCCCATCAGCGCCCATCCGCGCCAAAGAAGAAATTTCCACCGTCTGCCGCCGCCCGTCCGCGTGTCAGCCGCATCGCGTGAGTTGCTCCCGAGCCGAGCCCTATTTATTTTATTATATTTAAGCCTTTAGAGTGTGATTATCATTGTTTTTGTTAGGTTCTCGTAGCTAGCTCGGGTTCGATCGCAGCTTTAGATTTTGTGTGTAGTTGCCTCCCGGCTGTAAGGATCTCTTACCGAGTTGTGTGGACCCCGTGATGTTCTATGTGATTAATGTTGTATGTTTGTTTGTGATTATCGGCATGTATAGTTTAGGTGCTCTGCTCAATTCTCGATCGCATGACTTCGTATGTTGTTCTTTCATGTTAGTCCATGCTAGGTTGTTCCGATTCGCATGCTCATATTCATTCTTGTTCTCGTAGTACCATGCTAGGTCTGCTGTATTCTTTCGAGCACGTATTGGATTGTTTGCTGATTGTTAAGGCAAGGTTAGAATTCAGGTAGATAGCATCATCGGGCCCGATGCATAAAGTATCTTGCATCTATGGCAAGGACGTTCGAGACAGTTCTCCGTCCTTGGACCCCGTGAGGGATTAGCTATCCCAACCGGTAGGCCCTGCAATCTTGGGTGAGGGTGGTAGTCTTAGCGATGCCCCAACGGTCGGGATGATGACTTGGCAATGCCTAGTCCCCGACAGCCGGCACGTCCTCAGTGTGTTCGGTAGTAGCCCTTGATTGCCACCTGTTAAGGTAAGGACGGCTTCCTGGTGTAAGCCTACCACGACCCGTTCCTTTAGCCTCAAAGTGCGGTGGTACAGCCGACATATTTCACGTGTCCGTGTCTCACACACCCTATGTCGGTGACACCGATCCAGAGATTTAGTTAGGCGTGGTATCCGGATATGGGCGCTTGCCACTAGACCCGGCACCCCCCATAGTCTGTGGAAGCACGCGGTGCATGCTTACGCTCATTACAGCGCCGACCGGAGAGCTCCTCGGGATCTTGAGCTAGTGTACCTTTCGTATCGACAGTAGACAGGCTGAGGCCGAGACTTGTTTCTCGTATAGGGCGTATTGTGTGGTGGATTTATTTCCGGACTAAGACCCTGAGTTGGCATCCGAGGTCCAAGTGTGGACTTAAGCTATGTGCTCTATTCTGTGTTTATATTCATAGCTTGCATACACTCATCTAGATGACCATGTGCATCGTATTGTACCCCGGTTGGGGATTCTTACCGAGTAATTCGTTACTCACCCTTACTTATCTTTCGGGTAACCATGGCGCGAGGCGGGATGGTGAAGGAGGAGCTATGATCATGGGAACGTGTTGTCGTCTCGACTTTTTATTTCTATGACTCTTGTCTTTCATTTTCCCCGAATGCATGTAGCGGGCACGAGCCCTAGGATGTTTTGAATGATTTTGTGGATTCCGCTTTATTGAATTTGAGGATGTTTCAAATGTTTTAATAAATCTCGATCGAGTGTACGTTTTGGAAATGTATTTGCCTTGAAACAGTGCTTGGAGACAGGGATGTGTTTCAAACAAACTATATTGATTTCTCGATTGAACCTTGATTGTTTTGTTTTAATTGGGAATCAAAACTTATTTGCATATTATCCTTTCCTTTGAATGCATGCATTGGGGTAAAGGCCTATTTAGAGCCCCTTTTGGGTCGGGTCTTTCTGATTGGTATCGAGCTCGAGTCATAGACTTTGTAGACCGACCTTTTTTTGTTGTAGGTCGTCTTTCCCATGATCACTGGCAAGACTCCGGGTCATCAGTGCACGCCTATGTTTTCTGTTTTTAGAAAAGGGTTAAGAATTTACAATACCTTTCATCTAGTGTATGCCTTGTGTAGTGTTGTGGAGCGGAGACGAGCAGGTTCTGACTCGTTGTTGGTTTGGGCTTAGTGAGCCATCATGCCAACTTTCCCGCAGAGCGAGCAGTTTGTTTGCAGCTTGTCAGGGTATCCAGATAGATTCAGATACCACTGGGATATCGTCCCAGAGGGAAGTAGAGATTAGACTCCCGTTGGCCATTTGTGGCCCGATTCTGGTCGCTTTTCCCCAGTGAGAGGGTGGTGGTGCTTCGTGCGATCGCCGTATGTTGATCGCACCCAGAGGAGCAGGGCGCTTGGCATGTCCGACCGAGGAGTTGGACAGATCGTGTTGATGTTGAGGCCGCGCCCAGGGTTGTTAGGCCCGCATGCCAGATTTGGCCCCGGCAGTTGAGTTGCCTAGAGGAGGGGGTAGAGGCTAGCAGCGCCCCAGAGTGAGACTCCTTGAGCAGAGTGTGCTCCAGCTTTGGGAGATTTGATGGCAGGTCTTTAGCTATCAGAGAGCGGAGACCCAGGCGCAGTTTGTAGCGCGTAGTGAGGAGTCCCGGGCACAGTTAGCCCAGCTGACAGAGTTTATTTCAGCATTTTTCCTCCCAGTAGCTCTTGTAGCCCCGGAGGTTCTCGGGAGGGCATGATCAGCAGGTTTATTCAGATGAGTTTGTTGGCGTTGATGGAGACGCCCAGGTTGGCAAATGGATGCCTGTAGAGCTCGATGTTTTAGTAAGTCCTACTGCTAATAGTAAAGTAGTTGGCCAGGTTTGAGTTTAGCATCCGTGTGTGGGATGCCCTGCTGTTCAAAGGCCGAGGTGTGCCGTTCCTGTGCTGTTTGGTTCATCAGATGGTGGTGGAAGTCCCTTGTGAGAGGTGGACTAGCAGAGTCTCCACCAGTCGCCCGATTGTTTGGCAAGTTGCCGTGTTAGTGGCTTGAGGCAGATGAAGGGTCATCTTTGTCCCCTTGCGAGCCTGCTGTTGTTTAATGTACCAGACTTCCTCAGGTGTGGATTTGGTAGTAGTAGCACTTGAGGTGCGTTGGTTGGTGTGCCACTTTGGCACTAAGTCTGGTTCAGGCTTGAGTTTGGCTTGGCATAGCAGATTGTTCTATGGCGTCTGGAGTTCAGCACACTTCTTTAGCCATTGGATCCATTTATGGAAAATGCACTTGTTTAGGTCGTGCAAGAGGGCTAGTTCAGTGGTAGTTGAAGGACCACAAGTGAAAGGATGTTCGAGAGGAGCTGGAGCCTCTTCCCAGTGTTACTGGGGGTCGAGTAAGTCAAACAGGTTGGCGGTGGTAAGTGTTAGTGCGTGTGAGTCTCACGCTAGTGCTAAGGCCAAGAGATCTTTGTGGTTGGTAGTGCGGTCCACTACCTTCGGGTGCCTAAACCTGAGTTGAGTGAGCATTGTAGATGCGAGTTCGGTCCAGCAGGGGAACCATGAGTTGGATGCCCGTGAGATGAGTTGGATGCTCTCGAGATGAGTTGGATGCTTATGAGATGAGTTGGATGCCTATGAGATGAGTAGGACGCCTTATGTGTAAGCGCACTTGGTTGAGTCTTGGTATAAAGTAAGTTCGGTTTGGCATCGTTATGTTTTAGCAGAGCAAGGTTGCCAACGCTTCGAGTATCGTGTGGAGATGGAACTTTTGGTGTTCCTTTGGTTGATTGTATCCCCCGCCGGAAGTTAGTGTTGCCTTTTGGAAAGCACCGTTAGTCTTGGATCTCTGAAGGAAGGTTGAGAGTTGTGCACACAAGTGTGTTCGTGTAGTTCGTTCGTGGCGAGAGTTCCGAACCATGTAGGGATTGCATTGGAGAACTGGTGCTCGGTTCCGGAGAAGTTGGACTCGTGTGGATGTTGTAAGGCTTTAGTTGAGGTTGTAAGGATACCGTGCTCGTAGTTGGGTTGTTGCCTAGGCAAGTTTGTTAAGTTGACCCTAAGCTTGGTTGGTGGAACCTCTTGTGTTCATGGTTGGTGTTGGATGGTCTTTGAACGAATGGTGGATGTAGTGAAGCCGCGTAGTTCCCGACCGTAGTTGCTAAGGGTGTTGCTCGGAATCCTTACCCTAGGTGGAAGCTACATTGTGGCCGATGCTTTGAGTAGGAGGATGACACATTCTGCAAGCGTTTCGGTCTTTTTGGTTTCGAGGTTTGGAGCAGCCAGAGTGGTTGTGATTGGGAAAAGGAGTTGTTTGTTCGGGTAGTTGGTTGTTAGACCGTTAGGCGACAGCAGTGTGTCGAGGGTTGCCGAAGAACCCTAGTTGTGGAGAGCCTCACCAGAGCTCACCACCAGGGTAGTGAGTTTAGTTGGCAAGCCGCAGTCGGGTAGTTTGTAGCCTCGGGTGAGTTCTTTGGCATTTTGGTAGGCTAACAAGCCGAGTTTGTTTGGAGTAGAGTCCGGATTTGGTTCCTGTGTGTGGTGGCAAGTTGGTGCTTGATGTTGGCCAAGGTGTGGTTTTTGAGTTGCCAAGGAGTTAGCCTTGTTCGTGGGTAAGTGGTTTGCCCTCAGAGGATGTCTCTCCTGTTCCTGCGAGTTTGAGAGTGCCCTTATTTGTTGTTTGGGGGTGAGTCTTCTCTTGCAGTGGTTGGCGGTCCAGTCTGTGGTGGACCCCTTGTTGTTGCCTCTGGGAGAGTTGGATGTTGTGCCTAGTTTGAGCAAGACAATGAGCGGTTGTGAAGCTCTCTGTCCTTCTCGATGTCCGCTTGTAAGGACCTGTTTCTCCTTGGGAGTTGTTAGGTTATTCCTTGGTCTTGGAATTGGTGGTAGTGGTGCTAGTAGGAGGAAAAGTTTGTTGGTCGCTTGGAAGCGCTTGTTGGTCTAGTTAAGCGGACTCGTGAGTGGTGTAACCGAAGTTGCGATAAGGGTTGTTCTCGCCTCCTATGAGTGTTTGGCCTAGTTGGTTAAGGTTTTGAGTGTTGGCTTGGAAGTCTGTTGCACCTTTGTAGTTGAAGGCCCCTTTGTTTTGATTGTGGATGAGGTTGCACCTTGTGGTCATTTGGATTAGGTCCGGACTTATTGAGGATCCTTGTCTGGCTAGTGTAGCTTGCACTCTGCCACCATTGTTGGTATTCTTGTTCTTGGTAGTTGGTGTTGACCAGTAGTGGAGTTCTGTTTATGAAGTTTTGGTGGGAAGGTGCATTAAGCCTAAGCTTGAGGGTTAAGCCTGTATGTGTTATCGTTTGGACTTGTGAGATGTGTTTCATATTTGAGGCGAGCTTTGCTCCGTTGTTTGCATGGAGGTAAGTTTAGTGGATGGAGCCCTCTGGGGCCCCGGTTGTTTGCAAGTTGTCTTGCCCAGCTAGTGATTTGAGTCGAGCTAGAAATGAGTGGATTGGCATAGCTATGCAGTTGGTGTTGGTTTAGGTTTCTTGTTCGGAAGCACTCAAGTTGTTGGATTGTAAGTTTCCGTGTGGAAGCTTCAGCTAGTTGAGGTTGTTGTGTGAGTTCGGATTTTTGGAGTATTGACTTGAGTAGCTAGAGCTCGCACTCGGTTGGTGTGCGAGATGCCATTCCTATGGAGTAGAGGCATGTCGATTTGAGTTGGAGATGTTGCCATTAGGGTGTGGCAACAAAGGTTTGTTCTAGGCAGTGCGTGGGCGAACCGTGGTTCAGGAGAGTGTTCTTAGAAGCTTATGAGCCGAGTGCAGTTTCTGTAGTGTTTTCACCCTTTTTGTCCGATGGTCTTTTGGGAGGAGTGAGCCAGATCCTTCTGAGCTTGTTGCGAGTTGGTGTTTCCGTGATTAGGCAGCGGGAGACCAGTGTGGTTTTAGGAGGTTGCCTTGGGTTGCAGTTCTCAGCGGTCAGTTCTTGTGGTTCCATTGAGGCATTGTATGGTAAGTGTTGCAGGTCTCTAGTGCTGTGAGAAAAGGTTGGTGGCCGTCAGTGTTGTTTTGGGTCCTGTGTTGCTGCAGTTGACCAGAGGTGTTGTGCAGGAGGTTGAGCTCGTTTGTGGTTAGCTCAGAGCAGGCATGAAAGTTTCGCCGATGTTCGGCGTCGAGTTTTAGAGTTTGAGGTTGGACAGTGCGTGCTTTTAAGGTTGTGCCGTTGTGAGTTGTGTTGAGGTTTGGTAAGCGGGAGAAGTGGAGTCTCCTGTTGTTGGACCATTTGAGATTCTCGAGAGGATTGGCAGAGTTGCATATTGGTTAGCTTTTTCTGGTCATTGTAACCGTGTGCAGTGTTCTCATGTATATCGGTGTGAGCAAAAGATGTGTCGGACCCATTTCTCATTGTGGACTTTGAGCCTTTGCAGCTGATTGAGGTTTGAGCTTCAAGGGGAAGCCTGTGAGTATTCTGGTCTTTGAGACGAAGACGTTGGATAATCGTGAGATCCGTTTGGTAAAAGTTCAGTGGAGGAGTTAGAGTTCAGAGGAGGCCGCTTGTGAGCGGGGAAGACGGGATGAGATTGCAGTATCCTGTGCTGTTTCAGTCTTAAGGACTTTCGAGGACGAAAGTCATAAAAAGGAGGGAATATTGTAACGGCCCAGGTTTTCATCCCGGTCTTCGAGGTATGCCCTGGGGGTATTTTGGTAATTTGGTCGGGCCGTCAGGGCCGTTTATGTCTTTTTCCAGTTGCTAAAATTATTGGATGGATTTATGAAGGTTTTTTTAGGCTTTGTGGTTTGGTTTGAGCATGGGTAGATGCAAAAGTAAAAATAAAGGAATTTGTGTTGCAGCTGGGTTTTGAACCCGAGCCTCCAGGAAAGCTTGTGGGGATGCGTACAATTGAGCTATTGAGAGCTCTTGTTACTCTTTCCGCGTCATATCTTAGTTACCCTTGGATCTTTGGAGTTTTGTGCATTTGGTTAAATGAAAAGAAATTAGGTTTTGTGTTTTCTTCCCCAAAACTCCATGGCCGCCCAACCCTCTTCTCTCCCAAGCCCCTTGCCGTGATTTTCTTCCCTTGCGGCCGAGCACCGTTCCGCCAGCTAAGCGACCAGCTGAGCAGCCCGGTCGAGCAGCCCAGCCAGATCGCACCAAAGAAATTTCAGCGCCAAAGAAGAAGCCGCCCAGACGCTCAGCGCCTGGCCGCCGCAGCCGCCCGAAGAGGCGTCGCGAAGACACGATCGCGCGATCCGTCGCGTCGCAGCCGCCGCCGCGATCGCACCGCGTTCGCGCGCGCCAGCCGCCTATCGCCATCGCCAGCCGAGCTCGCGTCCGCATCGCAGCCCGAAGCGCCCGTCGTGCGCGCTCGCGCCGCGCGCCCCTCGCGTCGCGCGCGCGTCTTTGTCTCCGCGTGCCGTCCCAGCTGCCGCGCTCGCGCGCTAGCGCGCCATCCGCGCCGGGGCGCTGTCGTCGTGCAAGGCAGCAAAGGCCTGCCCGATGTGCGCCCATTTGCCGCCCATCAGCGCCAGATGTGCGCCCATTTGCCGCCCATCAGCGCCCATCCGCGCCAAAGAAGCCGCCACCGTCTGCCGCCGCCCGCCCGCGTGTCGGCCGCGATCGCGTGAGTTGCTCCTTTGAGCCGAGCCCTATTTATTTTATTATATTTAAGCCTTTAGAGTGTGATTATCATTGTTTTTGTTAGGTTCTCGGTAGCTAGCTCGGGTTCGATCGCGACTTAGGATTTTGTGTGTAGTTGCCTCCCGGCTGTAAGGATCTCTTACCGGAGTTGTGTGGACCCCGCGATGTTCTATGTGATTAATGTTGTATGTTTGTTTGTGATTATCAGCATGTATAGTTTAGGTGCTCGCTCAATTCTCGATCGCATGACTTCGTATGTTGTTCTTTCATGTTAGTCCATGCTAGGTTGTTCCGTTCGCATGCTCATATTCATTCTTGTTCTCAGAGTACCATGCTAGGTCTGCTGTATTCTTTTCGAGCACGTATTGGATTGTTTTTGTCGATTGTTAAGGCAAAGTTAGAATTCAGGTAGATAGCATCATCCGGGCCCGATGCATAAAGTATCTTGCATCTATGGCAAGGACGTCGAGAGACAGCTTCTCCGTCCTTGGACCCCGTGAGGGATTAGCTATCCCAACCGGTAGGCCCCGCAATCTTGGGTGAGGGTGGTAGTCTTAGCGATGCCCCAACGGTCGGGATGATGACTTGGCAATGCCTAGTCCCCGACACACGGCCGGCACGCGTCCTCGGTGTGTTCGGTAGTAGCCCTTGATTGCCACTGTTAAGGTAAGGGCGGCTTCTGGTGTAAGCCTACCACGACCCGTTCCTTAGCCTCAAGTGCGGTGGTACAGCCGACATATTTCACGTGTCCAGTCTCACACCCTATGTCAGTGACACCGATCCAGAGATTTAGTTAGGCGTGGTATCCGGATATGGGCAGCTTGCCACTAGACCCGGCACCCCCCATAGTCTGTGGAAGCACGCGGTGCATGCTTACGCTCATTACAGCGCCGACCGGAGAGCTCCTCGGGATCTTGAGCTAGTGTACCTTTCAGATCGATGAGAGACAGCCGAGGCCGAGACTTGTTTCTCGTATAGGGCGTATTGTGTGGTGGATTTATTTCCGGACTAAGACCCTGAGTTGGCATCCGAGGTCCAAGTGTGGACTTAAGCTATGTGCTCTATTCTGTGTTTATATTCATAGCTTGCATACACTCATCTAGATGACCATGTGCATCGTATTGTACCCCGGTTGGGGATTCTTACTGAGTAATTCGTTACTCACCCTTACTTATCTTTCAGGTAACCATGGCGCGAGGCAGGATGGCTGAAGGAGGAGCTATGATCATGGGAACGTGCTGTCGTCTCTGACTTTTTATTTCTATGACTCTTGTCTTTCATTTTCCCCTGAATGCATGTAGCCGGGCACGGAGCCCTAGGATGTTTCTAAATGATTTTGTGGATTCCCGCTTTATTGAATTTGAGGATGTTTCAAATGTTTTAATAAATCTCTGATCAGAGTGTACGTTTTGGAAATGTATTTGCCTTGAAACAGGTGCTTGGAGACAGGGACAGGTTTCAGCAAACTATATTGATTTCTGATTGAACCTTGATTGTTTTGTTTTAATTGGGAATCTGAAAACTTATTTGCATATTATCCTTTCCTTTGAATGCATGCATTGGGGTAAAGGCCTATTTAGAGCCCCTTTTGGGTCGGGTCTTTACAGGCAGCTTGCCACTAGACCCCGCACCCCCCATAGTCTGCAGTAGCACGCGGTGTATGCTTACCCTCATTACAGCGCTGACTGGAGAGCTCCTCGGGATCTTGAGCTAGTGCACCTTTCGTCGACAGTAGACAGGCTGAGGCCGGGACTTGTTTCTCGTATAGGGCAACTTGTGTGATGTGTTGTGTGGTGAGTTTTTCCGGACTAAGACCCTGAGTTGGCATCCGAGGCCCAAGTGTGGGCTAAGCTATGTGCTCTATTCTGTGTTTATATTCATAGCTTGCATATCTTTCTGGTAGATGACCATGTATATCGTATTGTACCCCGGTTGGGGATTCTTACTGAGTAATTCGTTACTCACCCTTATTATGTGGTTTTCCACAGGTAACCATGGTGCGAGATAGGATGGCTGGAGGAGGAGCTGTGAAGATGGAAACCCGTTGTTAAACTCTGAGTCTTATGTTTATGATTTAAATGTCCTCTGAATGCATGTAGTTGGGCACGGAGCCCTAGGGTGTTTTCTGAATGAATTTATGGATTCTAGCATTGTTGTAACTATTGCAAAGCTTGTATGTTTTAAATAAATCTCTGATCAAAGTATGTTTTGGAAATGTATTTGTCTTGGAACAGGTGCTTGGAAACAGGGACAGGTTTCAGGAATTTATGTTGATTTTTAAATGGATGTTTTCATGTTTTAGTTTTTACTTAGAATCCAAACCCGATCTTGCAAATTTTCTGTAGATTTGTATGCATGCATTGAGATAATGGCCTATTTAGAACCCCATTCGAGCCGGGTCGTTACAGTTGGTATCAGAGCTCAGAGTCATAGATTATGTAGACTGACCTTTCGTTGTAGGTCATTTTTCCATGATCATCAACACTCCGACAGTCATCAGGTACGCCTAAGTTTACTATTTGTTGTTGAAAAAGGGTTAAGAATTTACAATACCTGTCATCTAGTGTATGCCTTGTGTAGTGTTGTGGAGCGGAGACGAGCAGGTTCTGACTCGTTGTTGGGTTGGGTTTAGAGCGCCATCATGCCAACTTCCCGCAGTGTGTGATGTTTGTTGTGGCTTGTTGAGGTATCCAGATAGATTCGGATGCCCGGGACATCGCCCCGTGGGAGAAGCGAGCTTGGACTCCGTGAGGCCAATTGTGGCCTGGGTTGTTGGTTTTCCCCTAGTGAGAGGGTGGAGGTGCTTTGCCTTGGAGTGCCACTCCAAGAGAGGAGTTAGCTATGGCTGTGCTTATGTGGATGCTTGTGGAGCAGGTCCCCTTGTGGACTAGCCTGGGTAGCTCAAGTGTTGATCTTGAGCCTTAGCAGATTGTTTGATTGCCCAGTGAGTAGCTGCAGAGTTGGCAGCCTTCGAGGAGATTGTTGAGGCATCTTTGTGCTCCTGTAAAGTGTTGTTGTTTGCAGCCGAGAAGCGGAACCCCCGTGGTTAAGGGTGCAGTGAGCAGTGTTCCCTTCGGATTGGATCCGTTGGTGTTTTCCTCAGATGTTTGGTAGAGTTAAGCACTCTTCTTTTGGTGAGCTCTTAGAGTGGAGCTAGCTGCTGCTTGTTGAGAGATCCGGCCAGAGCTTTGTTGAGCATCATGAGGAGATGCTAGTGTAGGCTGTGAGCCTTCCGTTTGATGAGATGCCATAGTCATGGTTGTTTGAGTTGAGCCCTTGTATGCCGAGCCAGAGTTCGTGTCACTTGAGGTTGTGACCTTGTTGGCCCCATTGGTAGTAAGATGTGGTCTTGGTAGTAGTGGCACTTGAGGTGCATTGGTTGGTGTGCCGCTTTGGCACCAAGTCTGGTTCAGGCTTGAGTTTGGCTTGGGCATAGCAGATGGTTCTATGCCGTCCGGAGTTCAGCGCACTCCTTTAGCCTTGGATCCGTTTATGGCATTTGCAATTGTTTAGGTCGTTCCAGAGGGCTAGTTCAGTGGTAGTCGATGGACTACAAGCGAGAGGATGCTCGAGAGGAGCCGGAGCCGGAGCCTTTTCCCAGTGTTACTGGAGGTTGAGTAAGTCAGCAGGTTGGCGATTGGTAATTGTTTGTGGGCGTGATTCTCGCGCTAGTGTTAAGGCCAAGAGATTTCTTTGAGGTTGGTAGTGCGGTCAACTACCTTCGAGTGCCTAAATCTGAGGAGAGTTGATCATTGTAGATGCGAGTTTGGTCCAGCTGAGGGACCATGAGTTGGATGCCTATGAGGTGAGTTGGATGCTTTTTCAGCGAGATGAGTGATGCCTTGCGAGAGGTTTTGATGCCTTAGGGGTAAGCACCCTTGGTAGAGGCTTGGTATAAAGTAAGTTCGGTTTGGCATTGTTATGCTTTGGTAGAGCAAGCTTGCCTCAGCTTCGTGTATCGTGTGGAGATGGAACTTTTGGTGTTCCTTGGATTGTTTGTATCTCTGCCAGAAGTTAGCGTTGCTTTTTGGAAAAGCGCTTGTTAGTCTTGGATCTCTAAAGGAAGGTTGAGAGTTGTGCACACAAGTGTGTTTTGTGTGGTTCGTTCCGTGTGGCGAGAGTTTGAGATCCATGTAGGGTTTGCTTTGGAGATCTAGTGCTCGGTTCTCGGAGAAGTTGGACTCTGTGGTTGTTGCAAGGCTTTAGTCGAGGTGGTAAGGATACCGTGCTCGTGGTATCAGGTTGTTGCTTAGGCAAGTGTTGTTGGGTTGGACCTAAGCTTGGTTGGCGGATCTTCTTGTTGATCGTTGGTTGGAGTTCAGTTGGAAACTGAACAAGAGCGGTGGTAGCTAAGCCGCGTGGTTTCTGAGCGTCATGGCTAAGAGAGTTGTTTGGATCTTTCCTTGGGTAGAAGTTATGTTGTGGCCGATGCTTTGAGTAGGAGGATGACTCATTTTGTAGCGTTTCGGGTCCTCTAGGTTCCCAAGGAGTTGGAGTTGGCCAGCATGGTTGGGATGCTGGAAAAGTGGAGTTGTTTGTTCAGGCAGTTGTCTGTTAGATCGTTTGCCGGCAGTGTGTGTGTCGAGGGTTGTCGGAGAACCCTAGGTTGTGGAGAGCCTCTCCAGAGCTCAGTCAGGCCCAGGTAGTGAGTTTCAGTTGGCCAGCTGGAGGCGTGTGGGTTGTAGCCTCGGTTGAGTTGCTAGCAGTCTTGGTAGACTAGCAAGCTAGTGTTTGTTTGGAGTAAAGTCCGAATTGGTTCTGGTGTGGTGGCAAGTTGATGTTTGGTGTTGACCAAGGTGTGGATTGGAGTTGCTTGAGATTAGTTTTGCTCGTGGGGCGAGTGGTTTGTGCCCTGTTGGTTGTTTCCTGTTGCAGGATGTTGAGTTGCCCCGTTTGGCGTTTGGAGGTTCAGTCTGAGATGGACCCCTTGTTTCTGCCCGTGAGATTAGATGTTGTTGCTCTAGAGGAGCAAGACAGTGAGCATATGTGGAGCCTCTGTCCTTCGGTTGTCTGCTTGTAAGAGCCGTTTTCCTTCTGGGAGTTGTCAGGTTTCTCCCGTAGTCATGAGTCGATGGTAGAGGTACTAGCAAGAAGGAAAAGTTTGTTGGCTGCTTGGAAGCAGTTGTTTGTCCAGTTAAGCGGATTCTTGGATGGTGTTCTAGAGGCTGCAGTAAAGGTTGTTCTGCCTCTTGTGAGTGTTTGGCCAAGATTTGGTTCTTTTGTTGTTTCGAGAGCTAGTTCGGTTCTAGCTGGAGGGCGTTGCCCTGAGGTCCTGTTCCTAGTCTGAAAGTTTTGGGAGTTGACCCCTCCCTCGGCAGTTGAGTAAGTTCTGTTAGTTTTGGGTTGGTGATCCGATTGGTTGAGTTTTCCATGGGTGTTGCTTCCTAGAGAGTTGGTTGCTGTTGCCTTGGGTTTGAGCAAGTCGCGGCGTGTGTGATGTTCACGCCCTTCGAGTTTGCTTTTTGGGAAGTCGTTTCCCGTTTGGTAGGAGTCAGCTTAGCTCCTAAGTTGTGTAGTTGATCAGAGTAGCGCAGCGGTCAGCCCAGCGTGAGGGTCCCTGCTTTGTGTTGTTAGCAAGCAAAGTTGTTTGTTCCCGCAAGGGCGAAGGCTAGCCAGTCAGAGTTGAGTTGTTCGGGCAAGTTGTTGGTTCTTTGGGGAGTGATGATTTCCTTTCCCCCTAGCCTCTGCGGTGGTTGAGTTGCTCCTTGGATGCCAGCCTCGAGTGTTAGCTTGCGGGGTAGTCTTGCGGATTCGTGTGGCTCAGGATCCATAAGCTTTGAGGTTGTCGTTATCCGTTTTCCATGTGAGGTTTTGGGAGTGGAGCTTCTGGTTGGGAGATGAGTTAGGCTTAGGCTTAAAGGGGAAGTCCTTTGAGTAGCCAGTTGGATTTTAAGAGTTGAGTAGTAGCTTGGAGGCGAGCGTTGCTCGTTATAAGTTTGGGTTGAGTTCTGCTGAGCAAGCCTCTCTCGGGCTTTGCTCCTAGTTGTTGTGCGTTCGCAGTTGGCGTTATAGCGGAGCCTCGTTTGAGTGTGTTGGCACAGAGGTGTCGTGGCTTTGTTTGGTAAAGCCGTTGAGCTGTTTTCCTCAAGGTGTTGTGCCGCAGAGAGCTGCGTGATGGTTTAGTCCTTGCTTCCTGAATTTTTGTGAGGAATGATGGTTGTTCCTTGCCTGGCAGTGTTCTCCTTGGCCAGTTGCTGGTAGGTTTTCGTTGGAAAGTTTGCGTTCGGCCGATGAGGAGTTCTAGTTTGTTGGCTTGGCCGAGTGGAGTCTATGCTTGGCCCTTGTCTTTTTAAGGTGGCCGAGTTTGAAGTTTTGGTGGTGTGAGTGTTGTTAGCCGTCTGCTGTACCAGGATGGTGCCCCTTGCCTTTGGTTCGGCGTTTTCTCCTTAAGATGGTTGCTTAAGTGTTGTGGTCGTGTTCTAGTTGGAGAAGTTTGTCTTTTTGGATCGATCGCTTGATTGGTGGTTCGTTTGTATCTCGTTAGAAGGTCAGAGTCAAGGTTTGAGGTTTGTTGGTCTCTTGTGAAGTAAGAGTAGGCCGTTTAGTTTTGGAATCTAGAAGGTTCAGTTGTTTGGCCAGTTTGTTGTAGGGTTGAGTTTGTTTGTTGTCAGCTGTGAGCTTCCTTAGGAGTTTTCCCAGTGCGTGGTGTAGAGTTTCAAAGCTTGTGGCCAGTCCTCGAGTTTGTTGAGAGTAGCACCGTTTGAGAGTTGGTGCGAGTTGAGGATGTGGTTTGCCGTCTGTTCCCTTGGAGTTCAGTGTATGCCCAGTCTTGATTGAGTTTGTTTGTGGCAGCCTGGATGGCATAGTGCCTTTGAGTTTTTGAGAACCCAAGAGGGTTTGGTTTTCAAAGAAGGTTGGTGTTGTTTTAGCCGAGAAGTTTGGTTGGTTTGGATTCAGTGCAGTTTTCCTGGAGCTGTTTCGTCTTAGGACTTTCGAGGACAAAAGTCTTAAAAGGAGGGAATATTGTAACAGCCCAGTTTTCTATCCCAGTTTTCGAGGTGCCTTCGGGTCAAGTTTCGGTTGTTGGTTGGGTCGTTAGAGCTATTTTGTCCCTTGAGGTATTTTGGTCTTTTGCTTCCCGGGAAGGATTTGTGGATTTTCAGGGCTTCGAGGTAGCTCCTGCCTTTGTCGAGGCTGGTTTGTTATTGCTTGCGAGTCCCGAGATGTTTGGGCTAGTCGTTTGGGAGTTCGGTTGTGATTTGGGTTTTTGGGCAAAGTGTTGGTTGGTTGTGTGCTTCCTTTGGGATTCGAGCCCGGGCCCTTGGTGTTGATTTGGGAGTTGGATTTTAGTGGGTTTTATTTATTGGGAGAGGTTGCTTAAGCCGGGTCTCGAAGGAGGAAGCCGGGAAATGGGATTTTTAAGGATAAAAGTGGATAAGGATGGATTTCGGATAAAATCCTTATTTTTCCTTTTTATTTCCATTTTCCTTTTCTTTTCCAAATTCACTTTCTTTTCTTTTATTTTTTTTTCCCCAAATTCACTCTCTCTCTCTCTCTCTCTCTCTCTCTCTCTCTCTCTCTCTCTCTCTCTCTCTCTCTCTCTCTCTCTCTCTCTCTCTCTCTCTCTCTCTCTCTCTCTCCCCCCCGACCTAGCCTCACTCCACCCCAAGCGGTGGCCAGCCCCCCGGATCGCGCCGTCGAAGAGTCCGCCAAGACGGCCCCACCTCGTCGCCGACAAGCACGGTCGTGCCCTCGCGCGCCAGATTCGCCCAGTGCGCCGAGCCAGACGCGTCGCCATCGCCAGCCCGAGCTCGTCGTCGCCCAGCCGCGCCCACATCGTCGTCGCGTCGCGCACCCAGATCCATCGCCGGCCGAGCTCGCCCTTGCCCAGGCCGTCGCGACGCCCAGCTCGCCCGAGCAAGGTCGCCCGTGTCCGCGCAGTCGCGCCCAGCGCCACCGAAAGCCGCGATCGCCAACGCCTGTTCGTCTCGCGCGGCTCGCGCCCGCCTCGTTCGCGCGCGCCCTGCTCGCCTAGCCGGCCGCGCTGAGAGCTGAGCCAGCGCCCAGTGCCGTGTCGTGCGCGCCCAGCGCAAGCCAGTACCTTAGCGGCCAAGCAATGCTCGTTCGTGTGTCCGTCGTGCCTCGTGAGTTGCTCCCGAGCTGAGCCCTGTTTATTTTAGTGTATTTAGGGCTATTCTATGATTTTTGATGTGTTTGCTTGGTTCGTTATAGGTTGCTCGGGTTCGATCGCAGTTAGTTTATTTGTGTGTTGTTGCCTTCCGACCAGGTAAGGATTTCTTACCGGAGTTGTGTGGGCCCTGCGATATATTATGCGATTGCTGATTGTATGCTTGTTTGTGTTTATTGACATGTTTGGTAATAAGTGCTCTATTCTGAATTCCCGACTGGCATGATTTCCTGTGTTGTTTCTCATGTTAGTCAATGCTAAGTTGTTTCTTTCTGGCATGCTCGTATCTGTCCTTGCTTCGTAGTATCATGCTAGGTTCGTGGTATTCTTATTGAGCACGTATTGGATGATATTGCTTGTTTGCTGATTGCTAAGGCAGGTTAGAGTTGCAGGTAGATAGCATCATCCGGGCGGGTGCATAACGTACCTTGCACCCCAGCGATTGGGGACGTATGAGATGGAGCTCACCGATCCCGTTGGGAATAGCTAACCCTAACGGTGGCCCCGCAATCTTGGGTGAGGGTGGCAGATCGTTAAATGCCCCAACGGTCGGGATGATGACTTGGCATTGCCTCGTCCCGGCGATCGGCACGTCCTCGGCGTGTTCGGCCGTAGCCCTTGATTGCCACTGTTAAGGTAAGGACGGCTTCTGGTGTAAGCCTACCACGACCCGTTCCTTAGCCCCAGTGCAAAGTGGTTCAGCCGACATAGTTTACGTGTCGAGTCTCACACCCCTATGTCGGTGACACCGATCCAAAGATTTAGTTAGGCGTGGTGACTGGACATGGGCAGCTTGCCACTAGACCCGGCACCCCATAGTCTGCGATAGAGCGCGGTGTATGCTTACGCTCATTACAGCGTCGACCGGAGAGCTCCTCGGGATCTTGAGCTAGTGCACCTTTCGTCGACAGTAGACAGGCTGAGGCCGAGACTTGTTTCTCATATAGGGCGACTTGTGTGATGTGTTGTGTGGTGAGATTTTCCGGACTAAGACCCTAAGTTGGCATCCGAGGCCCAAGTGTGGGCTAAGCTATGTGCTCTATTCTGTGTTTATATTCATAGCTTGCATATCTTTCTGCTAGATGACCATGTATATCGTATTGTACCCCGGTTGGGGATTCTTACTGAGTAATTCGTTACTCACCCTTATTATGTGGTTTTCCACAGGTAACCATGGTGCGAGACAGGATGGCTGGAGGAGGAGCTGTGATCATGGAAACCCGTTGTTCAACTCTGAGTCTTATGTTTATGTTTATGATTTAAATGTCCTCTGAATGCATGTAGTTGGGCACGGAGCCCTAGGGTGTTTTCTGAATGAATTTCCGGATTCTAGCATTGTTGTAACTATTGCAAAGCTTGTATGTTTTAAATAAATCTCTGATCAAAGTATGTTTTGGAAATGTATTTGTCTTGGAACAGGTGCTTGGAAACAGGGACAGGGACAGGTTTCAGGAATTTATGTTGATTTTTAAATGGATGTTTTCATGTTTTAGTTTTTACTTAGAATCCAAACCCCATCTTGCAAATTTTCTGTAGATTTGTATGCATGCATTGAGGTAATGGCCTATTTAGAACCCCATTCGGGTCGGGTCATTACAACTTGTCATACTGGGCGGCTCCATCAACGCCAACAAACTCGACTGCATAAACCTGCTGATCATGCCCTCCCGGGAACCTCCGGGGCTACAAGAGCTACTAGGGGGGAAAATGCTGAACAAACTCTGTCAGCTGGGCTATCTGTGCCCGGGACTCCTCACTATGCGCTACAAACTGCGCCTGGGTCTCAGCTCTCTCGATAGCTAAAGACACGCCATCAAATCTCTCATGGCTGGAGCACACTCTGCTCAAGGAGTCTCACTCTGAGGCGTGCTAACCTCTACCCCCTCCACTTGGCAACTCAACAGCCAGGGCCAACTCTGGCCAACAGGCCTAACAATCCTGGACGCGGCCTCATCATCAATACAATCAGTCCAACACCTCGGGTGGACATGCTAAGCGTCCTGCTCCTCTGAGTGCGATCAACATACTGGCGATCTGCACAAAGCACCTCCACCCTGTCACTAGGGGAAAAGCAACAACTGGACCACAAATGGCCTACGGGAGTCTAAACTCTGCCTCCCTCTGGGTGCGATCGACACACTGGCGATCTGCACAAAGCATCAAAGCTGGCCCACACTGGGGCTCTCACTGCTCATCAAATTGCTCGCACTGCGGAAAGTTGGCATGATGGCTCTCTAAACCCAAACCAACAACGAGTCAGAACCTGCTCGTCTCCGATCCACAACTCTACACAAGGCATAAAAGCTAGATGAAAAGTATTGTAAATTCTTACCCCTTAGCTTAATTGAACTCAGACAAACCTGGCGGCCGTGGAGTGCTGATGATCAAGGGAGCAACAACCTACTAAGCAGGTTAGTCTACAGAATCTATGACTCTGTGCTCTGATACCAACTGTGACGAACCCGACCCGAAACATGGTCCTAAACCGGGGTTCTCACTCAGCATGCAAGTTAAATATGATATCAAGCTGTTTAGTGCTCATATTTAAAAACCTTTCAAAACATATGAGAAGGGGGAACTCTTAAAACATAACCAACAGTTTTCATTTAAACCATCCAACGAAGTAAAACATCCTGGCCAGTGTTTATAAAAACATACAATACAATTTAAACAACTTTTTAAACAATGTTCCCCTAGGACTCCTGTCCATCTACATGCTGAATAAACAATGCAATAATTAAAGACAGAGTGCCGGCGGCTCCCCATGATCAATCATCTCCCTCCGCTAGCCATCCTGGTGTTGTCCCAAGCAACCTGAAAGATAAATAAGGGTGAGTATAAAGATACTCAGAAAGAATCCCCAACCGGGGTACAATACGATACATCAGTCATCTAGCACCTCAACATGCAAGCAAAAAGCTATCAACACAGATCATAGCTCAACGAGCTCATAAAACAAGATTTGGAGCCATCGGAAGTCTCTTTCTTCCGGCCTAACTGGGATTGGATACACTGACCAATCCTGGGACATCATCGAGGTATCTGTAACTCGGGGGGAATACACTGATCCGTAGAATGTTCTCAAGGGCCTCCTTGCCCTTACACTAATTTGGACTTACGGGAGAGTACCCGAAGTCAGGCTCTAACGGAAGGAATGGTGTACTCACGACATTAGCCCGGGGGAGCTCTCCGAATCGGCAACTAACGCGTGTGCGCGCACACCGCATGCTCTCTGCAACCGGCGTAAATGCGGGGGCCTAAGAGCAAACTACGCGGGCCAGGTGCACATGCCTATGACTCGGAAGCGGTGTCACTGATCACAGTAGCGCGAGGCCCTCGGCGCTCATCTGTGCAGCCTGATCCACCGACCTGAAGCTAAGAACTGGCCAAGGAAGGCTTACACCGTTGGCAGGGTTCCACTCTAGCAGGCTACAAACTAGGCATGCCGAAGTGGGTAGCTAATTCCACAACCGGCGGGTCGAGGGGGGTAGCAAGATACGTTATGCTTCGCACACTTTACTCTGGACCTGAGCTACTAGGGACAAAGTACGTTATGTCCGCTCAGCCTCTGGATGATGACAAACCCTACAACTCTATCTAAGAGTACAGAGTAAAAAGCAATGATTCCTGGCTAGCAAACAAAGACCGACATCAATCACTCTACCTAGCATGATACTACGAGCTTAAGCAGGAATCACAAGCATGCTGGCAGAACAAACCTAACATGGCACTAACATGTAATATCAAGCAAACATGCTAGCAGAAATCAATCAAAGCTGCTCTATTATTATCATGCTCATAATGACAACAAACAAGCAAGGCATAATCATGAAAATATCGCAGGGGCCACACACAACTCGGTAAGAAATCCTTACTGGTCGGAAGGCAACAACACACAATAAAAATAACTGCGATCGAACCCAAGCAACCTATATCGAGCCAAACAAACACATCAATAATCACACAATAGGCCTAAATAATAATAAAATAAATATGGCTCGGCTCGGGAGCAACTCACGAGGCGCAATCGACACGTGAAGCAGCCGTTTTGACGGGCTAGGCAGGCAGCAAAGGGAAATTTGTATGCTGGCTGGCGCGAGTGCGCGTAGCATGACAGCGCGCTAGGGAGACGCTGGCGCGCGGCGTATGGCGCTTGCTCGGCTGGGCCGCGGCGCGTGGCCTCAAGATGAGGGACGGCGCGCGGGCGTGAGCGACACGACTTGGGGGCGTGCGATCTGGCGCTGGGACGCGCGACTCGAGCGCGGAAGACAAGGGCGACGCGACACGGCACTATGCGCGGCTCGGCACAGTGCGCAGCTGGGCGACACGAACCAGGGCAGGGCGAGGGCGCGCGGGCTGGGCGAGCCAAGGGGCTGGGCTAGGGGGCTAGGTCGGGGAGAGAGAGAGAGAGAGAGCAAAAATTGATTTTGGGGAAAAATAAAAGAAAAAAGGGAAATAAAAAGGAAAATGGGAAAAAGGGAAAAATGGGATTTTAACCAAAAAATCCAACCTTATCCACTTAAAACCTCAAAATCCCATTTCCCGGCTTCCTCCTTCGAGACCCGACCGAAGCAATCTTTTCCAATAAATCAAACTCACTTAAATCCAACTACCAAAGCAACACTAAGGGACCGGGCTCGAATCCCAAAGGAAACACCCAACAACCAACACTTTACCAAAGCCCAAACCACAACCGAGCATCCAACCGATTAGCCCAAACACCTCGGGACTCGCAGCCACCAACAAACAAGCCACGACAAAGGCAGGAGCTACCTCGAAGCCCTGAAAACCACAAATCCTGCCCGGAGAGCCAAAAGACCAAAATACCCCCAAGGGGCCAAACGGCTCTAAAACCCAACCAAACAACCGAATCTTGACCCGAAGGCACCTCGAAAACTGGAATAGGAAACTGGGCTGTTACACTGTGGACCCTTCATAGATAGAGGCCGTTAGTTCGTGGGCCAGACCGACGACTGTGTCAGAGATTCGTAGCTTTTTGGGTCTGGCCGGATATTACCGTCGCTTCGTTCAGAATTTTTCTGCTATAGAAACACCGCTTACTCAGTTAACGAGGAAGGGCATCGATTTCGTTTTGGATGAGAAGTGCGATGAGAGTTTTGCTAAGCTGAAGAGCAGTTTGACGTCCGCGCCAGTGTTGGCAGTTCCAGAAGGAATAGGGGGGTTCGTGGTGTACAATGATGTAACGACCCGACCCGAAAGGGGTTCTAAAATAGGCCGTTACCTCAATGCATGCATTCAAATCTACAGATAATTTGCAATATGGTGTTCGGATTCTAAGTAAAAACGAAAAACATAAAACATCCATTTAAAAGTCAACATAATTTCCTGAAACATGTCCCTGTTTCCAAGCACCTGTTTCAAGACAAATACATTTCCAAAACTTACTCTGATCAGAGATTTATTTAAAGCATACAAGCTTTACAATAGTTACAACAATGTTAGAATCCGAAAATACATTCAGAAATCACCCTAGGGCTCCGTGCCCAACTACATGCATTCAGAGGACATTTAAATCATAACATAAACAAGACTTAGAGTTGAACAACGGGTTTTCCATGATCACAGCTCCTCCTCCAGCCATCTTGTCTCGCACCATGGTTACCTGTGGAAAAACCACAAAAATAAGGGTGAGTAACGAATTACTCAGTAAGAATCTCCAACCAGGGTACAATACGATAAAATCAGTCATCTAGTACCCAAGCATGCAAGCAAACAACTACCAACACAGATTATAGCTCAACGAGTTTACAAGGAAAGATCTGGAATTATCGGAAGTCTCCTACTTCCGGCCTAATGATTGGTTATCCTGACCAATCCTGGGACATCACCGAGGTCTCTTTCACTCGGTAAGTTGATCAGCTCAAGAACTGATCCTAAGGATGTCCTCAAGGGCCTCTTTGCCCTTGCTAAATCTGGACTATCGGGAGAGTACCCGTAGTCTGGCTCTAACGGAAAGGAATGGTGTACTCACGACATTTGCCCGCAGGAGCTCTCCGAACTGGCAACTAACGCGTGTGCGCGCACACCGCATGCTGCTGCAACCGGCGTAAATGTGGGGGCCTAAGGATAAACTACGCGGGCCAGGTATGCATGCCTAAGACTCGGAAGCAGTGTCACTGATCACAGTAGGGCGGCCTCGGCGCTCATTTGTGCAGTCTGAACCACAGACCTGAAGCTAAGAACCGGCCAAGGTAGGCTTACACCGTTGGCAGGGTTCCGCTCTAGCAGGCTACAAACTAGGCTTATGCCGATGTGGGTAGCTAAATCCACATCGGCGGTCGGGGGGGGGGAAGCAATGTACGTTATGCTGCGCGCACTTTACTCTCGACCAGTGGGGACAAAGTACGTTATGTCCGCTCTCAGCCTCTGGATGATGACAAACCCTACAACTCTATCTAAGAGTACAGAGCAAATAAATGATTCCTGGCTAGCAAACAATGACCGACATCAATAACATTTACCTAGCATGATACTACGAACTTAAGCAGGAATCATAAGCATGCTGGAAGAACAAACCTAGCATGGCACTAACATGTAAAATCAGGCAAACATGCTAGCAAGAAATCAATCAAACTGCTCTATCACTATCATGCTCATAACAGTCAGCAAACATACAAGGCATATCATGAAAATATCGCAGGGCCCACACAACTTCGGTAAGAAATCCTTACCTGGTCAGAAGGCAAAAACACACAATAAACCTAACTACGATCGAACCCAAGCAACCTATAGCGAACCAAACAAACACATCAATAATCACAAAATAGGCCTAAATATAATAAAATAAACAGGGCTCGGCTCGGAAGCAACTCACGAGGCGCGGCTGACACGTGACTGAGCCGGCTACACGGGCGGGCAGCTGCTGGGCGCTGAGGGGCGCAGGGGCTGGGCGCTGGATCGGGCGCTGAGGAACATGGCTGTGTGCGCTGACGCAGCCGAGCGCCGGGCGACACTCTGGCGTGAGGCGGGGGGGGAGCGAGCTCGGCTGGGCGACGGGGCACTGTGCGGCCAGGGCTCGGGCGACGCGACACGGATCTGGGCGAGGGTTGTGCGACGAGGCTTGGGCAAGGGCGACTCGGGCTAGGCGGCCTGGGGGCTGGGCGACGCGACCTGGGCTAGGCTCGGGCTGGGGTTGGGCGAGCAGGGGCTGGGCTAGGCTCGGGCTGGGGCTAGCTCGGGCTTGGGGAAGAGAGAGAGAGAGAGAGAGAGAATAAAAGAAAAATGGGAAATAAAAGGAAAATATGGGATTTTATCTCTTTTTCCATCCTTATCCATTTTTTAAAAACCCTTAAAATCCTTAAAATCCCATTTCCCGGCTTCCTCCTTCGAGACCCGACCGAAGCAAAATTTTCCAATAAATAAAACTCACTTAAATCCAACTCCCAAATCAACACTAAGGGCCCGGGCTCGAATCCCAAAGGAAGCACTCAACCAACCATCACTTTGCCAAAGCCCAAACCACAACCGAGCTTCCAACCGACTAGCCCAAACACCTCGGGACTCGCAACCAACAACAAACAAGCCTCGAAATAGGCAGGAGCTACCTCGAAGCCCTGAAAAACCACAAATCCTGCCCGGGGAGCCAAAAGACCAAAATACCCCCAAGGGTCAAAACCGCTCTAATGACCCAACCAAACAACCGAATCTTGACCCGAAGGCACCTCGAAAATTGGAATAGAAAACTGGGCTGTTACAAGTGATGCCAGCAAGTTTGGTTTGGGTTGCGTTTTGATGCAACACGGTAAAGTGATAGCGTACGCCTCGATGCAGTTGAAACCGCACGAGCAGAACTATCCGACTCATGATATGGAACTGGCAGCGGTCGTCTTTGCACTTAAGATCTGGAGGCAGTACTTGTATGGGGAAAAGATTCAAATTTTCTCGGACCACCAAAGCCTCAAGTATTTCTTCACTCAGAAGGACCTGAACATGAGACAGAGGAGGTGGTTGGAGCTTGTAAAGGATTACGACTGTGAGATCCTGTATCACCCTGGAAAGGCAAACGTTGTGGCAGATGCACTAAGTAGGAAGACCTCGCATCTAGCAACGTTGGCAAATCCCAACAGTATCATAAGGAAAGACCTCGAGAGAGCGGAAATAGTAGTGTTGTTAGGGGATGTTACCGCCAGGGTAGCTCAGTTGACCATCCAGTCTTCGATAAGGCAAAGGATTATCGACGGCCAGTTGAACGATCCTAAGTTAAAGAGTTTGTATAAGAGGGTTTAGGCTGATGGTGACTTCGATTTTGTGATATTTGCAGATGGTGGCTTGAGATACAAGGGTCGACTATGTGTCCCAGCCGATGCTGGTATTCACACAGAGTTGTTGACCGAGGCTCACACCTCGCCTTTTGCATGGCACCCAGGGAGTAACAAGATGTACCAAGATCTTAAGCAGACTTTTTGGTGGATGGGGATGAAGAGAGAGATTGCCCAGTTTGACAGTCGGTGTCTCATTTGTCAGCAAGTGAAGGCGCCTGGCGAAACCAATGAGTTTGTTGCGGTGGCTCGGGTGCCACAGTGGAAGTGGGAGGAGGTTACCATGGACTTTATTTCGGGTTTGCCCAGGACTCCTAGAGGTTATGCACAGATTTGGGTGATCGTTGACAGGTTGACCAAGTGTGCACACTTCATTCGCGGCAGGATAAGCTATACCGTGGAGCAGTGGGCACAGTTGTTCCTTGAGCAGATAGTTAGGTACCGCGGAGTGCCAGTTAAAATTATCTCCGACCGAGATTCCCATTTTACATCACGGTTTTGGAAAGCCCTTGAGCGAGTTTGGGCACGAGTGGAGCTACGATCTGACCTTCCACCCAGGCATCGATGGCTAGACGGAGCAGGTAAATCAGATCTTAGAAGATATGTTGCGAGCCTGTGTGTTGGAATTCCCGTGTAGTTGGGACCAGTACTTATATTTGATGAAGTTTGCCTACAACAATAGTTTCCAGTCGACCATTCAGATGGCACCGTTTGAAGCGTTGTATGGTAAGCGCTACAGATCCCCGGTATTCTGGGAAGAGGTTGGAGACAGGCAGGTATTGGGTCTGGAGTTGCTCCAGTTGACCAATGAGGCTGTCCAGAAAATCAGAGCTCGTCTGTTGACTGCTCAGAGCAGGCAGAAGAGCTACGCCGATGTCAGGCATAGAGAGTTGGAGTTTGAGGTTGGCCAGCATGTGTTCCTTAAGGTAGCTCCGATGCGTGGAGTTCTGAGGTTTGGTAAGAAGGGGAAGCTGAGCCCCAGGTTTGTTGGACCATTCGAGATCCTCGAGAGGATTGGGGCCGTAGCTTACCGATTAGAATTGCCGCCATCCTTGGCTGCAGTGCATAGTGTGTTCCATGTTTCGATGCTCCTCCAGTATGTGGCAGACCCTTCGCATGTCATAGATTTTGAGCATTTGCAGCTGAACAGTGACCTGAGCTTTGAGGAAAAACCCATAAAGATCTTAGCATTTGAGAAGAAAGTCTTGAGCAACCGAGATATTGAGTTAGTGAAAGTGCAGTGGCGGAATCAGGGAATTGAGGAGGCTACTTGGGAGTTGGAAGGGGAGATGAGGAGAAGCTACCCGGAGTTGTTTTAGTACAGCGACTTCAGGGGACGAAAGTCTTCTAAGGAGGGAGTATTGTAACAGCCCGGTTTTCACCTAAATGAAAAATAGGGTTTTTATATATTTTATTTTTTTGAAGGGTGATATTTGGAGGACTCGAACTGTAAAGACCCGACCCAAGAAACGGTCGCTATCCTAAAGTCCTTACTTAGCATGCATGATTAGGAATGTAAAACGTCGTTCAGAGTTTGAAATTTTAAATCTTTGAAGTAAGCACATTCAAAACAAGGAAAATATAGTTCCATTTAAAATAAACAGGTAGATAACTGATCAGTTCTTTCTTAAAAACAAATCAAGGGAAACGGTACGAGAAACATAAAATAGATTTTTGAGTGCTTTTCCTAGGGACCCAAGTTCCACTACATGCTAAATCATCAAAGAAAACATTAAAAGAACGTGCAACTCAGAGTCAGCTATCCATGATCATCGAGCCGCCTCCTCCTAGCCATCCAGCCTCTGTCCCAAGTTACTTGGGGAAAGCCACAGAAAATAAGGGTGAGCAACAAGTTACTCAGTAAGAATCCCCAATCGGGGTACAATACGAAATCATCTCATTTAGCACACGGACATGCAACCATACAATGACTTAGAGCGGGCACGGTTCGTGTAGGCTATGAGCTACTTCAAAGGCGAGCCTACTCAAGGGCTTCCGTCTATAGCCTCTCCTAGGTCCTACATTTGGATGCCCTTCGGGCCTTACACAACCTAGGACACAGTGATGCCCAGTGGGGCCTTACACACTTAGGATGCCCATCGGGCCTACACCTTCGATGATCGGTGATGCCCAGTGGGCCTTACACACCTAGGATGCCCATAGGGCCTTACACCTCCAGAATCAGTGATGCCCAGTGGGCCTTACACACCTAGGATGCCAATAGGGCCTTACACCTCCAGAATCAGTGATGCCCAGTGGGCCTTACACACCTAGGATGCCCATAGGGCCTTACACTTCCAGAATCAGTGATGCCCAGTGGGCCTTACACACCTAGGATGCCCATAGGGCCTTACACCTCCAGATGTCCATCGGGTCTTGCCCGAGCGGGACCCCAAACTAGTTGCCTCTACTGTCCTCTATACTATACATCACACATCTAACCGTAACTTGGATCTAGGAGCATACAAATGGCAGCCTGGTTCTATCAAGATAGGAAAGCCTAACATGGAACTAACGGGATGTAAACATGTCACGAACATGAATCAAAAGAAAACATGTAACCTATCACTAGAAACTCATATAAATACTGAGAATCGCGTGCTATCAACTATTCGCAGGTCCACACAACCCGGGTAAGAATCCTTACCGGAAATAAGTGGAGGTTAACTATCCCGAATCAAATAACGACCCTCGAGCTTTTAAGCGAACCCGAGCAACCTAAGCAAGTAATAAAATATCCTAATTAATAAAATGACATCTAAAATCGGGAAGTCCAAAGGGTGGAGGCTCGGGAATTTACCAACCGAGATGGCACACGTCTCGCAAAGCAAGCGCAAGGACTGAGGCCGCTGCTGGCTAAGCATGGGCGCTGGCGCTGGCGCTGGCTCGCGCGCGGCAAAGCGGGACGTCGTCTGCGAGGGCGATGGGCGGCGGCGACGCGCGTCGGGCGGCTCGGTGCGGAACGGCGCGCGACGCGTCTGGGCTGCTGGTGCGGAACGGCGCGACACGCCCTGGGCCGGCGAGCGAGGCTGCGACCGGGCGCGCTGGCATGGGCGATGCACGGGGTGTCTGGGGCGCGCTGGGCATGAAATTTCTTTGAAATTTGCTCGTGCGCCTGGGTGAGCATGGGTGGGGGGGTGCGGCTAGGGCGGCTAGGGTATCTTGGTGAGGTCGGCTAGAGAGAGAGAGAGAGAGAGAGAGAGAGAGAGAGAGAGAGAGAGAGATTGCAAAACAAGGGGAAAAGGACTTTCTTGATTTTCTTCCCTTTTCCTAATTTAAATGGGTCTAAAATCCCTTCCCAAAGCTTCCTCTTTCAAAACCCAGCCCAAACAAACTTATTTTAAAATAAGACTCTCTTTTCCTACAAACTCCTAAGACCATTTAGGGCAAGGGCTCAAAACCCAATGGAAGCACCAAAATTACAATTAATTTTGCCATTTTCTAAAACACCTCCAAACTTCCAAACAACTTGCCCAAACCTCTCGGGTCTTGCAACCAACAACCAATAATAAGCCGACAAAGGCGGGAATGACCCCGGAATCACGAAAATCCACAAAACCACGACCAGGGGCAAAAGACCAAAATGCCCCTAAGGGTTAAAATAGCTCTAACGGCCCATCCGAACATTCGAATAATGACCCAAATCACAGGTAACCGAAATAGAAAAGCGGGCCGTTATAATACTCCCTCCTTTTAAGACTTTCGTCCTCGAAAGTCCTAAGACGAAAATAACTCTAGGAAAACTCCACTCGATTCTTAACCACCAAGCTCTCGGTTAAGACAACACAAATCCTTCTTCGAAACCAACCCTCTTGGTTTCCCAAAGGCTCCAAGCCCAAAAGACACCGAGTGCGCCACAAACTATCTCAACCAAAACCGAACTAACACCGAGCTTGAAGAAATCATGCGATAGCTAGTCGGTGAGTCACACCCTCGACTCGCACCAACTCTCAAACGGTCTTAAAATCTTAGGGCTCACTTAGCCCCGCTAACCCAACTCTAACGCTCTCTACGGCGCTACTCACGACAAACTCGTGGACGGGTCACAAGCTCTAAAACTCTACGCCACGCTCCGTGAAACTTCTCTGAATGCTCATATTTGTTATTAAAATGACCTCGACCCTTCACCATCTTGACCAAACAACCGAACCTCCTGGGTTTCAAAACAAAACGGTCTACTCTTACTTCGCAAGAGACTGCGAACCCCACCTGGTTGCCTACAATCCTTAAAGAAATCCAATTCGAACCACCAAGCGATGGTGATCCCTAGGCAACCTTCTCCAACTAGCATGCGTCCACAACACTAAAGCAACCATCTTACGAGAAATCGAAGCACCAAAGCCAAGGGGGACTTTTCTGGTTCACCAAGCGGCTACCACCACTCACACTAGCTGAAACTTCAGATTCGGCCACCCCTGAACGACAAGGTCCAGGAAAAGGCTCCACTCAGCCAAACTAAAAAAAAAACTGGAGCCCCTCATCGGCCGACAACAAACTTTCCAATGCAATCCGTTCAGCCACTGGCCAAGGTGAACATCGCCAGACAGGAAAACAAACAACATTCCTCTCACGGAAACGTCGAGCAGCAAAGAATAAAACATCACGCGGCTACTAGCAACACAATAGCTGGAGGATAACAACTCAAAGGTTTCCAACCAATGCCACGACATCTCTGTGCCAACCCACTCAACTGTGGCTCAGCTATAACGCCAACTGCGAACGCACATCAACTAGGAACAAAGCCCAAGAAGGGCTTGCTCTGCAGAAACTCAACCCAAGCTTATAACGAGCAAGGCTCGCCTCCAAGCTGCCACTCAACTTTTAAGTCCAACTGGCTACTCAAAGGACTTTCTCCTTTTAGCCTAGGCCTAACTCATCTTGCGACTAGAAACTCCACACTCGGAACATCGCAAGGGAAACGGACCGACGAGGCTATCTCCAAAGATAATACTCGAGGCTGGCATCCATGGTGCAACTCAACCACCAAAGAAACTAGGGTTTTCTTCAAACCCCAAAGAACCAAACGACTTTTCGGCAAAAACTCAACTCTTAAACTGGTGGCCTCGCCTCTTGCGAGGACAAACAACTTTTTGCTTGCTAACAACACAAGGCGAGGACCCTCTCATTTGGGCTAACCACTGCGCTTACTCGATCAACTACACAACTCAAGAGCTACACTGACTACTCCTCAACGGGAAACGATTTCCCAGCAAGCGAACCTCTGAAGGGCAGCGAACATCACACATGCTCGCTGACTAGCTCAAACCCAAGGGCAACAACAACCAACTCTCTTGGAAGCAACACCCAAGGGGAAACCTCAACCGATTGGACCACCAATCCAGAACAAGCAGAACTTACTCAACCACCGAGGGAGGGGTCAACTCCCAAAACTTCCTGACTAGGAACAGGTCCTCAGGGCAACGCCCTCTTGCTCGAACCGAGCTAGCTCTTGAAACAACAAGAGAACCAAAACTTGGTCAACACCAAACACCAACTAGCCACCTCACCGGAACCAATCCGGACTCTACTCCAAACAAACACTAGCTTGCTAGTCTACCAAATCTGCAAGCAACTCACCCGAGGAACACTGCTTGGGTGGTGACTGAGCTCTGGAGAGGCTCTCCACAACCTAGGGATCCTCCGATCATCCTCCGACACACACGGTCGTCAAACGATCTAACAGACAACCGACTACACGGGCGCAACCCTCTCCAGCATCTCAACTACGCTGGCCAACTCCAACTGCTTGAAAACCAAAAGGACCGGAAGCGCGCTGCTGAATCGCGCCATCCTCCTACTCAAACATTAGCCACAACAAACCTTACGCCCAAGGTAAGGATCGGAACAACTCTCTTAGCCATGACGATCGAAACTACGCGCTTTGCTACCACCGCTCTTGTTCGGTTCCAACCTGAACTCTAACCGAGCTAAGGTCCAACTAGCAAACCTTGCTTAAACAACACTCCGCGACTCACGAGCACGACATCCTTACAACCAAAGCTAGGGCACTTGCCAAGAACTAAAGTCTTGACACCTCAAAGATCGAGCACTTTGGTTCCTCAACACGAACCTCTCGTGGTTTCACAAACATAAACCACGGAACGAGTTACACAAAAGTACACCGTGCGTGTACGGCTCCAACCAGATTCCTTAAGATCCAAAGCCAACAAGGATTTTCACACAGGGCAACTTTTGCCTCAACAGAGCCACTACTAACCAGGGAGCAACAAGAGTTCAAACCCTCTCGGGCCAACTCACCACGAAAAACCACATTGGCCAACTCACTCTTACAAGAGCACATCCATACCAAGCTAACATATCTCAAGCCAATGTGCCCACTAAACGTGCTTCAATCAGCCATCCAACTCATGGCTCTAACACTGGATTAATCACGCATCCTTGATGCCAACACTACCCATACTAGGGTAACTCAAAGGGTAGCCGAATCATGCTACCAACAAACTGGCTCACAAGCTCACAAACAGGCGCGAGAACTCGAACGCGCTAGCTCTTAACAGCCTACAGCATCCTTTGGTACCCAACTCTCGGTGACTCTGAAATGCTCCTATTTTCCCTCGAAAACCTCATACTTGTAGTCCTCTTACTACCACCTAGCTAGATCTCTTATGCAACCCAAACAGGTGCAACCTCAGGAAATGGGTACAAGACTAGCGGGGATGCTATACTCTCGGCGACCATGGAACCTCCTGCACAAAAGTGCCAACTGGCCTGAATCTAGGCCTCCTCTCAAAGCTTGGTGCCAACAGGCACTACATCCTTTACAACACAAATCAGCCCTAAACGAACTTTATACCCCTTTGAGTAAAAGGAAGGTCACACTCCAATTGACGGGGCAATGGCACTCGGCACAAGAGTCCAAATACTCGAGCAGTCTAATCTCTGGCATCTCGCCTAACATACATGCCACGGCCTACTCCTGCATCCCACTCGATGCTCAATAATAGCTCAGCCAACAACGCATCCCACTCGATGCTCAACAAAAGCTCAGGCCAACTCCTCGGGTGGCAACAACTTGTTCCACACTTGGAACATCCAAACAAAAGAGTGCTCCACTCTACTAGCCCATTGAAATCCACAAACGAATTAAGCCACGACAAGCAAACTCCACACTACCCCACAGCTACGAGGGTACTAAAAGAACTGGTCAGAAAAACACAAGCGGGCTTGCAAGGGGACATGATGTCTCTACATCCTTCTCAAAAGCTACTAACACGGCAACTTGCCAATAGACAAGCGGTGGTGGAGACTCTGGTCCGCCTCTCACGGGGACTTCCACCACCACACCTGCTGCATCAAACAAAGCACTGCGAGCAGCACGCCTCGACCTCTCTGAACATCAGTCATCGGTCTCGAACACGAGTCATCCCAACACTTGGATGATAAACTCGAACACTGGTCAACCACCTTGTCGCTACCAAAGCAAGTTCTCTAAAGCATCAAGCTCCTCGGGCTTCCACTTGCCAAACTCGGCGGCTCGAATAATTCCAACTAACTCATCGGCATGAACTCTGCTGATTAAGCCCTTCCGAAACCTCGGGTTACTGGAGCTACTAGGGGTGTCTCCTAAATAAACTCTGTCAACTAGGCTATACGCACGGGACTCCTCACTACGCGCTACAATCTGCGCGCTGGGTCTCCGCCTCGATAGCTAAAAGACACCGCCATCAACTCTCTCATGGCGGGAGCACACTTTGCTCAAGGAGTCTCGCTCTGAGGTAGACTAGCCTCTACCCCTCCCTTGGTCGCTCAATTGCCGGGGCCAAAGCTGCCTACGGTCTAGACAACCACGAGCGTGGTCTCAACAACAACACGATCAGTCCAACTCCTCGATTGGACATACCAAACGCCCCTGCTCCTCAATGTGTAATCAACAATCGGCGGTCTACACAAGGCATAAAAACTAGCCCACGCTGGGCTCTCACCGCCCAACAAGGGTAACACATGTATACTAGATGCGATTGTAATTCTTAACCATTAACCTTAAACTTATGGACATAAGCGATGGGTATTGAGCGCGATGATCATGGAAAACAACCTACAAGCTGCGCAGTCAGTCTGAGAACCTATAACTCGAGCTCGATACCAATCTGTAAAGACCAGGCCAAGAAACGGTCGCTATCCTAAAGTCCTTACTTAGCATGCATGATTAGGAATGTAAAACGTCGTTCGAGTTTGAAATTTTAAATCTTTGAAGTAAGCACATTCAAAACAAGGAAAATATAGCTCCATTTAAAATAAAGCAGGTAGATAATCGATCGGTTCTTTCTTAAAAACAAATCAAGGGAAGCAGTACGAGAAACATAAAATAGATTTTTGAGTGCTTTTCCTAGGGACCCAAGTCCCACTACATGCTAAATCATCAAAGAAAACATTAAAAGAACGTGCAACTCGTGAGTCGACTATCCATGATCATCAAGCCGCCTCCTCCTAGCCATCCGACCTCTGTCCAAAGTTACCCGGGAAAGCCACGAGAAAATAAGGGTGAGCAACAAGTTACTCAGTATGAATCCCCAATCGGGTACAATACGAAATCATCTCATTTAGCACACGGACATGCAACCATACAATGACTTAGAGCGGGCACGGTTGGTGTAGGCTATGAGCTACTTCAAAGCGAGCCTACTCAAGGGCTTCCGTCTATAGCCTCTCCTAGGTCCTACATTTGGATGCCCTTCGGGCCTTACACAACCTAGGACACGGTGATGCCCAGTGGGGCCTTACACACTTAGGATGCCCATCGGGCCTTACACCTTCGATGATCGGTGATGCCCGGTGGGCCTTACACACCTAGGATGCCCATAGGGCCTTACACCTCCAGAATCAGTGTTGCCCAGTGGGCCTTACACACCTAGGATGCCCATAGGGCCTTACACCTCCAGAATCAGTGATGCCCAGTGGGCCTTACACACCTAGGATGCCCATAGGGCCTTACACCTCCAGAATCAGTGATACCCAGTGGGCCTTACACACCTAGGATGCCCATAGGGCCTTACACCTCCGAGAAGTCCGCCGGGTCTTGCCGGCGGGACCCCAAACTAGTTGCCTCTACGGTCCTCTATACTATACATCACACATCTAACCGTAACTTGGATCTAGCAGCATACAAATGGCAGCCTGGTTCTATCAAGATAGGAAAGCCTAACATGGAACTAACGGGATGTAAACATGTCACGAACATGAATCAAAAGAAAACATGTAACCTATCACTAGAAACTCATATAAATACAGTAATCAGCGTGCTATCAACTATTCGCAGGGTCCACACAACCCCGGGTAAGAATCCTTACCTCGAAATAAGTGGAGGTTAACTATCCCGAATCAAATAACGACCCTCGAGCTTTTAAGCGAACCCGAGCAACCTAAGCAAGTAATAAAATATCTTAATTAATAAACAGCATCTAAAATCAGGAAGTCCAAAGGGTGGAGGCTCGGGAATTTACCAACCGAGAAGGCACACGTCTCGGCATCAAGCAGCAAGGACGGGCGCTGCTGGGCAGCAGGGGCGCTGGGCGCTGGGGCTGGGCGCTGGCGCTGGATCGGGCGCGCGGCAAGGCGGGACGTCGGGTCTGCGAGGACAGCGGGCGGGCGACGCGTCTGGGCGGCCTGGTGCGGAACGGCGCGACGCGTCTGGGCTGCCTGGTGCGGAACGGCGCGACGCGTCTGGGCTGGGCGAGGCAGTGCGACTGGGCGCGCCTGGCATGGGCGATGCGGGGGTGTCACAGGGCACGCTGGGCATGAAATTTCGCCTGGGCTGCTCTGTGCGCTGGGTGAGCATGGCTGGCGGGGTGCGGCTAGGGCAGCTAGGGTTTCTTGGTGAGGTCGGCTAGAGAGAGAGAGAGAGAGAGAGAGAGAGATTGCAAAACAAGGGGAAAAGGACTTTCTTGATTTTCTTCCCTTTTCCTAATTTAAATGGGTCTAAAATCCCTTCCCAAAGCTTCCTCTTTCAAAACCCGGCCCAAACAAACTTATTTTAAAATAAGACTCTCTTTTCCTACAAACTCCCTAAGACCATTTAGGGCAAGGGCTCAAAACCCAATGGAAGCACCAAAATTACAATTAATTTTGCCATTTTCTAAAACACCTCCAAACTTCCAAACAACTTGCCCAAACCTCTCGGGTCTTGCAACCAACAACCAATAAGCTTCGACAAAGGCAGGAATGACCCTGGAATCCTGAAAATCCACAAAACCCTGACCGGGGGAAAAAGACCAAAATGCCCCTAAGGGTTAAAATAGCTCTAACGGCCCATCCGAACATCCGAATAATGACCCGAAATCACCTGGGTAACCGAAATAGAAAACTGGGCCGTTACACGAACCCTTGGCCTAAAAAGAGGTTTGGAAGCTTGGATTTAAATAAGGAAAAAAAATAGCGCTTCAGCCAGGGCTCGAAGGGGGGAAGCCTTGGGAAGGGAATTTGAGATTCCCAAAGCCTATTTAACTTAGGGAAGGAAGAAAAAAAAAAGAAAAAAAAAAGCTCCACTCTCACGCAAGCCCTCACCCCAGCCGCACCCTAGCCACGCCCTTGTCGTCGTCGCACCAAGCCGCACCACACCACTTGACCTCCGCTGCATGCAGTCGCCCAACCCAGCCGCCCGCACGCACTCAGTCATACGCCGCATCACCCACAACCGCCCGTCGCTGTAAAGACCCGACCCAAAAGGGGCTCTAAATGGGCCTTTACCCCAATGCATGTAGTGAAAATAAAAGACATTATGAAAAATACATTTGGATCCCAAGTAAAAGCGAAACATTCAACAACCAAAACATACATTTCTAAAAGCACACTCTCGTGAGATTTATTTAAACCATTAAAACAATCCACAAGTACCAATATCTTTGGAATCCATAAAGCGTAAGAAAACATCCTAGGGCTCTGTGCCCGTCTACATGCATTCGGGAAATAATAAAAAGTGAAGAGTCATGATAATTAAATAAAATAATCGAGAGATGACAGCGAGTTCCATGATCACAGCTCCTCCTTGACCATCCTGTCTCCCGCCTTGATTACCCGTGGAAAACCACGCAGAATAAGGGTGAGTAACGAATTACCAGTAAGAATCCCCAACCAGGGTACAATACGATATACATGATCATCTAGAAGAATGTATGCAAGCTATGAGTACAAACACAGAGCGGAGCACATAGCTAAGTCCACACTTGGACCTCGGATGCCATCTCGTGGTCTTAGTCCGGAAAATACCACAACACACTAAACGCACTATACGGGAACAAGTCCGGCCTCACTGTCTCGCATCGTCGTCACGAAAGGTGCACTGGATCAAGATCCCGAGGAGCTCTCTCGATCGCGTGTAATGAGCGTAAGCGCGCGCACATGCATGCTACCGCAAACTCGGGAGTGCGGGTCTAGTGGCAAGTTGCCCGAGTTGATCCACCATGCCTAACTAAATCTCGGATCGGTGTCAGCGACATATGGGTGTGAGACACGACACGTGAACTATGTCACCTGTACCACCGCACTTTGAGGCTAAGGAACCCGTCGTGGTAGGCTTACACCGAAGCGGTCCTTGCCCTAACAGTGGCAATCAAGGGCTACGGCCGAACACGCCGAGGACGTGGCGTGTCGACGTGCCAGGGCGAGGCAATGCCAAGTCATCATCCCGACCGTTGGGGCATTTAACGATCTGCCACCCTCACCCAAGATTGCGGGGCCTACCGGTTGGGATAGCTAATCCCTCACGGGGTCCAAGGCGGAGAAGCATCTCGAACGTCCTTGCCATAGATGCAAGATACTTTATGCATCGGGCCGGATGATTCTATCTACCTCAATTCTAAACCTTAACAATAATAACGATTCAATCAATGCATCCAATACGTGCTCATCGGATACAAAGAACCTAGCATGATACTACGAAGCAAGAAGCAGATATCGAACATGCTAGAATAGAACAACCTAGCATGGGCTAACATGAGAAACAATACAAGAGTTCATGCGATCGAGAATTGTAACAGAGCACCTAGGCTAAACATGCTAGTAATCATACACGGGCATACAAAACAACAATCACAAATATACCGCGAGGTCCACACAACCTCGGTAAGAAATCCTTACCTTGGTCGGAAGACTTCTACACACAAATCCTAAGCTGCGGAACAATCCCGAGCTAGCGGCGGGAACCTAGCAAACCAACAATAATCGGCATCTAAAATATCTAAACAACAATAGAACAGCAAGCTCGGCTCGGGGAACTCACGCGGCGCGACGACACGAGCTTGGGGTGCATGGCAAGCGCACGGCAAGGACACGCTATTGGCTGTGTGCGGCTGCACGCAGCGCAGGGCGAGGGCGCTTGTATGGCAGCGCTCTGGCAGCCTTGGCGCGCCTGGCGCGCGGCGAGCGCGGGACACGCGCAGCGGCTCGGGCGAGGACGCGCGCGCGACGTAACGTCTGGCGCAGCATGCGCTGGCGAGCAGACGCTAGCCGACGCGACGGCGGCTGCGAGGACCTCTGGCGTGGCGGTGAGCGATCTGTCTTCTTTGGGCGAGCAGCGGATTTAACGCTGCTGGGCGAATCTGGGCGTCGGCTGGCGATCCAGATTCGGGCGAGCGAGCGAGCGGCCTGGACTGAGCGGCGATCTGCAGGCGTCTGGGCGTGGCGAGCGATCGGAGACGAACGGCGAAGCTGCTGGCTGCTTTGGAGCCAGATCTGGGCGTCGACGGCAGTGGCTGCCGTTGACGGAGCCGGGTGATCACGACGAGCTCGGGTCTTTGGACTTCCCTCGGCTGGCTGCACAACACACACACACACAACCCCTTTTTCTTACATTCGGCCAACAAACACCCAAATGAGAAGATGAAGAAGACGAAGACTTACCCGGAATGATGATGATCGAACCCAAGGAGATGCAAGGATGAAGAATCAGCAAGGCTATGGAGATGGAGAGCTTGGGCGGCCAAGAGGTGTTTTGGAGAAGAAGATGGAATAACCTAATTCTATTTCATTTAACCAAATGCACCAAAACTCCAAAATCCAAGGTTAACTAAGATGTGATGCGAGAAAGAGCAACAAGAGCACCTAATGGCTCAATTGGCACACATCTCTACAAGCTTCTCAGAGACCAGGGTTCAAACCCCTGCGGCAAAGACAATTTCCTTTAATTTTACTTTTGCATCAAACCTTGCTCAAACCAAAACTCAAACTCCTCCAAAAACCTACATAAAACCATCCAATAATTTAGTAGTTTGGAAAAGACATAAACGACCATGATGGCCCGACCAAATTACCAAATTACCCCTAGGGCATACGGAAGACCGGGAAGAAAACACTGGTCGTTACAATATTCCCTCCTTTTTATGACTTTCGTCCTCGAAAGTCCTTAAGACGAGAAACATCTCGAGGGTAATGCAACCTCATCTCGTCTTCCCGCTCCCAAGTGGCTTCCTCGAGAACCCCGATTCTTCCATTGAACCTTTACCAAACGAATCTCGCGGTTCACATAGCGTCTTGGTCTCAAAGGCAAGGATCCTCACCGGCTTCTCCTCAAAGTTCAAATCCTCATTCATTTGCAAAGGCTCAAAGTCCACAATGTGCGACGGGTCAGGTACATCTTGCCTCAACATCGATACATGAAAAAACGCTATGCACCGCCGATAGTGACGGAGGTAGGGCTAACCAGGTAAGCAACTCTGCCAATCCTCTCTAGGATCTCAAATGGACCAACAAAGCGGGGACTCAACTTCCCACGCTTACCAAACCTCGAGAACACCTCGCATCGGAGCAACCTTAAGGAACACATGCCGACCAACCTCAAACTCCAAATCTCGACGCCGAACATCGGCAGTAACTCTCTGCACTGCTCCGAAGTTTGTCAACATACGAGCTCTAATCTTACCGCTGATCGCACCATTGGTCAAGCTCGCAGTAACTCGGGACCCAAAACACGTCTATCACCAACCTCTTCCCGAACACGGGGGACCGACAACGCTTACCATACAATGCCTCGAATGGAGCCATCTGAATAAATCATTAGTAAGCGTTTGTTGTAGGCAAACTCCATCAAATCTGAATCTTTGGTCCCAAGCGCACGGGAAATCCAACACACAAGCCCTCAACATATCCTCGAGAATCGATTCACTCTCTCGGTCGACCATCCGCTACGAGGGTGAAAAGTCATCTTTGGCGCACTCTGTGCCCAAACCCTTCGGGCGCTCTCGAAGCGAGAAGTGAACCGCGAGTCACGATCGACACAATCCTCACCGGCACACCATGGTAGCGGATGATCTGCTCCAAAAGCAGTGCGCGCGCCTTTGTTCCACGGTATAAGTGTCTCTCAGGGAATGAAGTGTGCGCTCTTGGTCAAACGGTCGACTATCACCCCAAATCGAGAGAACTTCCTCGGAGTCCTTGGCAAACCGGATATAAAGTCCATGGAGATCTCTTCCCATTTCCACTGGGGTACACTCGGTCATTTGCAACAAACCGGTGGCCTCTGCTGGGGCCTTCACTTGCGACAAGTGAGACACCGGGTGACAAACTCGCCACATCTCTCTTCATCCCCATCCACCGGAAGGTGCAGCAAGGTCTCGATACATCTTGGTACCCCAGGGTGCCAAGCAAAAAAGGCTGTGGGCCTCAGAGAGCAACTCGGCTCGCAGAACTCGCAATGTCCGGAACACACAACCGGCCTCTATAAGTCAACCCAGCATGCGGTGAATACACAAAGTCAAAGTCACCGTCAAGACTTGACTCGTCAACCAATCTCTTAAGTCTTTGGGTCACCCAACTGGGCCGTCTATAATCCATTTGCCGAATCGGCCGGTGAGCAGATCAATCGAGCTACCACTGGCGGTAACCTCTCCCAACAACACTGCAACCTCGGCCCGCTCGAACTCTCTCTCGCAAACTGGTGGGAACTCAACAACGCCGCAGAGTGCGACGTCTTTTTCGCTCAAAGCATCGGCCACTCGTTGGCTTTACCGGATGGTACAAAATCTCGCATGATCATAATCCTTTACCAACTCTAACCATCTCCTCGCCTCATATTCAACTCCTTTCGAGTAAGCAGATACTTGAGGCTCACGGTGATCGGTAAACATCTGAATCCGCTCACCATACGGTAATGCCTCCAAATCTTCGTGCAAACACCGCTGCCGCCAACTCCATATCATGAGTCGGGTAGTTTACTGCTCATACGGCTTGGTGACGGAAGCATAGGCAATGACCTTCCCGTCTTTGCATCAACACACAACCTAAACCAAACTTGGAAGCATCTTTGTAGACCACGAAAACCCCCTCCCCTCGGGATTTGCCAACAGTCTTGTGAAGTCAAACTACGCTTGAGCACGGCAAAGCTCTCATCACACTCTTTGTCCCAAACAAACTCGACACCCTTCCTCGTCGGGACGAGTGAGGGGCGAGGCTAAAGCGAAAAGTCCTGACGAACCAAGCGGTAGTAACTGCCAAACCCGAGAAAGGCTGCGAATCTCGGCAGAATGAAGTCGGCTTGGCCCATGAACTCACGGCCTCAATCTTCGCGGGGTCCACGGCTATACCATCTCTCGAAACCACGTGGCCTAGGAAGGCCACCGCTCCAACCAGAAATCACATTTGGAAAACTTATGAAAAGTGGTTTTCCCTCAAAGCCGCCAATACTCGCCTCAAATGCTCTGCATGGTCTTCTTTAGACCTCGAATAAATCGAATATCGTCAATGAACACGATGTGAATTTGTCCAAAAATGATTTGAACACCCTATCCATCATGTCCATGAACGCGGTGGGGCATTGGTCAATCCAAACGACATAACCACAAACTCATAGTGACCATATACGGACTGAAAGTTGTCTTAGGAATGTCGGCATCCCACGATCCATGGCGATGGTAACAGGATCTCAGATCTATCTTGGAGAACACAGAAGCTCCCTGAAGGCGATCGAACAAATCATCGATGCGGGCAAGCGGATACTTATTCTTCACTTTGTCACCTTATTAAGCTCGCGGTAATCAATACACAAGCGCATAGAACCATCCTTCTTTTTCACAAGCAGGCCCGGTGCTCCCCACGGGGACACACTTGGGCGGATGAACCCTCGGTCTAACATCTCCTGGCCCTGAATCTTGATTCCTTTAACTCACTGGCGCCATGCGTCACGGAGCCTTCGAGATAGGGAGGGTCCACGGCTCGAGCTCAATAATGAAGTCAACCTCTCTCTTTGGGGCAACCCCGGTAACTCCTCGAGGAAACACGTCCGCAAACTCCCGCACGGCCGTGCACGATCAGCAGACAGCAGCCGAGGCGGCTCTTCCCGCACAACTTGGCTAGATAGCCCCAAGCTCCATGAGCTAGCAAACGACGAGCTTTCACGGTGACACCATCGGCGGGCAAACTCCACCCTGGACTCCACGAAACTTAAAGCTAGGCCGGCACGGCGGCTGAACACTACTTCTTTCCGGTGGCGGTCAATCAACGCGCGTGGTTAGCGGCTAACCACTCCATACCAAGAATCACATCAAAACCGCTCATAGGCGGAACTATGAGCGTGGCCTAAGCAACTCTCCGGATATCTCGATCCGGCCATCCTTAATCTTATCTCTAGCCAACATACTAACTCCCGAAGGAGTTGCAATGAGATAACTCAAAACCTAGAGGCTCTAGCCTTAACTTAGCATGCTCGGCAAACAAACACAGATACAAATGAATCGTAGAACGAGAATCAAACAAGACAAATGCGCGGTGATCTAAAACAAGAAGCGTACACGCCTTACAGCGGCATCCGTGACGCTCGGCCTCTGACGGTCGTAGCAAACACTCGACCCTGCTGCTGCGTGGCTGTTTGTTTGCCATAGTTGGTGATCACAAAAAGCGGGCCATGTGACCCTCTCTACCACAACGGAAGCACAATCTAGGTCAGTGACAAGCTCGGCGTGTGGACTTTCCCACAAGTAGCACAAGCGGAAGCGCACTGGGTCCTCCCTGCTGTCGGAGTGAAACGGATTTGGAGCTCTCCGTGATCTCTGCTTGAAAGCGCCCTTGGCGTGCGGCGGCGCCTCGAAAGTCAAACTTCCTCTTACGCCCCCACAATTTCTTTGGGACGGGGCGCCCCGAGCGAGGCGGCAACAACCCGCTCAGCAGGATACTTCCCATTATAGATCGTGGCTAAGCGGGACAGCTGACCCTAGCATAAGTGTCGGGGCACGAGCCACGACATCTGGGAAACACCCGCCTCAATCCGGATATGAACTTCCGAATCTTGACTCAGGGGTGGCAATCAGCGAGGAGCAAAATATCCATACTCCGAGAACTTGCGCTCATAATCCTCAATGGAATCGAACCACGCTTGAGTTCTGGGAAGAGCTCCACCATCTTCTCCTGAGCCTCATCAACTGATGAACTTTACCTTGAACTCGGCCTTGAAGAACTCCCAAGTAGCGGGTGGAGACCCGGTGGTCTCTCGCTCAAAGTGGACTCCCACCACCATCTCGTTGTGCCTCCTAGCACATGAGCCGCACATCTCGGCCCTCGAATATCGGGGCACACCATGATCGGGAAGGTGTACTCCAAATGGGCAATCCACACAGGCCGCCGCTAACGCATCACCGGTGGCATCAAACTTCTCGGGCTTCCACTTCACAAAATCTTTCGACCACCTACCCAATTCCTCGGCACCCTCGCCATATCGCCTCTGGGGCTACTTGCTCTGAGGAGGGCTGGAGGTGCTCTTGAGCTCTCTTGAACCAATCGAGTCATTTGCTCGTCTGGGCTCGGGACTCTTCATTGCCCAGCGCCAACAAGGCACAGGTCTCTCGCCTGCGGTCACTCAACATGCCGACCATAAAAGCCCTCATAGACTCGGCAAACTCTGCTCGGGGGAGCGATCTCACGGCGCTCGATCGCCTCAACGCCCGCTCTAGGCGTAACAGAGGAGCTTCTTTGGTGGAATGCCATCGATGTCGGCTTGGGACGATGTCCCTGCGGTATAAGATCCGATCCACGATACCTCGACCTGCTCTCGAACCTCCTCTCCGATGACGGGTGGTAGCATCTTTGGCGATCTACATCCAAACCAACAACGAATCAAAACACACTGTCACCATTCCACAACACCAAACAAGGCATACACTAGATGATAGGTATTGTAAATTCTTAACCCTTTTCCTTTCTAAAACAATAAATCTAGGCGTATACGATGGACCGCTTGAGTCTTGATGATCATGGAAAAACGACCTACAACAAAAGGTCGATCAACGAGAATCTATGACTCGAGCTCGATACCAAGCAGTAAAGACCCAGACCCAAAAGGGGCTCTAAATGGGCCTTTACCCCAATGCATGTAGTGAAAATAAAAGACATTATGAAAAATACATTTGGATCCCAAGTAAAAGCAGAAACATTCAACAACCAAAACATACATTTCTAAAAGCACACTCACGATCAAAGATTTATTTAAACCATTAAAACAATCCACAAGTACCAATATCTTTGGAATCCATAAAGCGTAAGAAAACATCACGGGGCTCTGTGCCCGTCTACATGCATTCAGGGAAATAATAAAAAGTGAAGAGTCATGATAATTAAATAAAATAATCGGAGATGACAATGAGGTTCCATGATCACGGCTCCTCCTTTCGACCATCCTGTCTCCCGCCTTGATTATTACGTGGAAAACCACAGAATAAGGGTGAGTAACGAATTACCCAAAGTAAGAATCCCCAACCGGGGTACAATACGATATACATGATCATCTAGAAGAATGTATGCAAGCTATGAGTACAAACACAGAGCGGAGCACATAGCTAAGTCCACACTTGGACCTCGGATGCCATCTCGGGGTCTTAGTCAGGAAAATACCACAACACACTAAACGCACTATCACGGGAACAAGTCCCGGCCTCGGCTGTCTCATCGCCGATACGAAAGGTGCACTGGCTCAAGATCCCGAGGAGCTCTCGATCGGCGCTATAATGAGCGTAAGCGCGCACCGCATGCTACCGCAAACTCCGAAGTGCCGGGTCCAGTGGCAAAGCTGCCCGAGTTGATCACCATGCCTAACTAAATCTACGGATCGGTGTCAGCGACATAGGGGTGTGAGACTCGACACGTGAACTATGTCGGCTGTACCACCGCACTTTGAGGCTAAGGAACCGGTCGTGGTAGGCTTACACCGAGAAGCGGTCCTTGCCCTAACAGTGGCAATCAAGGGCTACGGCCGAACACGCCGAGGGCGTGTCGATTGCCGGGGCGAGGCAATGCCAAGTCATCATCCCGACCGTTGGGGCATTTAACGATCTGCCACCCTCACCCAAGATTGCGGGGCCTACCGGTTGGGATAGCTAATCCCTCACGGGGTCCAAGGACGAGAACTGTCTCGAACGTCCTTGCCATAGATGCAAGATACTTTATGCATCGGGCACTGGATGATTCTATCTACCTCAATTCTAAACCTTAACAATAATAACGATTCAATCAATGCGGTCCAATACGTGCTCATCGGATACAAAGAACCTAGCATGATACTACGAAGCAAGAACGGATATCGAACATGCTAGAATAGAACAACCTAGCATGGGCTAACATGAGAAACAATACAAGAGTTCATGCGATCAGAATTGAGCAGAGCACCTAGGCTAAACATGCTAGTAATCATACACAGGCATACAAAACAACAATCACAAATATACCGCGCGAGGTCCACACAACCTCGGTAAGAAATCCTTACCTTGGTGGAAGACTTCTACACACAAATCCTAAGGCTGGAACAATCCCGAGCTAGCGGCGGGAACCTAGCAAACCAACAATAATCGGCATCTAAAATATCTAAACAACAATAGAACGACAAGAAGCGGCTCGGGAACTCACGCGCGCGACGACACGAGCTTGGGGCCAGCATGGCAGCGGGCACGCGCAAGGACACGGACCTTGGCGCTGGCGCGCGCTTGGCAAGACGGCGAGGACGACGCGCTTATGGCGAGCGTCTCGGCGAAGGCGCGCTGGCGCCGGCGTCGCGATGCGGAGACGGCGAGCGGCTTCAGCGACGCGCGCGCGGACGTAACGTCTGGCGCGCGCCTTGGCGAAGCAGCGAGCAGACGGCCGGCCGACGACGCAAGCGGCGCGAGACCTCTGGCGCGGCGAGCGATCGGGCGATCTGTCTTCTTTGGACGAAGCGGCGAAGCTGCACGGCTGGACAGAATGATGGCGCGTCGAAGCGATCGGTTTGGGCGAGCGGCGGCTATACTGCTGGATGAATCGGGCGCGGCGTCGATCGGCGATCGATTTGGGCGAAGCGCAGCTTCTGCTGACAGATTCTGGCGTCTGGGCGTCGCGGCGGCCGTTGACGGAGGTAGGCCGATGCGACGAGCTCAGGTCTTTGGACTTCCCTCGGGCCGTGCACAACACACACACACACAACCCCTTTTTCTTACATTCGGCCAACAAACACCCAAATGAGAAGATGAAGAAGACGAAGACTTACCCGGAATGATGATGATCGAACCCAAGGAGATGCAAGGATGAAGAATCAGCAAGGCTATGGAGATGGAGAGCTTGGGCGGCCAAGAGGTGTTTTGGAGAAGAAGATGGAATAACCTAATTCTATTTCATTTAACCAAATGCACCAAAACTCCAAAATCCAAGGTTAACTAAGATGTGATGCAGAAAGAGCAACAAGAGCACCTAATGGCTCAATTGGCACACATCTCTACAAGCTTCCCAGGAGACCCGGGTTCAAACCCCGGCTGCAGCACAATTTCCTTTAATTTTACTTTTGCATCAAACCTTGCTCAAACCAAAACTCAAACTCCTCCAAAAACCTACATAAAACCATCCAATAATTTTAGTAGCTGGAAAAGACATAAACGACCATGACGGCCCGACCAAATTACCAAATTACCCCTAGGGCATACGAAGACCGGAAGAAAACACTGGTCGTTCTGATCGCCGCGCCGCCGCGACACAGAGCCAGTAGCGATCCGCTCAGCATCGCTTCGCGCGCAGGCAAGACCGGCGAAGAGTGCCTTGTCCCTCTGCGTCGTTCCTCACGACCGCGCGCCGTCCCAGAGATACCGCACGTCCGAGCACCGTCTCCGCAGCCCAGGTCGCACGCACGTTGCCCTGCCGTTCCGTCGCCTTGCCGCGTGCCTACCCAGTAGCGTGCTGCTCTTCTTCTTGCCAGCGTGCGAGCAAAGCACCAGCGCCCATTCACGCCGCCTTTCTTTGCCTAAACCGCGTGTCTTCTTGGTTGGTAATTCCCGAGCCTGTCCCCTTTTAGACTTAAAGTTGTTGGCTGCTGTTTATTTATTCAGGATGTTTTTATTGTATGCCTAGGTTGCTCGGGTTCGCTTTAAGCTCGAGGGTCGTTAATTGATTCGTGATAGTATTTCCCACTTGTTTCCAGGTAAGGATTTCTTACCCGGGGTTGTGTGGACCCTGCGAATACTTGATAGCATATTGATTTTTGTAACTGTATGAGTTTCTAGTTGATAGGATTCATGCTTGCTTTTGATTTCGTGTTCGTGTTATGTTTGCGTTCCGTTAGTTCCATGCTAGGGTTCTCCTATCCTGACATATCCATGCTTTATGTTGTATTCTAATAATTCCCTGCTAGGTTCTTCCATCCTAGAATATCCATGTTCCTCGTTGTATGCTGTTAAATCCATGCTAGGGTTAGACAGGTGATGTAAGGTGCAGAAGATTGTGGGGGTAACTAGTTTAGGTCCCGCTCGGGTACGACCCTGATGGACATCCGGAGGTGTAAGACCCCGATGCGCATCCTAGGTGTATAAGTCCCCGATGGGCATCACTGAGTTGGAGGTGTAAGACCCCGATGGGCATCCTAGGTGTATAAGTCCCCGATGGGCATCACTGAGTTGGAGGTGTAAGACCTCAATGGGCATCCTAGGTGTATAAGTCCCCGATCGGCATCACTGAGTTGGAGGTGTAAGACCCCGATGGGTATCCTAGGTGTATAAGTCCCCGATGGGCATCACTGAGTTGGAGGTGTAAGACCCCGATGGGCATCCTAGGTGTGTAAGTCCCCGATGGGCATCACTGAGTTGGAGGTGTAAGACCCCGATGGTGAAAACACTACAGGACTGCACTTGGCTCATCAGCCTCTTAACAACGCTCTCCAGAACCACAGTTCATCAACGCACTGCTCAGAACAAACCTTTGTTGCCACACCCTGGTGACAACAACTCTAGCCCGAAACTACCATGCCACTACTCCATAATAATGACATCTCCACCTGGGCGAGGTGCGAGCTCTAGCTACTGAAACCAATCCACCAAAAACCCGAACTCACACAACAACCTCAACCAGCTGCCAGCTTCGCACGGACTCCTACAAACCAACAACTTGAGTGCTACGAACTCGGTAGCCTAAGCAACTGCACACTGGATAACCACGCCAATCTACTCAACTCCAACTCGACCTAGATCACTAACTGGAAAAGTCAACCTGCTATCAACATGGCCCTAGAGGGCTCCCTCCACCAAACTTACCTCCATGCAAGCAACAGAATGAAGCTTGCCCCAAATATGAAACACGTCTCACAAGTCCAAACGATAACACATACAGGTTTAACCCTCTAGCTTAGGCTTATTGCACCTTCCCACCGAAACTTCACAAACGGGACGCCACTACCCGGTTAACACCAACTACCAAGAACAAGAATACCAACAATGGCTGGCAGAGCACAAGCTACACTAACCGACAAGGATCCTTCAACAGGTCAAGACCCTAATCCAGCCACAATGGTGCAACCTCATCCCACAACTGATACAAAGGGGTTCCTCAACTACAAAGGTGCAACAGCTCCCAGGCCAAACACACAAAGTACCTTAGCTGACTAGGCCCAACACTTAGAAGAGGCAGAACAACCCTTACTGCAACTTCCAGAACACCACTCAAGAATCCGCTTAACTGGACAAACCACTGCTTCCAAGCAGCCAACAAACTTTTCCCTCTTGCTAGCATCACTACCATCAACTCCCAGACCAAGGGAGTAACCTGACAACTCCTATGAGGAAACGGTTCTTACAAGCGGACAACCGAAGGATAGAGAGCTCCACACATGCTCGTTGTCTTGCTCCTCTAAAGCAACAACATCTAAGTCTCACGGAGGCAACAACAGGGGGTCCACCACATACTGAACCTCCAACCACACACTAGCCAAGACTCACCTCCAAATGCAAAAGGGGGCAACTCTCAACATCCTGGAAACAGGAAAAACAACCGACAGGGCACGAACCCCTCGCCCCACGAGCAAAACTAACTTCTAGCAACTCAAAACCACACCTTGGTCAACACGAAGCATGTAACAGCCCGGATTTAAGTTAAATGGAAGCAGTTTTTTTAAAAAAAAAAGAAAGAAAAGGAAATGGGAGTTGGAACTAAATAAGAAAAAATAATAATAATAATAAATGCGTTGGCCAGGGTTCGAAGGGGGGAAGCCTTGGGGAAGGACATTTGAGATTCCCAAGTCTATTTTAACTTAGGAAAGGAAGGAAAAGAAAAAGGAAAAAAGAAGAAAAGCCTCTCTCTCTCTAGCAAAACCCTAACACCCTCGCCCACGCCGCCGTCGCCCACACCCCGCCACGCGGCGCCGCACCAGCCACGTCCACGCCGCCGTCGCACCCAGCCGCGCCCACGCCGCCGTCGCACCCAGCCGCGCCCACGCCGCCGTCGTACCCAGCCGCGCCCATGCCGCCGTCGCCCCAAGCCGCACCTGCACAGCCAACCCGCAGAGCCAGCCAGCCCATCGCCTGCACCGCACGCCCCCAGCGCCGCCCGTCGCTTGCACCGTGCGCCCCAGAGCACCGCCTGCACCGCTCCGTTCGGCCGCATCCGCACGACCACGCACCAGCCGCGTCGCTCGTCCGTCCGCGCCCGCCCGCCAGCGCGCCGACCGCGTCTGCACGCCCGTCTTCCCCGCCGCACGCCACACTGCCGCGTTTGCCAGAGGCCACGCGCCTCGCCCTTGCCCCATGCGCGCCACGCCCGGCGCCCTGCGCGCCGATCGCCCGGTGGCCGCGGCCCGGTGCTCGACCACCGCACGCGCGGCGACACTGTAGCTCGCACGCCTCACCTCTCTGCTGCCTTGCCCAACCCGGTGCCTTCTCGGTTGGTAAATTTATGAGCCTCCACCCTTTGGACTTCGTGATTTTAGTTGTTGTTTATTTAAATAGGATATTTTATTACTTGCTTAGGTCGCTCGGGTTCGCTTAAAATCTCGAGGGTCGGTTGTAGATTCGTGATAGTTACTTTCCACTTGTTTCTTGGTAAGGACTTCTTACCCGGGGTTGTGTGGACCCTGCGAACACTTGTTAGCATATTGATTTTTCATAACTGTATGAGTTTTTAGTGGATAGGCTTCATGTTTGCTTCTGATTCATGTTCGAGTTAAGTTTGTATTCCGTTAGTTCCGTGTTAGGTTTTGACATGTTAGGTTTAGTATAGAAGATAGTAGGAGGGTCTAGTGTAAGTCCCGCTCGGGTAAGACCCCGATGGACAGCCAGAGGTGTAAGGCCCGATGGGCATCCTAGGTGTGTAAGGCCCCACTTTGGGCATCGCGATTACGGAGGAGTAAGGCCCGATGGGCATCCTAGGTGTGTAAGGCCCCACTGGGCATCACTGATTATGGAGGTGTAAGGCCCGATGGGCATCCTAGGTGTGTAAGGCCCCACTGGGCATCACTGATTCTGGAGATGTAAGGCTTGATGGGCATCCTAGATGTGTAAGGCCCCACTGGGCATCACTGATTCTGGAGGTGTAAGGCCCGATGGGCATCCTAAGTGTGTAAGGCCCCACTTTGGGCATCTTTGTGTCCTAGGTTGTGTAAGGCCCGAAGGGCATCCAAATGTAGGACCTAGGAGAGGTTTGTGAGACGGAAGCCCTTGAGTAGGCTCGCCCTTGAAGTAGCTCATAGCCTAAACCAACCGTTCTGCTCTAAGTCATTGTATGGTTGCTTGTCAGGTGTGCTAGATGAGTTGTTTCGTATTGTACCGGTTGGGGATTCTTCTTGAGTATTTCGTTGCTCACCCTTATTCTCTGTGGTTTTCCATCGGGTAACTTGGGGACAGAGAATTTGGATGGCTAGGAGGAGGCTGCTGGATGATCATGGATAGCGGACTCTGAGTTGCACGTTTCTTTTACTGGTTTCTTTATGATTTAGCATGTAGTGGGACTTGGGTCCCTAGGAAAAACACTCAAAAACTATTTTATGATTCTCATACCGTTTCCCTTGATTTGTTTTAAGAAATCTTGATCAGTCATTTACTTGTTTTATTTAATTGGAATTATGGATTTGTTTTAAATATGCCTCTTTGCAAAGTTTTAAATCTCAAGCTCTGAATGACGTTTTACATTCTTAATCATGCATGGTAAGTAAGGACTTTAGGTTAGAGACCGTTTCTTGGGTCGGGTCCTTACAGTTGGTATCAGAGCCCAGAGTTATAGGTTTTGTAGACTGACCTGCAGTTGTAGGTTGTTTTCCATGATCATCAGCGCTCAGCCATCAGGTATGTCCGTAAGTTTAAAGTTAAGGGTTAAGAATTACAATACCGTTTGCACCTTGCATGTACATGACTTATTGTTGTAGAAGCGGGAAGCGAGTTACGACTCATTGTTGGTTTGGGTGTAGATTGTCGGTATGCCAGTCACTCGTATAGGGCAAGGAGGCTCGAGGCCGACCACCCAGGGCATTCGTATCGATTCTGACACTGGGGGGACCTCTTCCCAAGCTGATGCTGATGTTAGGCCACCGTCAGGCCTTCAATCTATGTTGCCCAAGAGCCTCGAGAGAAATTTGCAGGGGAGCTGCTTTTGTGGAGTCTATGAGGGCTCTTATGGTTGGGTTGCTAGCCGACCAGAGAGGGCGAGCAGAGAGAAACGCGCAAGCTTTGTTAGCTGCACAGAGGGAGGAGTCCGAAATCGGATAGAGCGGTGACCAAGTTGGTTCGATGAGAGGCTGCAGATGCCACCCAGATCTGCCACTCGGCGAGGAGCCAATTGTGAACGAGGCCGTTGTGGCGGAAGGTCTTTGAGGATTTGGGCAAGTGGCTAAAAGATTTCGTCAAATGGAAGCCAGAGAAGTTTAGTGCCCCTGGGGAACCGTTGGTAGCTGCCACGTGGATTGCCGAGAGTTAGAATATACGTTTATGGTGATGGAGTGTCACGAGGTGCAGTGAGCTCGGTGTGCGACTCATGTGTTAGCGAGTCTGACTAAGTGGTGGTGGGATTCCACTTTAAGTGAGAGACCGGTTGGGTCTCCACCGCCACACGGGAGTTATTCAAAATTTGAGTTCAAGGCGAAATTTATCAGTGAAGAAGCCCAAGAAAAGATGATTGAGCTATTTTCAAACCTTAAGCAGGGGTCTGACTCAATCAAGGTGTACGAGAAGTAGTTCTCGAGTATGGATACCAGCGCCACAATTGATTGCTACCCGGAGTGAAGATCGGGAAGTTTATTGCGGGTTTGAGGCAGGAGTGTCTCGGGATGTTAGGCCAGGCCCCGAGACTTTTTCAAGGCGATGAGTTGGCAAGGATTTATGATGGGAAGTATCCTCGGAGCGAGGTTGTTAGTACCGTAGTGTCGAAGGCCCGTGTGTACTCGGGCGAAGTGCAAGTTTGACTCGAGGAGCAATGGACATGGAGGCGGTCAAGCGTCGTCGGTACTTACCATGGCGAGAGACCAAGATCGAGACCAGTAGCCGTGATCGGCCTCGCCAACGGGCGTAGGGAGGCCGCCACCGTATTGTAGATCCTGTGGGAAGCAGCATTGGGGACCTTGTGGTGGTAACCCTAGAGCTTGTTTCAACTGTGGAAAGGAAGGGCATCGAGCCCGGCATTGCAACCAGAAAGCGATGGTGGCTGGCTCGGCCAGCTCGACAAGGGAGAGTGTATGCTATGACCGCCGAGGGCTGAGAAAGCGGGGCGCGATGGCGAGTACACTTCTAGTTCTCGACCACCTTGCCTTTGTATTATTTGATTCGGGTTCCACACATTCTTTTACTTCCTGCTTGTTTTCTTTGAGCATGCTTGCATGATTTTAGAACCCTTAGGATTTGAGTTATCTGTTGCTACTCCCTCGGGAGCTAGTATGATGGCTAGTCAGAAGGTAAGGGAGGGTCGGGTACAGGTATCCAACGAGTCTCTGCAGGTTACGCTCTGTAACAGCCCGGTTTTCAGCTAAATGTAAAATAAGGTTTCCTTTTATATTTTTAAGTTTGGGAGGAGCTGTTGGAAGGACTCGAACCCTTGGCCTAAAAAGGGGTTGGGAAGCTTGGGTTTAAATAAGGAAAATAAACGCGTCAGTAGGGGCTCGAAGGAGTCTTGGGAGGTCATAAGAGATTCCCAAGTCTATTTAAGTTAAGGAAGGGAATTATATTAAAAAAAAAAAAAAAGAAAGAGAAAATAAGGAAAAGAAGAAAGAACCCCAAAACCCTAGACTTCTCCTTCACCCTCGCCCAAGCCGCCCCACACCGCCGCCGTGTCTCGCCCAAGCCGCCCCACACCGCCGCCAGTATCTCGCCCAAGCCGCGCCTAACGCCTGTTTGCTTCGCCCCACGACATCGCACGCCTGGCGACCACCTGCGCACCGCCGCGAGCCACCGCCAGCCCAGATCGCGTCGGCGCCGGCTCGCCCACCGCCGCAACAGCCCATCCTCCACTCGCACGAGTCGCGCAGCACGGCCGTGAAGCGCCGCGCGCCGCGCGCCACACTGCACGCGCCGCCCGCGTCTGCGTGCGTGTGCGGCTCGTCCACATCCGCCCGGCCAGCGCTCTGCGCTGCGCCCCTGCGCACAGCCAGCCAGCGCGCCGCTCTCTCGTCCCCTGCCGCGCCCGCCCTTGAGCGCGCCGATAGCGCCCGATCAGCGCCCCAGCGCGCGCTGGCGCCTGCGCCTAGCGGCACTGTCCCTTGCGCTGCTGCGAGGCGAGTGCCTTCTCGGTGGGTAAATTCCCGAGCCTCCACCCTTTGGACTTTACGCTTTTAGATCTTTGTTTATTAATTAGGATGTTTTATTACTTGTTTAGGTTGCTCGAGTCCACTTAAAAGCTCGAGGGTCGTTATTCGATTCGGGATAATCAACCTCCACTTATTTCCGGTAAGGATTCTTACAGGGGTTGTGTGGACCCTGCGAATAGTTGATAGCACGCTGATTCTTTGTAATTATATGAATTTCTAGTGATAGGTTTCATGTTTTCTTTTGATTCATGTTCGTGACATGTTTACATCCCGTTAGTTCCATGCTAGGCATTCCTATCTTGATAGAACCATGCTTGCCTATTGTATCTTTGCTAGATCCAAGTTACGGTTAGGCGTGTGATGTATAGTTTAGAGGGCCGTAGAGGTAACTAGTTTGGGGTCCCGCTCGGGCAAGACCCGATGGACATCCGGAGGTGTAAGGCCCTATGGGCATCCTAGGTGTGTAAGGCCCCTTTGGGCATCAGCGATTACGGAGGTGTAAGGCCCTATGGGCATCCTAGGTGTGTAAGGGCCCTTTGGGCATCAGCGATTCGGAGGTGTAAGGCCCTATGGGCATCCTACGTGTGTAAGGCCCTTTGGGCATCACCGATTACGGAGGTGTAAGGCCCTATGGGCATCCTAGGTGTGTAAGGCCCTTTGGGCATCAGCGATAATGAAGGTGTAAGGCCCGATAGGCATCCTAAGTGTGTAAGGCCCCCCTTTGGGCATCACTTGTGTCCTAAGTGTGTAAGGCCCCTTTGGGCATCACCGAGTCCTAGATTGTGTAAGGCCGAAGGGCATCCAAGCGTAGGACCTAGGAGTGACTGTTGATGGGAGCCCTTGAATAGGCTCGCCCTAGAAATAGCTTATAGCCTAACCAACCGTTTCTGCTCTAAGTCTTTGTATGGTTGCGTGTCCATGTGCTAAATGAGATGATTTCGTATTGTACCCCGATTGGGGATTCTTACTGAGTAACTTGTTGCTCACCCTTATTTTCTCGTGGCTTTACACGGGTAACTTGGGACAGAAATTTGGATGGCTAGGAGGGAGCGGCTCGATGATCATGGATAGCTGGCTCTGGGTCGCACGTTTCTTTAAATGTTTTCCTTAATGATTTAGCATGTAGTGGGACTTGGGTCCCTAGGAAAAAGCACTTAAACTATTTTATGTTCTCGTACCGTTTTCCTTTGAATTGTTTTAAGAAAGTACTGATCAGTCATTTACGTGTTTTATTTAATTGAAATCATGGTTTTGTTTTAAAGGTGTTTATTGCAAAGTTTTAAACTTCCGACTCTGAATGATGTTTATATTCTTATTCATGCATGCTAAGCATGGACCTTAGGTTAGAGGCCGTTTCTTGGGTCGGGTCCTTACAGTTGGTATCAGAGCCCAGAGTTATAGGTTCTGTAGACTGACCTACAGTTGTAGGTTGTTTTCCATGATCATCAGCGCTCCGCCAGCCATCAGGTATGTCCGTAAGTTTAAAGTTAAGGGTTAAGAAATTACAATACCGGTTGCACCTTGCATGTACACGACTTGTTGTTGTAGAGCAGGAAAGACAGGTTCTGACCCATTGTTGGTTTTGTTCAGAGATTTTGGTATGCGATCACTCGTAGAGGCGGGGAGGCTCGAGGCCGACCACCGCAGGCATTCGACGATTCTCGACGACGGGGACCTCGTCCCAAGGCGATCTTGAGGTTAGGCCACCATCGGTGTGTAGAACCCGACCCAAAACATGGTCCTAAACACAGGTTCTTACTCGGACATGCAAGTTAAATATGATAACAAGCGGTTTAGAGCTTATATTTAAAAACCTTTCAAAACATATGAGAAGGGGGAGCCCTTAAAACATAACCAACAATTTTCATTTTAAACAATCCAACAAAGTAAAACAACACGGCGAGTGTTTAATAAAATGTACAATACAATTTAAGCAACGTTTTAAACAATGTTCCCCTAGGACTCTGTCCATCTACATCTTTGAATAAACAATGCAATAATAAAAGACAGAGTCTGGCGGTTCCCCATGATCAATCAGCTCCCTCCGCTAGCCCTCCCGGTGTTGTCCCAAGTTACTGAAAGATAAATAAGGGTGAGTATAAACATACTCAGTAAGAATCCCCAGCAGGGGGGTCAATACGATACATCAGGTCATCTAGCACCTCAACATGCAAGCAAGCGGCTATCAACACGAGATCATAGCTCAATGAGCTCATAAAACAAGATCTGGAAACATCGGAAGTCTCTTACTTACGGAATCATCGGAAGTCTCCTACTTTAGGCCTAATGATTGGTTCTCATAACCAATCCTGGACATCTCGAGGGTCTTTCTCCTCGGCCAATTGATCAGCTCAAAAACCGATCCCAAGATGTCCGAGCACCCTCGAGGGTCTTTCTCCTCGACCAATTGATTAGCTCAAAAGCCAATCCCAATGGGTATCCTCAAGGGCCTCTTACCCTCGCTAACAATCTGGACTATCGGGAGAGTACCGCTGCGATCGGCTCTAAAGCGGAAGGGCGGTGTACTCACGAACATTAGCCCGGGGGCTCTCGAACCGGCTACTACTACGCGCGTGTCGCGCGCACACCGCATGCTCTTCTCGCAACCGAGCGTAAATGCGGGGCCTAAGGGCAAACTACGCGGGCAGTACGCATGCCTAAGACTCGGAAAGCGGTGTCACCGAACACAGTGGTGCGAGGCCCTCGGCACTCATCACATGCGGCTGTACCCACCGCACGAAGCTAAGAACCGGCCAAGGCGGGCTTGCACCGTTGGCGGGGTTCCGCTCTAGCGAGCTACAAACTAGGCTTATGCGCCGATGTGGTAGCTACATCCACATCATTTGCCGGGGAAGCAATGTACGTTATTCTTCGCTCTACTCGACCGGTGGGCACAAAGTACGTTATGTCGCTCTCTCGACCCTGCGGATGATGACAAACCCTACTACGCTATCTAAGAATACCGAGTAAATCAATGATTCTGGCTAGCAAGCAATGACCGACATCAATCACGTTTACCTAGCATGATACTACAACTTAAGCGGGAATCACAAGCATTTGGAAGAACAAACCTAGCATGGCACTAACATGTAAAATCAACAAACATGCTAGCAAGAGATCAAACAAAGCCGCCTATCACTATCATGCTCATAACAATCAAGCAAACATACAAGGCACAATCGAGATATATCGCAGGGGTCCACACAACCACGGTAAGAAATCCTTACGGGAGAAGCGAGAAAATAATCACAAATCAACCAAGCAATCCTCGAGCCTCTAATCGAACCCAAACAACCTAAACATAAAATAAAGCGACCCAAATCAAATACATAAAAAAACAGCCCAAATAAATCCCTAAACAAAGACAAATAAATCGGGGCCCAACGAAGAAAAGACTGGGAAATACCATCCGAGAAGCCACAAGGCTCAAGGCCACTTGACACACACAGGCAGGTAGTGGGCGCAGAAGAGCAAACTGGCCTGGCTGGGCACAGCGCGCTGGGAGGGCGCAGGCGGGGTGGGCGTGGCCTTGCGCGCGGGCTGGCTGAAGGCGAGGCAAGCGCGCGCACGGGCGCGAGCTCGAGCTCGGGTGGGCGGCGACACACACGGCGCGGCTTGGCAGAGGAGGCGGCGCGCGACGCGGCGAAGCGCGAGGCGACGCGACGCGATGGGCTCGGGAGCACTCGAGAAGGCACGGCGACCTATAGGGGCGGCGACTCGGTGCGGCGAGGGCTCGGGCGACTCGACACGGACTGGGCAACACGGAGGCGGTGCAGGCGTCTGATCTGGGCTCGGCGCGACTAGGGCGAGGCGATGCAGATCTGGACTCGGCGCGACCAAGGCGACACGAAGATGGCACAGGCGATGCGATCTGGGCTCGGCGTGACTAGGGCAAGAAGGCGATGCGATCGGGCGCTGGGGTGGCTCGACAGCGCGGCATGGGTGAGTAGGCGGCTGGAGGCGGGCGCGGCTAGGGCTGGACATGGGCGACTAGGGCTGGGCATGGTGTGCGCCAAGGGAAATTTGCTCGGGTGGAGGAGAGAGAAAAGGGAGAGAAAAAAGGAAATTTAGGGATTTTGGAAAATAAAAGGAAAAAAATAAAAGGAAAAAGGGAATTAAAAGGAAAAATGGGATTTTATCCTCCTTTCCATCTTTAACCAATTTAATTAAGTCTTAAAGTCGTTAAATCCCATTTCCCGGCTTCCTCCTTCGAGACCCGGCTGAAGCAACCTTTCCAAACAATAATTCTCACTTAAACAAACTCCCAAATGAATACCCCAAACATCTCGGGACTCGCAGACACCAACATACAAGCCTCAACAAAGGCAGGAGCTGCCTCGAAGCCCTGAAAAACCACAAATCCTGCCCGGGGAGCAAAAAGACCAAAATACCCCTAAGGGTCAAAACAGCTCTAACGGCCCAACCGAACCACTGAATCTGAACCGGAAGCACCTCGAGAACTGGAATAGAAAACTGGGCCGTTACAATGGACTGTAAGAACCCGACCCAAAACATGGTCCTAAACCTGGGATCTTACTCAGCATGCAAGTTAAATATGATAACAAGCGGTTTAGAGCTTATATTTAAAAACCTTTCAAAACATATGAGAAGGGGGAGCCCTTAAAACATAACCAATTTTCATTTTAAACAATCCAACAAAGTAAAACAACCTGGCCAGTGTTTAATAAAATGTACAATACAATTTAAGCAACGTTTTAAACAATGTTCCCCTAGGACTCTGTCCATCTACATCTTTGAATAAACAATGCAATAAAAAAGACAGTGCTGGCGGTTCCCCATGATCAATCGGCTCCCTCCGCTAGCCCTCCCGGTGTTGTCCCAAGTTACGAAAGATAAATAAGGGTGAGTATAAACATACTCGGTAAGAAATCAACAGGGGTACAATACGATACATCGGTCATCTAGCACCTCAACATGCAAGCAAACGACTATCAACACGGATCATAGCTCAACGAGCTCATAAAACAAGATCTGGAAACATCGGAAGTCTCTTACTTCCGGAATCATCGGAAGTCTCCTACTTCCAGGCCTAATGATTGGTTCTCATAACCAAACAGCTTCCAAGCCGCCACCACCGCCGCCGTGTCTCGCCCACGCCGCCGCCCAACGCCCTGCTGCTTCGCCCCACGACATCGCACGCCCTGCTGACCACTACCGCACCGCACCGAGCCACCGCCAGCCCAGATCGCGTCGAGCAGCCAGCTCGCCCACCGCCGCGCGGCCCATCCTCCACTCCGCACCAGTCGCCCAGCGACGCGGCGTGTAAGCCGCCGCGCCCGCATGCCTCGCACCGCACCGCCCGCGTCTGCGTGCATGCGCTTCGTCCACATCCGCCGCGCCAGCGCTCTGGCTCGCCCCTGCCGCTGCGCGCGGCCAGCGCCAGCGCTCGTCCCTGCCCGCGCTACGGCTGCGCCAGCCAGCGCCGAGAAGCGCCCAGTGCCGCGCCAGCGCGCCCTGCGCCTAGCGGCGCCTGTCCTCTTTGCCGAGACGAGTGCCTTCTCGGTGGGTAAATTCCGAGCCTCCACCCTTTGGACTTTACGCTTTTAGATCTTTGTTTATTAATTAGGATGTTTGATTACTTGTTTAGGTTGCTCGAGTCCACTTAAAAGCTCGAGGGTCGTTATTCGATTCGGGATAATCAACCTCCACTTATTTCCGGTAAGGATTCTTACCGGGGTTGTGTGGACCTCGCGAATAGTTGATAGCACGCTGATTCATTGTAATTATATGAATTTCTAGTGATAGGTTTCATGTTTTCTTTTGATTCATGTTCGTGACATGTTTACATCCCGTTAGTTCCATGCTAGGCATTCCTATCTTGATAGAACCATGCCGCCTATTGTATCTTTGCTAGATCCAAGTTACGGTTAGGCGTGTGATGTATAGTTTAGAGGGCCGTAGAGGTAACTAGTTTGGGGTCCCGCCGGGCAAGACCCGATGGACATCCGGAGGTGTAAGGCCCTATGGGCATCCGAGGGTGTGTAAGGCCCTTTGGGCATCACCGATTCGGAGGTGTAAGGCCCTATGGGCATCCTAGGTGTGTAAGGCCCCTTTGGGCATCACCGGTCTACGGAGGTGTAAGGCCCTATGGGCATCCTAGGTGTGTAAGGGCCTTTGGGCATCACCGATTACGGAGGAGTAAGGCCCTATGGGCATCCTAGGTGTGTAAGGCCCACTGCGCATCACTGATACTGAAGGTGTAAGGCCCGATGTGCATCTTAAGTGTGTAAGGCCCCACTGGGCATCACTGTGTCCTAAGTGTGTAAGGCCCCACTGGGCATCACTGAGTCCTAGATTGTGTAAGGCCGAAGGGCATCCAAGCGTAGGACCTAGGAGTGACTGTTGATGGGAGCCCTTGAATAGGCTCGCCCTAGAAATAGCCCATAGCCTAACCAACGCTTTTTCGCTCTAAGTCTTTGTATGGTTGCGTGTCCATGTGCTAAATGAGATGATTTCGTATTGTACCCGATTGGGGATTCTTCTTGAGTAACTTGTTGCTCACCCTTATTTTCTCGTGGCTTTACACGGGTAACTGGGGACAGAGATTTGGATGGCTAGGAGGAGCGGCTCGATGATCATGGATAGCTGGCTCTGGGTCGCACGTTTCTTTAAATGTTTTCCTTAATGATTTAGCATGTAGTGGGACTTGGGTCCCTAGGAAAAAGCACTTAAACTATTTTATGTTCTCGTACCGTTTTCCTTTGAATTGTTTTAAGAAAGTACTGATCAGTCATTTACGTTTTATTTAATTGAAATCATGGTTTTGTTTTAAAGGTGTTTATTGCAAAGTTTTAAACTTCCGACTCTGAATGATGTTTATATTCTTATTCATGCATGCTAAGCATGGACCTTAGGTTAGAGGCCATTTCTTGGGTCGGGTCCTTACAGTTGGTATCAGAGCCCAGAGTTATAGGTTCTGTAGACTGACCTGCAGTTGTAGGTTGTTTTCCATGATCATCGGCGCTCGCCCGACCATCGGTATGTCCGTAAGTTTAAAGTTAAGGGTTAAGAAATTACAATACCGGTTGCACCTTGCATGTACATGACTTGTTGTTGTAGAGCAGGAAAGAGCGAGTTCGACCCATTGTTGGTTTGGTGTAGATTTTCGGTATGCCATCACTCGTAGAGGGCGGGAGGCTCGAGGCCGACCACCGGGGGGCATTCGTATCGATTCGACACGGGGACCTCGTCCCAAGCCGCGATCTTGAGGTTAGGCCACCATCAGGCCCTTCAAGCGTGTTGCCGGAGAGGGTGTGGGGCAAGCGAGTCTCGAGAGGCTGCAGGAGCCGCTTTTGTGGGGTCTATGAGGGCTCTTGTGGTTGGGTTGCTAGCCGACCAGAGGGCCGAGCAGAGCTGAAACGCAAGCTTTGTTAGCTGCGCGCAGAGGAGGAGTCCCGCGTTCGAGATCTGGCGGTGGCCGAGATGGTTCAGCAGAGAGGGGCTGCAGTGCCACCAAGACCGCCTTGACTCCACAGAGCCAATTGTGAATGAGGCCGTTCTGGCAGAAGGTGCTGAGGATCTAGGCAAGTGGCTGAGGGATTTTGTGAAATGGAAGCCGGAGAAGTTTAGCGCCCCTGGGGAACCATTGGTAGCTGCCACGTGGATTGCTGAGTTAGAATATACGTTTATGGTAATGGAGTGTTTCGAGGTGCAATGAGCTCGATGTGCGGCTCACGTATTAGCTGGGTATGACTGCGACTAAGTGGTGGTGGGATTCCACCTTAAGTGAGAGACCGGCCGGATCTCCACCTGCCACCTGGGAGTTCTTCAAGGCTGAGTTCAAGGCAAAATTTATCAGCGAAGAAGCCCAAGAGAAGATGATTGAGCTGTTTTCAAACCTTAAGCAGGGGTCTGACTCGATCGAGGTGTACGAAAAGAAGTTCTCAGAGTATGGATACTTCGCGCCACAGTTGATTTCTACCCCGGAACTGAAGATCAGGAAGTTTATTGCGGGATTGAGACAGGGAGTGTCTCAGGATGTTAGGGCACAGGCCCCAGAAACTTTTGCCAAGGCAATGATGCTGGCAACGATTTATGATGGGAAGTATCCTCGGAGCGAGTTGTTAGTACCGTAGTGTCTAAGGCCCAGTGTACTCGGGCGAGAGCGCAAGTTTGACTCGAGGAGCATGTACGGGGCGGCGGCGCCTGTGGTTCTTATCATGGCGAGACCAAGATCGAGGCCGAATCGTGATCGGCCTCGCCAACAGGCGTAGGGAGGCCGCCACCGATTGTAGATCCTGCGGGAAGCAGCATTGGGGACCCTGTGGTGGTAACCATAGAGCTTGTTTCAACTGTGGAAAGGAAGGGCATCGGGCACGGCTTCGCACCCGAGAAGGCGGTGGTGGCACAACCCAGCTTCAAAGCAGCGAGGAAGAGTATATGCTACGACTCGCCAGAGGTGAGAGAGCGGACCGCGAGCAAGGTGCACGCTCCTAGTTCTTGATCACCTCGCCTTTGTGTTGTTTGATTCGGGTTCCACCCATTCGTTTGTTTCGCTATTTTTGCTTGAGCTTGCTTGCATGAATTTAGAGCCTCTAGGTTTTGAGTTGTCTGTCGCTACTCCTCGGGAACTAGTATCTTTGGCTAGCTTTGGTTGTAAGGATGCCGTGCTCGTTCTTGTCGGGCTGTTGGTTAAGCAAGTTTTGCTAGTTGGTCCTTGCCCTGGTTAGACTTGAGTTGGAACCGAACAAGAGTAGTAGTGGCAAGCGCGCGATTTCGATCGTTTTGGCTAAGAAAGTCGTTCGGATCCTTACCTGGGGCGAGAAGGTATGTTGAGGTTGTTGCTTTGAGTAGGAGGATGACGCCTCCGTAGCGCTTCCGGTTCCCTTGGTTTCCAAGTTGGAGTTGGCCAGCGTAGTTGAGATCTTTGGAGAGGGTTGTGCCGCGTGGCGGTTGTTTGTTAGATCGTTGTCGACCGTGTGTGTCGGAGGGTGATCGAGAGGATCTCTAGTTGTGGAGAGCCTCTCGAGCTCGATTAGACCGAGCGGTGTTCCTTGGGTGAGTTGCTTGCAGATTTGGCGATCTAGCAAGCTAGTGCTTGTTTGGTTTTGGAGGCTAGTTGGTGCTTGGTGTTGACCAAGATTTGGTTCTCTTGATGTTTCAAGAGCTTGCTCGGTTCGAGCGAGCAGGGCGTTGCCTCGAGGATTTGTTCCTAGTCCGGTTGTTTTGGGAGTTGATTCCTCCCTCGGTGGTTGAGTAAGTTCGGCTAGTTACGGATTGGTGGTCCAATCGGTTGAGTTTCTTGCAGGTGTTGATTCCAAGAGAGTTGGTTGATGTTGCCCTTGGGTTTGAGCAAGTCGGCGTGTGTGATGTTCGTTGCCCTTTGGAGTTTTGCTTGCCGGGAAATCGTTCCCGTTGAGGAGTCGGCGTAGCTCTGTGTTGTGTAGTTGATCGAGTAGCGCAGTTGGTTAGCCCAACGAGAGGGTCCCCGCATTGTGTTGTTAGCAAGCGAAAAGTTGTTTGTCCCGCAAGAGCGGTGGCGGCCGATTTAAGAGTTGAGCTTGAGTTGAGTTTCTCACGAGCAAGGCCTTCTCGGGCTTTGTTTCTAGTTGTTGAGCTTTCGCAATTGGCGAATAGTGAGCCTCGATTGAGTGTGTTGGCACAGAGGTGCCGTGGCATTGGTTGGTTAGCCTTTGGGGTGCATTTTCCTCAAGTCTGTTGTGAGTTCTTTGGTAGCCACTGTGAGGGTTTGGTCCTTGCTGCGAGATTTTCCATAAGAGGAATGTTGGGTGTTTCCTTGCACGGCAATGTTCTCTTTGGCGAGTTGCTAGTAGGTTTGCATGGAAAAGTTTGTGTTCGGCCGTTGTGAGGCTCCGGTTGTTGGCTTGGCCGAGTGGAGCTGTGCACGGGTTTTTGGCCATTTAGGGTTGGCCGTAGTGAAGTTTCAGCTTGTGCTAGTGGGAAAAGTTTGCCTTTTGGATCAATCGCGATTGGTGGTTCGATTGTTTTTCGTTAAGGCTTTAGGCAAGCCTTGTGGTTCATTTGGTCTCTTGTGAAGAAAGAGTAGGCCGTTTGATTTACGGAACCCGAGGGGTTCAGATTGTTTGCTTGACTTGGCGTTGTGTTGAGGCGATCTGCATTATCGATTGTAGGGCATTCAGAGAAGTTACGCCGGTGCGTGGCGTTGAGTATTGGAGCTTGTGCCCGACCGCGGCTTTCTTTGAGAGTAACACCGTTGAGGGGTGTTCCGTGTTGGTTTAGCGGGGTTTTGTTTGAGCCCCAAGTTTGTAGGGCTTTTCGAGATCCTTGAGCGGATTGGAGCAGTGGTTAGCTTTGCCCGTCTTTGACAATGAGTGCAAGTTTTGTGTTCCTCGTCTCTTTGTTGAGATAGTATGTGGCGATCATCGAGAGCATTGTGGCTTTGAGCCTTTGAGAACCCAAGAGGGTTTGGTTATCGAGAGAAGGGCTAGTGTTGTTTTAGCCGAGAAGTTCAGATTGGCTAAGAATCGGTGGAGTATTCATAGAAATTTGTTTCGTTTTAGGACTTTCGAGGACGAAAGTCTTAAAAGGAGGGAGTATTGTAACGGCCCGATTTTCTATTCAGTTCTCGAGGTGCTTAGGTTGATTGATGGTTCGGTTGGGCCGTTAGAGCTCATTTTGACCCTTAGGGGTATTTTGGTCTTTTGCTCCCCAGGCAGGATTTGTGGTTTTTCGGGGCTTGAGGCGCTCCGCCTTTGTTGAGGCTTGTATGTTGGTGTCTGCGAGTCCCGAGATGTTTGGGGTATTCGTTTGGGAGTTCGGTTGTGATTTGGGTTTTGGGCAAAGTGATCGTTGTTTGGGTGTTTCCTTTGGGATTCGAGCCCAGGCCCTTAGAGATGATTTGGGAGTTTGTTTAAGTGAGAGTTATTGTTTGGAAAAGGTTGCTTCAGTAGGGTCTCGAACGAGGGAAGCGGAAATGGGATTTAAGGACTTTAAGACTTATTTAAATTGGTTAAAGGTGGAAAGGAGGATAAAATCCCATTTTTCCTTTTAATTCCCTTTTTCCTTTTATTTTTCCCTTTTATTTTCCAAAATCCCCAAATTTCCTTTTTCTCTCCCTTTTCTCTCTCCTCCAGCCCGAGCAGCCCCTTGGCGCACCATGCCCAGCCCTAGTCGCCCATGTCGACCCTAGCCGCGCCTCGCGCCCAGCCGCCCAACTCACCCATGCATGCGCGCGTCGAAGCCACCCGGCGCCGATTGCATCGCCCTCGCCCTAGTCGCGCGAGCCCAGATCTGCATCGCCCGCACCGCCTCTCGTGTCGCCCAGTCCGTGTCGAGTCGCCCGAGCACGGCGCGCACCGAGTCTCTCACCCCGTAGGTCGTCGTGCCTTCCCGGCGCCCCGAGCCCATCGCGTCGCGTCGCCTCGCCTGCCGCGCGCGCTGTCGCGCCAAATCCTCCGCCAAGCCGCGCGCAGTGTGTCATCGCCCGGCCGAGCTCGAGCCGCGCCCGGCGCGCCTTGCCTCGCCCAGCGCGCGCCGTGCTGTGCAGCGCCCACGCCTGCGCCCGGTGCCAGGCGCTTTGTGCCAGCGCCCGGCCAGTTTGCTCTTCTGCGCCCGGCACTGCTGTTGTGTCTTTGGTTGGCTTGAGCCTTGTGGCTTCTCGGATGGTATTTCCGAGTCTTTTCTTCGTTGGGCCCCGATTTGTTGGTTTCTTTGTTTAGGGATTTATTTGGGCTGTTTTATGTATTTGATTTGAAATTTGCTTTATTTTATGTTTAGGTTGTTTGGGTTCGATTAGAGGCTCGAGGATTGCTTGGTTGATTTGTGATTATTTTTTCGCTTGTCCCGGTAAGGATTTCTTACCGTGGTTGTGTGGACCTGCGATATATCTCGATTGTGCCTTGTATGTTTTTTTGATTGTTATGAGCATGATAGTGATAGGCGACTTTGTTTGATCTCTTGCTAGCATGTTTGTTGATTTTACATGTTAGTGCCATGCTAGGTTTGTTCTTCCGGCATGCTTGTGATTCTGTTTAAGTTGTAGTATCATGCTAGGTAAACGTGATTGATGTCGGTCATTGCTTGCTAGCCTGGAATCATTGATTTACTCGGTATTCTTAGATAGCGTAGTAGGGTTTGTCATCATCCGCAGTGCCGAGAGCGGACATAACGTACTTTGTCCCCACCGGTCGGGAGTAGAGCGAAGCATAACGTACATTGCTTCCCCGCGTACTGATGTGGATGTAGCTACCACATCGGCATAAGCCTAGTTTGTAGCTGCGCTAGAGCGGAACCCGCCAGCGGTGCAAGCACGCGCCTTGGCGGTTCTTAGCTTCAGTGCGTGGTACAGTGCCGCACAGATGAGTGCCGAGGGCCTCGCACTCACTGAATTTAGTGACACCGTTTCCGAGTCTTAGGCATGCGCACTGCCCGCGTAGTTTGCACTTAGGCCCCGCATTTACGCCGGTTGCGAAGAGAGCATGCGGTGCGCGCAAGACACGCGTTAGTAGCCGGTTCGGAGAGCTCCCGGGCTAATGTTCGTGAGTACACCCGATTCCTTCGAGTTTAGAGCGATCTGCGGGTACTCTCCGATAGTCAGATTGTTAGCGAGGGTAAGAGGCCCCGAGGACACCCATTGGGATTGGCTTTTGAGCTAATTAATTGGTCGATGGAGAAAGAGCCTCGAGGGTGTCGGACATCTTGGGATCGGTTTTTGGTGATCAATTGGCCGAGGAGAAAGAACCTCGGAGATGTCCGGGATTGGTTATGAGAACCAATCATTAGGCGGAAGTAGGAGACTTCCGATGATTCCGGAAGTAAGAGACTTCCGATGTTTCAGATCTTGTTTTATGAGCTCGTTGAGCTATGATGCGTGTTGATAGTCGTTTGCTCGCATGTTGAGGTGCTAGATGGTGATGTATCGTATTGTACCCCGGTTGGGGAGTCTTCTTGAGTATGTTTATACTCACCTTTATTTATCTTTCGAGGTAACTTGGGACAACACCGGGAGGGCTAGCGAAGGTAGGTGATTGATCATGGGGGAACCGGCACTCTGTCTTTTATTATTGCATTGTTTATTCGGCATGTAGATGGACAGAGTCCTAGGGAACATTGTTTAAAAGCGTTGCTTAAATTGTATTGTACATTTTATTAAACACTCGGCAAAGTTGTTTTACTTTGTTGGATTGTTTAAAATGAAAATTGTTGGTTATGTTTTAAGGGCTCCCCCTTCTCATATGTTTTGAAAGGTTTTTAAATATAAGCTCTAAACCGCTTGTTATCATATTTAACTTGCATCTTGAGTAAGATCGTGTTTAGGACCTTGTTTTGGGTCGGGTTCTTATAGTTGGTATCGAGCACGAGTCATAGATTCTCGTAGACTAACTGCTTTGTAGGTTGTTGTTCCCATAATCATCGGCACTCCACGACCGCTTGGTTTGTGCGAGTTCAATTAAGTTAAGGGGTAAGAATTTACAATACTTTTCTTCTAGCTTTTATGCATGTGTAGAGTTGTGGAGCGGAGACGATCGAGTTACGACTCGTTATTGGTTTGGGCTTAGAGAGCCATCATGCCAACTTCGCGCGGTGCGAAAGCGGTTTGTTGAGCGGTGAGAGCCCCGGTGTGGGCCAAGCATTTATGCTTTGTGCAGATCGCCGGTGTGTCGATCGCACTCAGAGGAGCGCAGAGATTAGACTCCCGCCAGGCCATTTGTGGCCCGATTGTTGGTGTCTCCCCTAGTGAGAGGTGGAGGTGCCTTGTGCGGTCGCCAGTGTGTGATCACACTCAGAGGAGCGGGACGCTTGGCATGTCCGCGAGGAGTCGGGACCGATCGTGTTGATGTGAAGGCGCGTCCGGGGTTGTTAGGCCCGTGAGGCCAAAGTTGGCCCTGGCGATTAAGTTGCCTAGAGGAGGGGGTAGAGGCTAGCTCGCCTCGAGTTTGACTCCTTGAGCGAGTGTGCTCCGGCCATGTGAGATTTGATGGCGAGTCTTTAGCTATCGAGAGAGCAAAGACCAGCGCGATTTGTAAGCGTAGCGAGGAGTCCGGGCATAGATAGCCCGGTGTGAGTTTGTTTCAGCATTTTCCCCAGTAGCTCGTAGCCCCGAGAGGTTCCCGGGAGGGCTTGATCGGCAGAGTTTATGCGATTGAGTTTGTTGGCGTTGATGGAGCGCCCATTTGGCAAGTGGATGCCTGTAGAGCTTGATGTATTAGAAAGTCCCTCGCTAGTAGTAAAGCGGTTGGGCGAGTTTGAGTTTAGCATCCGTGTGTTGGGATGCCCCTGGCATTCAGAGGCCGAGGTGTACCGTTCCGTCTTTGTTTGAGTACGAGTGAGTTGGTGGTGGTAGTCCCTTGAGAGAGGGGACTAGCGAGTCTCCACCGATCGCCCGATTGATTGGCAAGTTGCCGTGTTAGTGGCTTGAGGCGGATGTAGAGACATCTGTGCCCCCTTGCAAGCATGCCGTCGTTGTGCGGCCAGTTCTTTTAGTGCCCTCGTAGCGTGGTGTAGTGTGGAGTTTGCTTGCCGTGGTTTTATTCATCCGTGGATTTGGCGGGCTAGTAGAGTGGAACACTCTTTTATTTGGATGTTCCCAGTGTGGAACTAGTTGTTGCCACCCGAGGAGTTGGCTCGAGCTTTTGTTGAGCATCGAGTGGGATGCGAGGAGTAGGCCGTGGCAAGCAAGTCTGTTGGTCGAGATGCGAGAGATTAGTTGCTCGAGTGTTTGGACTCTGTCTTTGAGTGCCATTGCCCCGTCACTTGGAGAGTGACTTTCCCTATTCTCGAGAGGGGCATAAAGCTCGTTTGAGGCTGATTCGTGTTGTAATGGATGTAGTGTCTCTGTTGGCACCAAGCTTTGAGAGGAGGCCTAGATTCGGGCCGGTTGGCACTTTTAGTGCAGGTGGTTCCATGGCTGCCTGCAGTATAGCATCCCCGCTTGTCTTGTACCCTTTTCCGAGGTTGCACTGTTTGGGTTGCTTAAGAGATCTAGCTCGGTGGTAGTGGAGAGGACTACAAGTTTGAGGTTTTCGAGGGAAAGTAAGAGCTGTTCGGGATCTCACGAGAGTTGGGTGTGAAGGATGTTATAGGTCGCTAAGAGCTAGCGCGTTCGAGTTCTCGCGCTGTGTTGTGAGCCTGTGAGAGCCGGCTTGATGGTAGCATGATTCGGCTACCCTTTGAGTTGCCCTAGTATGGTTAGTGTTGGCATCGTGGATGCGTGGTTGATCGATGTTAGAGCCATGAGTTGGATGGCTGATCGAGCACGCGTTTGGTGAGCACATTGTTTTGAGGAATGTTAGCTTGGTGTGGTTTTTCGCATGTAAGAGTAAGTTGGCCAATGTGGCTTTTCGTGGTGAGTTGGCCCCGAGTGGGTTTGAACTCTTATTGCTCCCTTGTTTGTTGTGGCTCTGTTTGGAGGCAAAAGTTGCCCCAATGTGAGAGCCCTTGTTGGCTTTGGATCTTAAGGGATCAAGTTGGAGTTGTACTCCCGGTGCACTTTTGCGTAGCTCGTTCCGTGGTTTATGTTTGGAAAACCACGAGAGGTTCGTGTTGAGGAGCCAGTGCTCGATCTTTGAGGTGTCAAGGCTTTAGTTCTTGGCAAGTGCCTAGCTTTGGTTGTAAGGATGCCGTGCTCGTTCTGTCGGGTGTTGTTGGTTAAGCAAGTTTTGCTAGTTGGTCCTTGCCCTGGTTAGACTTGATTGGAGGCTTGAACAACAAGAGCGATAGTGGCAAAGCGCGCGATTTACGATCGTTTTGGCTAAGAAAGTCGTTCGGATCCTTACATTGGGCGAGAAGGTATGTTGAGGTTGTTGCTTTGAGTAGGAGGATGGCGCCTCTGTAGCGCGCTCCGGTTCCCTTGGTTCCCAAGTTGGAGTTGGCCGGCGTAGTTGAGATGATGGAGAGGGTTGTGCTGCGTGAGCCGGTTGTTTGTTAGATCGTTGTTGACCGTGTGTGTCGGAGGGTGATCAGAGGATCTCTAGTTGTGGAGAGCCTCCAGAGCTCGATTAGACCTGTGCGGTGTTCTTGGGTGAGTTGCTTGCGATTTGGCGATCTAGCAAGCTAGTGCTTGTTTGGTTTTGGAGGCTAGTTGGTGCTTGGTGTTGACCAAGATTTGGTTCTCTTGATGTTTCAAGAGCTTGCTCGGTTCGAGCCAGAGGGCGTTGCTTTGAGGATTTGTTCCTAGTCTGGTTGTTTTGGGAGTTGATTCCTCCCTCGGTGGTTGAGTAAGTTAGGCTAGTTCTGGATTGGTTGTCCAATCAGTTGAGTTTCCCTTGGGTGTTGCTTCCAAGAGAGTTGGTTGATGTTGCCCTTGGGTTTGAGCAAGTCGTGAGCGTGTGTGATGTTCGCCGCCCTTTGGAGTTTTGCTTGTCGGGAAATCGTTCCCGTTGAGAGTCAGCGTAGCTCTGAGTTGTGTAGTTGATAAGAGTAGCGCAGATGGTTAGCCCAACGAGAGGGTCCCTGCATTGTGTTGTTAGCAAGCGAAAAGTTGTTTGTACCCGCAAGAGCGGTGGCCAGCCAGTTTAAGAGTTGAGCTTGAGTTGAGTTTCTACTGAGCAAGGGTTCTCGGGCTTTGTTTCTAGTTGTTGAGCTTTCGCAATTGGCGAATAGCCGAGCCTCAGTTGAGTGTGTTGGCACAGAGGTGCCGTGGCATTGGTTGGTTAGCCTTTGGGCTGTTTTCCTCAAGCCGTTGTGAGTTCTTTGGTAGCCCTGTGAGGGTTTGGTCCTTCTTGCCGAGATTTTCCATAAGAGGAATGTTGGGTGTTTCCTTGCACTGGCAATGTTCTCTTTGGCGATTGCTAGTAGGTTTGCATGGAAAAGTTTGTGTTCGGCCGTTGTGAGGCTCCGTTGTTGGCTTGGCCGAGTGGAGCTCTGTGCACTCGGTTTTTGGCCATTTAGGGTTGGCGAAGTGAAGTTTCACTTGTGCTAGTGGGAAAAGTTTGCCTTTTGGATCAATCGCCGATTGGTGGTTCGATTGTTTTTCGTTAAGGCTTTAGGCAAGCCTTGTGGTTCGCTGGTCTCTTGTGAAGAAAGAGTAGGCCGTTTGATTCTACGGAACCGAGGGGTTCAGGTTGTTTGGCCACTTGGCGTTGTGTTGAGGCGATCTGTTATCGATTGTGGGCATTCAGAGAAGTTACGCCCGGTGCGTGGCGTTGAGTATTGGAGCTTGTGCCCGATCGCGGTTCTTCACGAGAAGTAACACCGTTGAGGGGTGTTCCGTGTTGGTTTAGCGGGGTTTGGTTTGAGCCCCAAGTTTGTAGGGCTTTGAGATCCTTGAGCGGATTGGAGCAAAGTGGTTAGCTTTGCCCCGTCTTTGACAAAGATTGCAAGTTTTGTGTTCCTCGTCTCTTTGTTGAGATAGTATGTAAGTGATCGAGAGCATTGTGGCTTTGAGCCTTTGAGAACCCAAGAGGGTTTGGTTATCGAGAGAAGGGCTAGTGTTGTTTTAGCCGAGAAGTTCGGTTGGCTAAGAATCGGTGGAGTATTCATAGAGAGTCATTTCGTTTTAGGACTTTCGAGGACGAAAGTCTTAAAAGGAGGGAGTATTGTAACGGCCCGATTTTCTATTCCAGTTCTCGAGGTGCTTAGGTTGATTCGATGGTTGGTTGGGCCGTTAGAGTATTTTGACCCTTAGGGGTATTTTGGTCTTTTGCTCCCGGGCGGGATTTGTGGTTTTTCGGGGCTTCGAGGCAGCTCCCGCTTTGTTGAGGCTTGTATGTTGGTGTCTCATGAGTCCCGAGATGTTTGGGGTATTCGTTTGGGAGTTCGGTTGTGATTTGGGTTTTGGGCAAAGTGATCGTTGTTTGGGTGTTTCCTTTGGGATTCGAGCCCAGGCCCTTAGAGATGATTTGGGAGTTTGTTTAAGTGAGAGTTATTGTTTGGAAAAGGTTGCTTCAGCCGGGTCTCGAACGAGGAAGCCGGGAAATGGGATTTAAGGACTTTAAGACTTATTTAAATTGGTTAAAGGTGGAAAGGAGGATAAAATCCCATTTTTCCTTTTAATTCCCTTTTTCCTTTTATTTTTCCCTTTTATTTTCCAAAATCCCCAAATTTCCTTTTTCTCTCCCTTTTCTCTCTCCTCCAGCCCGAGCAGCCCCTTGGCCGCACCATGCCCAGCCCTAGTCGCCCATGTCCAGCCCTAGCCGCGCCCTCGCTCCAGGCCGCCCAACTCACCCATGCCGCGCCGTGCCGAGCCACCCCAGCGCCCGATTGCATCGCCCTCGCCCTAGTCGCGCCGAGCCCAGATCTGCATCGCCCAGACCGTCTCTGTGTCGCCCAGGTCCGTGTCGAGTCGCCCGAGCCCGGCCGCACCGAGTCTCTCACCCCTGTAGGTCGTCGTGCCTTCCCGAGCGCCCCCGAGCCCATCGCGTCGCGTCGCCTCGCGCGCGCGCGCTGCGCAAATCCTCCGCCAAGCCGCGCCGTGTGTCATCGCCACCGAGCTCGAGCTCGCGCCCGTGCGCTGCTGCCTCGCGCCCAGCGCCGTGCTGTGCAGCGCCCCGCCGCGCCCGGTGCCCAGCGCTGTGCCCAGCGCCCAGCGCCGGTGCTCTCTGCGCGCCAACTACTGTTGTGGTGTTGGTTGGCCCGAGCCTTGTGGCTTCTCGGATGGTATTTCCCGAGTCTTTTCTTCGTTGGGCCCCGATTTGTTGGTCTTCTTTGTTTAGGGATTTATTTGGGCTGTTTTATGTATTTGATTTGGATTTGCTTTATTTTATGTTTAGGTTGTTTGGGTTCGATTAGAGGCTCGAGGATTGCTTGGTTGATTTGTGATTATTTTCGCTTGTCCCGGTAAGGATTTCTTTACCGTGGTTGTGTGGACCTGCGATATATCTCGATTGTGCCTTGTATGTTTCTTTGATTGTTATGAGCATGATAGTGATAGGCAACTTTGTTTGATCTCTTGCTAGCATGTTTGTTGATTTTACATGTTAGTGCCATGCTAGGTTTGTTCTTCCAAAGCATGCTTGTGATTCTGTTTAAGTTGTAGTATCATGCTAGGTAAACGTGATTGATGTCGGTCATTGCTTGCTAGCCAGAATCATTGATTTACTCGGTATTCTTAGATAGAGTAGTAGGGTTTGTCATCATCCGAGGCCGAGCGGACATAACGTACTTTGTCCCCACCGGTCGGGAGTAGAGCGAAGCATAACGTACATTGCTTCCCCGGCGCCGATGTGGATGTAGCTACCACATCGGCATAAGCCTAGTTTGTAGCTGCTAGAGCGAAACCACGCCAGCGGTGCAAGCCCGCCTTGGCCGGTTCTTAGCTTCGTGTCGGTGGTACACAGGCTACGGATGAGTGCCGAGGGCCTCGCACCATCGTGTTCGGTGACACCGTTTCGAGTCTTAGGCATGCGTACCGACCGCGCGTAGTTTGCCCCTTAGGCCCCGCATTTACGCCGGTTGCAAATGAGCATGCGGTGTGCGCGCAAGCACACGCGTTAGTCGCCGATTCGGAGAGCTCCCGGGCTAATGTTCGTGAGTACACCGCTTCCTTCGGCTTTAGAGCGATGCGGGTACTCTCCCGATAGTCCAGATTGTTAGCGAGGGTAAGAGGCCCTTGAGGACACCCATTGGGATTGGCTTTTGAGCTGGTCATATGGTCGAGGGAGAAAGACCCTCGAGGGTGTCGGACATCTTGGGATCGGTTTTTGAGCTGATCAATTGGCCGATGGAGAAAGACCCTCGGAGATGTCCCGGGATTGGTTATGAGAACCAATCATTAGGCCGGAAGTAGGAGACTTCCGATGTTTCCAGATCTTGTTTTATGAGCTCGTTGAGCTATGATCTGTGTTGATAGCTGTTTGCTCGCATGTTGAGGTGCTAGATGACTGATGTATCGTATTGTACCCCGGTTGGGGATTCTTACTGAGTATGTTTATACTCACCCTTATTTATCTTTCAGGTAACTTGGGACAACACCGGGAGGGCTAGCGGAGGAGCCGATTGATCATGGGGAACCGCCGGCACTCTGTCTTTTATTATTGCATTGTTTATTCAAAGCATGTAGATGGACAGAGTCCTAGGGAACATTGTTTAAAACGTTGCTTAAATTGTATTGTACATTTTATTAAACATCGGCAAAGTTGTTTTACTTTGTTGGATTGTTTAAAATGAAAATTGTTGGTTATGTTTTAAGGGCTCCCCCTTCTCATATGTTTTGAAAGGTTTTTAAATATAAGCTCTAAACCGCTTGTTATCATATTTAACTTGCATGCTGAGTAAGATCCCAGGTTTAGGACCTTGTTTTGGGTCGGGTTCTTACAAGGTTACCCTCATTGTGTTAGCTATGAGCGGCTTTGATGTGATCCTCGGCATGGATTGGTTAGCTGATAACCACGCTATGATTGACTGTCGTTGTAAGGAGGTGGTGTTCAGGCTGCCAGGTAGGCCTACCTTTAAATTTCGAGGCACCCAGAGTGGGGTGTGTCCGCCGGTGATTTCGGCAGTTAAAGCTCACCGTTTGTTAGCTCGAGGAGCTTGGGGTTTCTTAGCTAAGTTGACTGGGGAGAACCGTGACCCACTATCTGTCGAGCAGGTGCCCATAGTGCAAGAGTTTGCAGATGTTTTTCCCGAAGAGTTGCCTGGCCTGCCGCCGAAGAGGGAGGTGGACTTCTCAATAGAGCTTGAGCCGGGGACTCGCCCTATCTCGAAAGCTCCTTATCGCATGGCGCCAGCAGAGCTGAAAGAGTTAAAAGAACAGCTGCGGGAGATGCTTGACAGAGGATTTATTAGGCCGAGTGTGTCCTCATGGGGAGCACCGTCTTTGTTTGTTAAAAAAAGGATGGCTCGATGCGTCTATGCATCGATTATGTGGAACTGAACAAGGTAACCATTAAGAACAAGTACCCGCTGCCTCGTATCGATGACCTGTTTGACCAGCTCCAGGGAGCTTGTGTGTTTTCAAAGATTGACTTGAGGTCGGGCTACCACCAGTTGAGGATTCGGGATGCAGATATTCCCAAGACAGCGTTCAGGTCAAGGTATGGGCATTATGAGTTCGTAGTCATGTCTTTCGGACTGACAAACGCCCCAGCTGCATTCATGGACATGATGGACAGAGTGTTCAAGGCGTTCTTGGACCGCTTTGTCATCGTGTTCATAGATGACATTCTTGTGTACTCTAAGTGTAAGGAGGACCATGCCTCGCACCAAAGGCAGATCTTGGCAGCCTTGCGCGAGAACAAGCTCTACGCAAAGTTCTCAAAGTGTGACTTTTGGCTCGAGGAGGTAGCATTTCTGGGACACGTTGTGTCTAAGGAGGAGTGGTCAGAGACCCTTCGAAGGTAGAGGCCGTTAGTTCGTGGGCCAGACCGACGACTGTGACGGAGATTCGTAGCTTCCTGGGTCTAGCCGGATATTACCGACGCTTCGTTCAAAATTTTTCCGCTATAGTCGGCCCGCTTACTCGATTGACGAGGAAGGGTGTTGATTTCGTTTGGGATAGGAAGTGCGATGAGAGTTTTGCTAAGCTAAAGAGCAGTTTGACGTCTGCCCCGGTGTTGGCGGTCCCGGAGGGAACTGGGGGTTTCGTAGTGTACAGTGATGCCAGCAAGTTTGGTTTGGGATGCGTTCGATGCAACACGGTAAGGTGATAGCGTGACGCGCTTCGTGCGATTGAAACCGCACGAGCAGAATTACCCAACTCATGATATGGAGTTGGCAGCGGTCGTCTTTGCACTTAAGATTTGGAGGCACTACTTGTATGGGGAGAAGATTCAGATTTTCTCGGATCACCAAAGCCTTAAGTATTTCTTCACTCAGAAGGACCTGAACATGAGACAGAGGAGGTGGTTGGAGCTCGTGAAGGATTACGACTGTGAGATCTTGTATCACCCTGGAAAAGCAAATGTTGTGGTGATGCACTAAGTAGAAAGGCCTCGCATCGGCAACATTGGCAAACCCCAAGAGTATCATCGGGGAAGGATCTCGAGAGAGGCGGAAATAGCAGATGTTGTTAGGGGATGTTACCGCTTGGTAGTAGCTCGATTGACCATCCACCTTCGATAAGGCAAAGAATTATCGACATACAAATTTGAAAGATCCTAAGTTAAAAAGTTTGTATGAGAGGGTTCAGGTGATGGTGACTTCGACTTTGTGATACTTGCGGATGGGGAGTCCGAGATATAAAGGTCGAATTTGTGTGTTCCGGCCCGATGCTGGTGTTCATGACAGAGTTATTGACCGAGGCTCACACCTCGCCTTTTTCTTGGCACCTGTGGGGTAACAAGATGTACCAAGATCTTAAAAGCAGACTTTTTGGTGGATGGGGATGAAGAGGAGATTGCCCAGTTCGTTAGTCGGTGTCTCACTGTCAACAGTGAAGGCGCCAGCAGAAAGCCAGCGAGGTTTGTTGCAACCGCTCGGGTGCCACAGTGGAAGTGGGAGGAGATCACCATGGATTTTATCTCGGGTTTGCCCAGGACTCCTAGAGGATATGCACAGATTTGGGTGGTCGTTGATAGGTTGACTAAGTGTGCCCATTTCATTCCGGGCAGGATAAACTACACCGTGGAGCAGTGGGCACAACTGTTCCTTGAGCAGATAGTGAGGTACCACGGAGTGCCAGTTAAATGTATCTCCGACCGGGATTCCCGTTTTACATCACGGTTTTGGAAGGCCCTTCAGGTAGGTTTGGGCACAGAGTGCAGCTACAGCACAGCTTTCCACCCACAGACCGATGGCCAGACTGAGCGGGTAAATCAGATCTTAGAGGATATGTTGCGAGCCTGCGTGTTGGATTTCCCTGGCAGTTGGGACCAGTACTTGTACTTGATGGAGTTTGCCTACAATAACAGTTTTCAGTCGACCATTCAGATGGCGCCGTTTGAGGCGTTGTATGGTAAGCGCTGCAGATCCCCAGCCTTCTGGGAAGAGGTTGGTGACCGGCAGGTGTTAGGCCCGGAGTTGCTCCAGCTGACCAATGAGGCCGTCCAGAAAATCAAAGCTCGTATGCTGACCGCCCAAAGCAGGCAGAAGAGCTACGCCGATGTTAGGCGTAGGGAGTTGGAGTTTGAGGTTGGCCAGCATGTTTTCCTCAAGGTAGCTCCGATGCGAGGGGTCCTGAGGTTCGGTAAAAAGGGGAAACTGAGCCCCAGGTTTGTTGGACCTTTCGAGGTCCTTGAGAGGATTGGGATTGTGGCCTATCGGTTAGCACTGCCGCCGTCCTTGGCTGCAGTGCATAGTGTGTTCCACGTTTCGATGCTCCGCCAGTATGTGGCAGATCCTTCGCACGTCATAGATTTTGAGCCTTACTGGTTGAACCATGACCTGAGCTTTGAGGAGAAACCCATAAGGGTCCTGGCATTTGAGAAAAAGGTTTTGAGGAACCGGGCCATTGACCTAGTGAAAGTGCAGTGGCGGAATCAGGGAGTTGAGGAAGCTACTTGGGAGTTGGAAGGGGAGATGAGGAGGAGTTACCCAGAGTTGTTTTAGGAGCAGCGACTTCCGGGGACGGAAGTCTTCTAAGGAGGGAGTATTGTAACAGCCCGGTTTTCAGATAAATGTAAAATAAGGTTTCCTTTTATATTTTTTAAGTTTGGGAGGAGCTGTTGGAAGGACTCGAACCCTTGGCCTAAAAAGGGGTTGGGAAGCTTGGGTTTAAATAAGGAAAATAAACGCGTCAGCCGGGGCTCGAAGGGGAGTCTTGGGGAGGTCATAAGAGATTCCCAAGTCTATTTAAGTTAAGTAAGGGAATTATATTTAAAAGAAAAAAAAGAAAAGAGAAAATAAGGAAAAGAAGAAAGAACCCCAAAACCCTAGACTTCTCCTTCACCTCGCTTAAGCCGCCCCACACACCGCCGCCGTGTCTCGCCTAAGCCGCCCCACACCGCCGCCGTGTCTCGCCCACGCCGCGCCCAACGCCTGTTTGCCGCCCCACGACATCGCACGCCCCATCGACCATCTGCCCGCACCGCACCGAGAGCCACCGCCGGCCCGGATCGCGTCGAGCGGCCGGCGCGCCACCGCGCAACAGCCCATCCTCCACTCCGCACCAGTCGCCCGCGCAGACGGCCGTGTAGCCGCTTTTCGCGCCGCAGACGCCGCACCGCACCTCCGCGTCTGCGTGCGTCGTGTGCGCGCGTCGTCCACATCTGCGCGGCCAGCGCGCTGCGCTGCGCCGCTGCCGCGCGCAGCCAGCGCGGCTGGCTGCTCCTCCCAAGCGCTAACGCGCCAAGAAGCCAGCGCCCGATAGCGCCAGATCTGCGGCGCCAGCGCCTGGCGCGCTTTGCGGCGCTGCCCTGCCTTCTTTGCTTCGCCGAGACGAGTGCCTTCTCGGTGGGTAAATTCCCGAGCCTCCACCCTTTGGACTTTCTCGCTTTTAGATGTGTTTATTAATTAGGATGTTTTATTACTTGTTTAGGTTGCTCGAGTCCACTTAAAAGCTCGAGGGTCGTTATTCGATTCGGGATAATCAACCTCCACTTATTTCCGTGTAAGGATTCTTACGGGGTTGTGTGGACCCTGCGAATAGTTGATAGCACGCCGACATTCGTAATTATATGAATTTCTAGTGATAGGTTTCATGTTTTCTTTTGATTCATGTTCGTGACATGTTTACATCCCGTTAGTTCCATGCTAGGCATTCCTATCTTGATAGAACCATGTTGCCTATTGTATGCTGCTAGATCCAAGTTACGGTTAGACGTGTGATGTATAGTTTAGAGGGCCGTAGAGGTAACTAGTTTGGGGTCCCGCTCGGGCAAGACCCGATGAACATCTGGAGGTGTAAGGCTGTAAGAACTCGACCCAAAACATGGTCCTAAACCTGGGATCTTACTCAGCATGCAAGTTAAATATGATAACAAGCGGTTTAGAGCTTATATTTAAAAACCTTTCAAAACATATGAGAAGGGGGAGCCTTTAAAACATAACCAACAATTTTCATTTTAAACAATCCAACAAAGTAAAACAACCTGGCCAGTGTTTAATAAAATGTACAATACAATTTAAGCAACGTTTTAAACAATGTTCCCTAGGACTCTGTCCATCTACATTTGAATAAACAATGCAATAATAAAAGACAGAGTGCGGCGGTTCCCCATGATCAATCGGCTCCCTCCGCTAGCCCTCCCGGTGTTGTCCCAAGTTACGAAAGATAAATAAGGGTGAGTATAAACATACTCAGTAAGAATCCCCAAGGAGGGGTACAATACGATACATCAGTCATCTAGCACCTCAATATGCAAGCAAGCGACTATCAACACAGATCATAGCTCAACGAGCTCATAAAACAAGATCTGGAAACATCGGAAGTCTCTTACTTAGGAATCATCGGAAGTCTCCTACTTAGGCCTAATGATTGGTTCTCATAACCAATCCCGGGACATCTCTCGAGGGTCTTTCTCCATCGGCCAATTGATCACTCAAAACCGATCCCAAGATGTCCGACACCCTCGAGAGGTCTTTCTCCTCGACCATATGACCACTCAAAAGCCAATCCCAATGGGTGTCCTCAAGGGCCTCTTACCCTCGCTAACAACTGGACTATCGGAGAGTACCCGCGATGCCGCTCTAAAGCTGGAAGGAATGGTGTACTCACGAACATTAGCCCGGGAGCTCTCCGGCTGGCGACTAACGCTGCGTGCAAGACACCGCATGCTCATCTCGCAACCGGCGTAAATGCGGGGCCTAAGGGCAAACTACGCGGGTCGCACGCATGCCTAAAGACTCGAAGCGGTGTCACCGAACACGAGTGCGAGGCCCTCGGCACTCATCACATTCACCTGTACCACCGACACGAAGCTAAGAACCGCCAAGGCAGCTTGCACCGCTGGCGTGGTTCCGCTCTAGCAGCTACAAACTAGGCTTATGCCGATGTGGTAGCTACATCCACATCATTTGCCGGGGAAGCAATGTACGTTATGCTTCGCTCTACTCCCGACCGGTGGGGACAAAGTACGTTATGTCCGCTCTGAGCCTCTGGATGATGACAAACCCTACTACTGTAAAGACCCGACCCAAAAGGGGCTCTAAATGGCCTTTACCCCAATGCATGTATTGAAAATAAAAGACATTATGAAAAATACATTTCGGATTCCAAGTAAAAACAGAAACATTCAACAACCAAAACATACATTTCTAAAAGCATACTCTGATCAGAGATTTATTTAAACCATTTAAACAATCCACAAGTACAAATATGCTGGAATCCATAAAACGTAAGAAAACATCCTGGGGCTCTGTGCCCGTCTACATGCATTCAGGGGAAATAACAAAAGTCAAGAGTCATGATAAAATAAAATGGTCAGAGATGACAGCAGGATTCCATGATCACAGCTCCTCCTTCAGCCATCCTGCCTCGCGCCATGGTTACCTGAAAGATAAGTAAGGGTGAGTAACGAATTACTCAGTAAGAATCCCCAACCGGGGTACAATACGATGCACATGGTCATCTAGATGAATGTATGCAGGCTAAGAGTACAAACACAGAATAGAGCACATAGCTTAAGTCCACACTTGGACCTCGGATGCCAACTCAGGGTCTTAGTCCGGAAATAAATCCACCACACAATACGCCTGTGACGAGAAACGAGTCCGGCCTCGGCCTGCATCTCGCCGTCACGAAAGGTGCACTAGCTCAAGATCCCGAGGAGCTCTCCGGCCAGGGCGCTGTAATGAGCGTAAGCGCGCGCTGCGTGCTATCGCAGACTATGGGGGTGCCGGGTCTAGTGGCAAGTCGCCCATGTCCATCCACCACGCCTAACTAAATCTACGGATCGGTGTCAGCGACATAGGGGTGTGAGACACGGACACGTGAACTATGTCACTGAACCACCGCTTTGAGGCTAAGAAAACCGGTCGCGGTAGGCTTACACCGAAGCGGTCCTTGCCCTAACAGTGGCAATCAAGGGCTACGGCCGAACACGGCGAGGACGTGCCGATCGCTCGGGACTAGGCATTGCCAAGTCATCATCCCGACCGCTGGGGTATCGCTTAGACTACCACCCTCACCCAAGATTGCGGGGCCTACCGGTTGGGATAGCTAATCCCTCACGGGGTCCAAGGATCGAGAAGCTGTCTCGAACGTCCTTGCCATAGATGCAAGATACTTTATGCATCGGGCCCGGATGATGCTATCTCTACCGAATTCTAACTGTCTTAACAATCAAGCAAACATTCCAATACGTGCTCGAAAGAATACAGCAGACCTAGCATGGTACTACTGAACAAGAATGAATATGAGCATGCCGAGCGGAACAACCTAGCATGGACTAACATGAAAGAACAACATACGAAGTCATGCGATCCAGAATTGAGATGAGCACCTAAACTATACATGCCGATAATCACAAACAAACATACAACATCAATCACATAGAACATCGCAGGTCCACACAACTCCGGTGAAGAAATCCTTACCTTGGCCGGGAGGCAACTACACACAAAATCCTACGCTGCGATCGATCCCGAGCTAGCTAACGAGAACCTAACAAACACAATAGAAATCACAATCATAGCCCTAAAATATAATAAAACAAGTGAGCTCGGCTGGGGGCACACACACGCACGACGGCGACACGGGGTGAAGTCCGCTGCCTGGCTGGTGCGGCTGGCTGGCGCTGGCGCGGGCTGCCTTGTAGGCGGACACTGTATTTGGAGCACGCAGACGGGCGAAGGCGCGCTGGCGCTGGGCGAAGTGAAGGCCGAGCACGAAGTCGAAGCGTCGCGGGCAAGCGGCTTCGAAGCGAGCGCAGCGCGCGACACGGCGATCTTCGCTGCCGCGCGAACCGGGCGCGCGCGATGGGACGGATCTGGCGGAAATTTGGCTGGTGTGCGACGGCGATGAGGCTGACCGACGCGCGTTCGGGCGTGCTCGCCAGCAGATCTGAACGGCCTTTGGCGCGCGGCGGGCTCATCGTGCGATCGGGCGATGGCTTCCCTCGGTGCGACACTTTGGCGCGGCGATAAGCGATCTGCTAATCCTCGGCCGGATCTCGCAGTGCAATTGCTTTGGTCGAGGGCGCTCGCTGGCGGCAAGCGCGGTGCGACAGCCGTTCGTGCGGGTTGGGCGTCTTTGCTTTCGGCCGGTTGGGCGACGGTGGATCTCTGGCTGGTGCCGGGGCGGATCTCTTGGCTGGGGAGGCTGGCTTGTGCGGCAAAGTGAGGTGTTGGAGAAGAAATGCAAACCTAGCTTCCTTTCTCTTTTAACCAAATACAACAAAACTCCAAAACCCAAGGCTAACCATAAAATGACCCGGAAGGAGCAACAAGAGCTCTCAATAGCTCAACTGGCACGCATCCCCACAAGCTTTCCTGGAGACCCGGGTTCAAAACCCAGCTGCAACACAAATTCCTTTATTTTTACTTTTGCATCAAACCTTGCTCAACCCTTCCACCAAGCCTCACAAACCTACATAAATTCATCCAATATTTTTAGCAACTAGAAAAGACATAAACGGCCCTGACGGCCCGACCAAATTTCCAAAATACCCCTTGGGCATACCTGGAAGACCGGGATGAAAACCTGGGCCGTTACAACTACGCTAAGAATACCGAATAAAACAATGATTCCTGGCTAGCAAGCAATGACCGACATCAATCACGTTTACCTAGCATGATACTACAACTTAAACAGGAATCACAAGCATGCTGGAAGAACAAACCTAGCATGGCACTAACATGTAAAATCAACAAACATGCTAGCAAGAGATCAAACAAAGCTGCCTATCACTATCATGCTCATAACAATCAAGCAAACATACAAGGCACAATCGAGATATATCGCAGGTCCACACAACCACGGTAAGAAATCCTTACAGGACAAGCAGAAAATAATCACAAATCAACCAAGCAATCCTCGAGCCTCTAATCGAACCCAAACAACCTAAACATAAAATAAAGCGAGCCCAATTCAAATACATAAAACAGCCCAAATAAATCCCTAAACAAAGACCAACAAATCGGGGCCCAACGAAGAAAAGACTGGGAAATACCATCCGAGAAGCCACAAGGCTCGGGCCAACCAAAGACACAACAGCGGCCGGGCGCAAGAGAAGTACTGGGTCGGGGCTGGGCACTAGGGCGCAGCGGTGGCGCCGCGCGCAGCAGCACGAGCGCCACTGGCGAGGCAAGGGCGCACGGGCGCGGGCTCGAGCTCTACTGGGCGGCGACGACACCGCGGCTTGGCAGAGGACGGCGAGCGCGGCGCGCAGCGCGCGGCGAGGCGGCGCGACGCGACGGGCTCGGGGGCACTCGGGAAGGCACGACGACCTACGAGGGCGCGGCGACTTCGGTGCGCGCGCAGGGCTCGGGGGACTCGACACGGACACGGGCGACACGGAGACGGTCTGGGAGATGCAGATCTGGGCTCGGCGCGACTAGGGCGAGGGCGATGCAGATCTGGACTCGGCGCGACCAAGGCGACACGAAGATGGCCTGGGCGATGCAGATCTGGGCTCGACGCGACTAGGGCGAGGGCGATGCAGATCTGGACTCGGCGCGACCAAGGCGACACGAAGATGGCCTGGGCGATGCAGATCTGGGCTCGGCGCGACTAGGGTGAGGGCGATGCGATCGGGCGCTGGGGTGGCTCGGCACGGCGCGACATGGGTGAGCTGGGCGGCCTGGAGCGAGGGCGCGGCTAGGGCTGGACATGGGCGACTAGGGCTGGGCATGGTGCGGCCAAGGGACTGCTCGGGCTGGAGGAGAGAGAAAAGGGAGAGAAAAAGGAAATTTGGGGATTTTGGAAAATAAAAGGAAAAAAATAAAAGGAAAAAGGGAATTAAAAGGAAAAAATGGGATTTTATCCTCCTTTCCATCTTTAACCAATTTAAATAAGTCTTAAAGTCCTTAAATCCCATTTCCCGGCTTCCTCCTTCGAGACCCGGCTGAAGCAACCTTTCCAAACAATAATTCTCACTTAAACAAACTCCCAAATGAATACCCCAAACATCTCGGGACTCGCAGACACCAACATACAAGCCTCAACAAAGCGGGAGAGCGCCTCAAGCCTGAAAAACCACAAATCCTGCCCGGGAGCAAAAGACCAAAATACCCCTAAGGGTCAAAAGCAGCTCTAACGGCCCAACCGAACCATGAATCTCAACGGAAGCACCTCGAGAACTGGAATAGAAAATCGGGCCGTTACAATACTCCCTCCTTTTAAGACTTTCGTCCTCGAAAGTCCTAAAACGAAACTTGACTCTATGAATACTCCACCGATTCTTAGCCAACCGAACTTCTCGGCTAAAACAACACTAGCCCTTCTCGATAACCAAACCCTCTTGGGTTCTCAAAGGCTCAAAGCCACAATGCTCTCCACCGCCACATACTATCTCAACAAAGAGACGAGGAACACAAAACTTGCATCTTTGTCAAAGACGGGGCAAAGCTAACCACCGCTCCAATCCGCTCAAGGATCTCAAAGCCCTACAAACTGGGGGTGAGCCAAAACCCCACTAAACCAACACGGAACACCTCTCAACGGTGTTACTCTCTCAAGAAATCGCGGATCGGGCACAAGCTCCAAAACTCAACGTCACGCACTTGGCGTAACTTCTCTCGAATGCCCTACAATCGATTACAAAGCGCCTCAACACAACGCCAAGCTAGCCAAACAATCGAACCTCTCGTGTTCCGAAACCAAACGGCCTACTCTTTCTTCACAAGAGACCAATGAACCACAAGGCTTGCCTAAAGCCTTAACGAAAAACAATCGAACCACCAATCTGGCGATCGATCCAAAAGGCAAACTTTTCCCACTAGCACAAGCCGAAACTTCAGCCACGGCCAACCCTAAATGGCCAAAAACCAGCACAAGCTCCACTCGGCCAAGCCACCAACCTGGAGCCTCAAAACGGCCGAACACAAACTTTTCCATGCAAACCTACTAGCAATGGCCAAAGAGAACATTGCCGTGCAAGGAAACACCCAACATTCCTCTCATGGAAAATCTCGGCGAAGAAGGACCAAACCCTCACGGGGCTACCAAAGAACTCACAAACAAACTTGAGGAAAAGAGCCCAAAGGCTAACCAACCAATGCCACGGCACCTCTCGTGCCAACACACTCAATTGAGGCTCGGCTATTCGCCAGCTGCGAAAGCTCAACAACTAGAAACAAAGCCCGAGAAGGCCTTGCTCAGCAGAAACTCAACTCAAGCTCAACTCTTAAATCGACCGGCCACCGCTCTTGCGAGGACAAACAACTTTTCGCTTGCTAACAACACAATGCGAGGACCCTCTCATTTGGGCTAACCAACTGCGCTACTACGATCAACTACACAACTCGGGAGCTACGCCGACTCCTCAACGGGAACGATTTCCCGACAAGCAAAACTCTAAAGGGCGCGAACATCACACACGCTCACGACTTGCTCAAACCCAAGGGCAACATCAACCAACTCTCTTGGAAGCAACACCCAAGGGAAACTCAACCGATTGGACCACCAATCCGAACTAGCCGAACTTACTCAACCACCGAGGGAGGAATCAACTCCCAAAACAACCGGACTAGGAACAAATCCTTAGGGCAAAGCCCTGCAGCTCGAAGCGAGCAAGCTCTTGAAACATCAAGAGAACCAAATCTTGGTCAACACCAAGCACCAACTAGCCTCCAAAACCAAACAAGCACTAGCTTGCTAGATCGCCAAATCTGCAAGCAACTCACCCAAGGAACACCGCCTGGGTCTGGCGAGCTCGAGAGGCTCTCCACAACTAGAGATCCTCGATCACCCTCCGACACACACGGTCGACAACGATCTAACAAACAACCGGCCACGCGAGCACAACCCTCTCCAAAGATCTCAACTACGCTGCCAACTCCAACTTGGAAACCAAGGGGCCGGAGCGCTACAGAGGCGTCATCCTCCTACTCAAAGCAACAAACTCAACATACCTTACGCCCAAGGTAAGGATCCGAATAGCTTTCTTAGCCAAAACGATCGAAAGCTGCGCGGCTTGCCACTACCGCTCTTGTTGGTTCCAACTAAAGTCTAACCAGGGGCAAGGACCAACTAGCAAAACTTGCTTAACCAACAAATTTCAAGAACGAGCACGGCATCCTTACACCAAAGCTAGGGCACTTGCCAAGAACTAAAGCCTTGACACCTCAAAGATCGAAAGACGGCTCCTCAACACGAACCTCTCGTGGTTTTCCAAACATAAACCACGGAACGAGCTACGCAAAAGTGCACGGGGTGTACGGCCCAACTTGATCTCTTAAGATCCAAAGCCAACAAGGGCTCTCACACAGGCAACTTTTGCCTCCAAACAGAGCCACAACAAACAAGGGAGCAACAAGAGTTCAAACCCACTGGGGCCAACTCACCACTTAAAAGCCACATTGGCCAACTTACTCTTACAAGCGCAAAACCACACCAAGCTAACATTCCTCAAAACAATGTGCTCACCAAACGCGCTCCGATCAGCCATCCAACTCATGGCTCTAACATTTGGATCAACCATGCATCCACGATGCCAACACTAACCATACTAGGGCAACTCAAAGGGTAGCCGAATCATGCTACCATCAAAGTGGCTCACTTGCTCACAACACAGCGCGAGAACTCGAACGCGCTAGCTCTTAATGACCTAAAACATCCTTCACACCCAACTCTCGAGAGATCCTTAACAGACTCCTACTTTCCTCGAAAACCTCAAACTTGTAGTCCTCTCGACTACCACCGAGCTAGATCTCTTAAGCAACCCAAACAGTGCAACCTCGGAAAAGGGTACAAGACAAGCGGGGATGCTATACTGGGCAGCCATGGAACCACTGCACAAAAAGTGCCAACCGGCACGAAACTAGGCCTCCTCTCAAAGCTTGGTGCCAACAGCACTACATCTATTACAACACGAATCAACCTCAAACGAGCTTTATGCCCCTCTCGAGAATAGGGAAAGTCACTCTCAAGTGACGGGGCAATGGAACTCAAAGACAGAGTCCAAACACTCGAGCAAACCTAATCTCTCGGCATCTCGACCAACAGACTTGCCACGGCCTACTCCTCGCATCCCACTCGATGCTCAACAAAAGCCGAGGCCAACTCCTGTGGCAACAACTAGTTCCACACCGGGAACATCCAAATAAAAGAGTGTTCCACTCTACTAGCCCCGCGAAATCCACGGATGGATAAAACCCCGGCAAGCAAACTCCACACTACACCACAGCTCACGAGGGTACAAGAGAACAGTTTGCAAAACAACAAAGAAGCTTGCAAGGGGGCGAGAGATGTCTCTACATCCGCCTCAAGCCACTAACACGGCCACTTGCCAATCAATCGGGCGATCGTGGTGGAGACTCGCTAGTCCCCTCTCTCAAGGAACTACCACCACCAATCTGCGGAACCAACAAAGACGGGAACGGCTCACCTCGGCCTCGAGCAAGCAGGCATCCCAACACACGGATGCTAAACTCAAACCTGGCCAACCGCTTTACTACAAGCAAGAGGTAGGACTTTCTAATACATCAAGCTCTACAGGCATCCACTTGCAAAATCAAGGCGGCTCCATCAACGCCAACAAACTCAAGCTGCATAAACTCTGCTGATCAAGCCCTCCCGGAACCTGCGGGGCTACGAGAGCTACTGGGGAAAATCTGAAACAAACTCGTCATTTGGGCTATCTATGCCGGGACTCCACGCTCACAGCGCTAAAGCGCGCACAGGTCTTTGCTCTCACGATAGCTAAAGACTCGCCATCAAATCTCACATGGTGGAGCACACTCGCTCAAGGAGTCATACTGCGAGGCGTGCTAGCCTCTACCCTCTCCTCTAGGCAACTCAAGCGCCGGGGCCAACTCGCCAACGGGCTAAACAACCTCGGGGACGCGGCCTCAACATCAACACGATCGGTCCGGCTCCTCGGTCGGACATGCCAAGCGTCTGCTCCTCGAGTGCGATCAACACACGGCGATCGACCGCACAAGGCACCTCCACCCTCTCACTAGGGGAGAAACCAACAACCGGGCCACAAATGGCCTATGGGAGTCTAATCTCGCCTCCCCTCGAGTGCGATCGACACACACGGCGACTCGCACAAAGCACCTCCACCCTCTCACTAGGGGAGAAACCAACAAGCCCGGGCCACAAATGGCCTATGGGAGTCTAATCTACGCCGCCCTCGAAAAGTGCGATCGACACATCGGCGATCCGCACAAAGCATAAATCTTTGGCCCACACTGGGGGGCTCTCACCGCTCAACAAAGCGCTCGCAGATCGCGAGAAGTTGGCATGATGGCTCTCTAAGCCCAAACCAACAACAGTCGAGAACTCGCTCGTCTCCGCTCCACAACTCTACACATGCATAAAAAGCTGGAAGAAAAGTATTGTAAATTCTTACCCCTTAACTTAATTGAACTCGGACAAACCAAGCGGCCGTGGAGTGCTTGATGATCATGGGAACAACAACCTACAAAGCGGAGTTAGTCTACAGAATCTATGACTCGGGGCTCGATACCAATCTGTAAGAACCCGACCCAAAACATGGTCCTAAACACAGGATCTTACTCAAGACATGCAAGTTAAATATGATAACAAGCGGTTTAGAGCTTATATTTAAAAACCTTTCAAAACATATGAGAAGGGGGAGCCCTTAAAACATAACCAACAATTTTCATTTTAAACAATCCAACAAAGTAAAACAACTCGCCGATGTTTAATAAAATGTACAATACAATTTAAGCAACGTTTTAAACAATGTTCCCCTAGGACTCTGTCCATCTACATTTGAATAAACAATGCAATAATAAAAGATAGAGTGCTTAGGCGGTTCCCCATGATCAATCGGCTCCCTCCGCTAGCCCTCCCGGTGTTGTCCCAAGTTACGAAAGATAAATAAGGGTGAGTATAAACATACTCAGTAAGAATCCCCAACCGGGGTACAATACGATACATCAGTCATCTAGCACCTCAATATGCAAGCAAACAGCTATCAACACAGATCATAGCTCAACGAGCTCATAAAACAAGATCTGGAAACATCGGAAGTCTCTTACTTCCAAGAATCATCGGAAGTCTCCTACTTCGGCCTAATGATTGGTTCTCATAACCAATCCCGGGACATCTCCGAGGGTCTTTCTCCCTCGGCCAATTGATCAGCTCAAAAACCGATCCCAAGATGTCCGACACCCTCGAGGGTCTTTCTCCCTCCACCATATGACCAGCTCAAAAGCCAATCCCAATGGGTGTCCTCAAGGGCCTCTTACCCTCGCTAACAATCTGGACTATCGGGAGAGTACCCGTAGTCTGGCTCTAAACTGGAAGGAACTGGTGTACTCACGAACATTAGCCCGGGGGAGCTCTCCGAACCAGCGACTAACGAGTGTGCGCGCACATCGCATGCTCATCTGCAACCGGCGTAAATGCGGGGGCCTAAGGGCAAACTACGCGGGTCAGCACGCATGCCTAAAGACTGGAGGCGGTGTCACCGAACACTGATGAGTGCGAGGCCCTCGGCACTCATCTGTGCGGCCTGTACCACCGACACTGAAGCTAAGAATCGGCCAAAGCGAGCTTGCACCGTTGGCGTGGTTCCGCTCTAGCAGCAGCTACAAACTAGGCTTATGCCGATGTGGTAGCTACATCCACATCATTCTGCCGGGGAAGCAATGTACGTTATGCTTCGCTCTACTCCCGACCGGTGGGGACAAAGTACGTTATGTCCGCTCTCGGCCTACGGATGATGACAAACCCTACTACGCTAAGAATACCGAATAAAACAATGATTCCGGCTAGCAAGCAATGACCGACATCAATCACGTTTACCTAGCATGATACTACAACTTAAACAGAATCACAAGCATCTTTGGAAGAATAAACCTAGCATGGCACTAACATGTAAAATCAACAAACATGCTAGCAAGAGATCAAACAAAGTCGCCTATCACTATCATGCTCATAACAATCAAAGCAAACATACAAGGCACAATCGAGATATATCGCAGGTCCACACAACCACGGTAAGAAATCCTTACAGGACAAGCGAGAAAATAATCACAAATCAACCAAGCAATCCTCGAGCCTCTAATCGAACCCAAACAACCTAAACATAAAATAAAGCGACCCAATTCAAATACATAAAACACCCAAATAAATCCCTAAACAAAGACCAACAAATCGGGGCCCAACGAAGAAAAGACTCAGGAAATACCATCCGAGAAGCCACAAGGCTCGGGCCAACCAAAGACACAACAGCAGTGGGGCGCAGAAGAGCGGTTGGCCGGGCGCTGGGCACTAGGCGCAGGCGTGGGCGCCGGCGCAGACCCGGGCGCGGGCTCGAGCTCTACGGCGGCGACACACTGCGCGGCTTGGCAGAGGGGCGGCAGACGGCGCGCGCGCGAGGCGATGCGACGCGACGGGCTCTCGGGGCACTCGGGAAGGCATGACGACCTACTGAGTGGGCGAGCGACTTCGGTGTGGCGAGGACTCAGCGACTCGACATGGGACGGGCGACACGGAGACGGTCCGGGCGATGCAGACGATCTGGCTCGCGCGACTAGGGCGAGGCGATGCGATCTGGACTCGGCGCGACCAAGGCGACACGAAGATGGCTCGGGCGATGCAGATCTGGGCTCGACGCGACTAGGGCGAGGGCGATGCAGATCTGGACTCAGCGCGCGACCAAGGCGACACGAAGATGGCTCGGGCGATGCAGATCCGGGCTCAGCGCGACTAGGGGTGAGGCGATCGCGACGGGCGCTGGGAGTGGTGGCTCGCGACGACGCGGCATGGGTGAGTGGGCGGCGGCGAGCGAGGCGCGGCTAGGGCCTGGACATGGGCGACTAGGGCTGAGCATGGTGCGCCAAAAGGGCCGCTGGGCCGGAGGAGAGAGAAAAGGAGAGAAAAAGGAAATTTGGGGATTTTGGAAAATAAAAGGAAAAAATAAAAGGAAAAAGGGAATTAAAAGGAAAAATGGGATTTTATCCTCCTTTCCATCTTTAACCAATTTAAATAAGTCTTAAAGTCCTTAAATCCCATTTCCCGGCTTCCTCCTTCGAGACCCGGCTGAAGCAACCTTTCCAAACAATAATTCTCACTTAAACAAACTCCCAAATGAATACCCCAAACATCTCGGGACTCGCAAACACAACCATACAAGCCTCAACAAAGGCAGGAGCTGCCTCGAAGCCCTGAAAAACCACAAATCTCCCGCCAGGAGCAAAAGACCAAAATACCCCTAAGGGTCAAAACAGCTCTAACGGCCCAACCGAACCACAGAACTGAACCTAAGCACCTCGAGAATCAAATAGAAAATCGGGCGTTACAAAGGCCCTATGGGCATCCTAGTGTGTGTAAGGCCCTTGGGCATCACCGATTCTCGAGGTGTAAGGCCCTATGGGCATCCTAGGTGTGTAAGGCCCACCGGGCATCACCGACTCGAGGTGTAAGGCCCTATGGGCATCCTAGGTGTGTAAGGCCCACCGGGCATCACCGATTCTCGAGGTGTAAGGCCCTATGGGCATCCTAGGTGTGTAAGGCCCTTTGGGCATCACCGACATCGAAGGTGTAAGGCCCGATGGGCATCCTAAGTGTGTAAGGCCCCACTGGGCATCACTTTGTGTCCTAAGTGTGTAAGGCCCCTTTGGGCATCACCGATTCCTAGATTGTGTAAGGCCGAAGGGCATCCAAGCGTAGGACCTAGGAGTGACTGTTGATGGGAGCCCTTGAATAGGCTCGCCCTAGAAATAGCCCATAGCCTAACCAACCGTTTCTGCTCTAAGTCTTTGTATGGTTGTGTAAAGACCCGACCCAAAAGGGGCTCTAAATGGGCCTTTACCCCAATGCATGTAGTGAAAATAAAAGACATTATGAAGAATACATTTGGATCCCAAGTAAAAGCAGAAACATTCAACAACCCAAACATACATTTCTAAAAGCATACTCGATCGTGAGATTTATTTAAACCATTAAAACAATCCACAAGTACAAATATCTTTGGAATCCATAAAACGTAAGAAAACATCACGGGGCTCTGTGCCCGTCTACATGCATCGGGGGAAATAATAAAAAGTGAAGAGTCATGATAATTAAAATAAAATAATCGAGAGATGATGGCGAGGTTCCATGATCACAGCTCCTCCTTGACCATCCTGTCTCCGCCTTGATTACCGTGGAAAACCACAGAATAAAGGGTGAGTAACGAATTACCAGTAAGAATCCCCAACCGGGTACAATACGATATACATGATCATCTAGAAGAATGTATGCAAGCTATGAGTACAAACACGAGCGGAGCACAAAGCTAAGTCCACACTTGGACCTCGGATGCCATCTCGGGGTCTTAGTAGGAAATACCACAACACACTAAACGCGCTATACGGGAACAAGTCCCGGCCTCACCGCCCTCCTGCGATCGTCTGAAAGGTGCACCGGCTCAAGATCCCGAGGAGCTCTCGATCGGTGGCCTTTGTAATGAGCGTAAGCGCGCACCGCATGCCACCGCAAACTGCACGGGTGTGGGTCTAGTGGCAAAGCCGCCTGTGTTCGACCACCATGCCTAACTAAATCTCTGGATCGGTGTCACCGACATAGGGTGTGAGACTGGACACGTGAACTATGTCGGCTGTACCACCGCACTTTGAGGCTAAGGAACCTGGCGTGGTAGGCTTACACCGAAGCGGTCCTTGCCTAACAAGTGGCAATCAAAGGCTACGGCCGAACACGCCGAGGACGTGTCGATCGCCGGGACGAGGCAATGCCAAGTCATCATCCCGACCGTTGGGGCATTTAACGATCCGCCACCCTCACCCAAGATTGCGGGGGCCTAACGGTTGGGATAGCTAATCCTCACGGGGTCCAAGGGCGGAGAACTGTCTCGAACGTTCTTGCCAAAGATGCAAGATACTTTATGCATCGGGCCCGGATGATTCTATCTACCTCAATTCTAAACCTTAACAATAATAACGATTCAATCAATGCGGTCCAACACGTGCTCATCGGATACAAAGAACCTAGCATGATACTACGAAGCAAGAGCAGATATCGAACATGCTAGAATAGAACAACCTAGCATGGGCTAACATGAGAAACAATACAAGAGTTCATGCGATCAGAATTGCAAGCAGAGCACCTAGGCTAAACATGCTAGTAAACATACACAGCATACAAAACAACAATCACAAATATACCATGAAGTCCACACAACCTCGGTAAAGAGATCCTTACCTTGGTGGAAGACTTCTACACACAAATCCTAAGTCGCGGAACAATCCAGGAGCCAGCGGCGGGAACCTAGCAAACCAACAATAATCGGCATCTAAAATATCTAAACAACAATAGAACAAACAAGCTCGGCTCGGGGAACTCACGCGCGCGACGACACGAGCTTGGGGTCTGCCGCAGCAAGTCGCTCGCAAGGCTGGCGCTGGCCGCGCCGGGCACGGCAGGACACGCTGCCGCCAGTTGCGCTGTGGCACGCACGCAGACGGACACGGCTGGCCTTGCTATGCGCACGCAGCAGCGGGAGCGCTGGCGAGCGAGCGTCGGGCGAAGGCTTCGGCGGCGGGCGCGGCGAGCGCGGACACGGCGAGCAACTTCAGCAGGACGCGCGCGCGGCGCGTAACGCTGCGTCTGAAAGGCGCGGCGCGCGGCAGCGATTCAGCAAGGACACGGCGAGGCGCGGCGATGGGCGACGCGGACGTGGCCGACGCCGCCGGGCGCCGGGCGAGACCTCTGGCGCGGCGAGCGACGGGCGATTCGCCGCTGGGCGAACAGCGAGGTTCGCTGGGACAGATCTGGGCGTCTGGCGTGGTGGTTCGACCGATCTGGGCGTGGCGAGCTGGGTGGCGATGATGGCTGCTCCTCTCCTATTGGTTGCACAACACACACACACACAACCCCTTTTTCTTACATTCGGCCAACAAACACCCAAATGAGAAGATGAAGAAGACGAAGACTTACCGGAATGATGATGATCGAACCCAAGGAGAGGCAAGGATGAAGAACTCGGCAAGGCTATGGAGATGGAGAGCTTGGGCGGCCAAGAGGTGCTTTTGGAGAATAAGATGGAATAACCTAATTCTATTTCATTTAACCAAATGCACCAAAACTCCAAAATCCAAGGTTAACTAAGATGTGATGCAGAAAGAGCAACAAGAGCACCTAATGGCTCAATTGGCACACATCTCTACAAGCTTCCCAGGAGACCGGGTTCAAACCATTTGCGGCACAATTTCCTTTATTTTTACTTTTGCAACAAACCTTGCTCAAACCAAACCACAAACCCCTCAAAAACCTACAAAAACCATCCAATAATTTTAGTAGCTGGAAAAGACACAAACGACTCTCGACGGCCCGACCAAATTACCAAATTACCCTAGGGCATACCGGAAGACCGGGAAGAAAAACACCGGTCGTTACAATATTCCCTCCTTTTATGACTTTCGTCCTCGAAAGTCCTTAAGACAGCTTACTCGAGGGTAATGCAACCTCATCTTGTCTTCCCGCTCCCAAGTGGCTTCCTCGGAACCCGATTCTTCCATCGAACCTTTACTAAACGAATCTCGCGATTACGCAACGTCTTGGTCTCAAAGGCAAGGATCCTCACCGGCTTCTCCTCGAAGTTCAAATCCTCATTCGGTGCAAAGGCTCAAAGTCCACAATGTGCGACGTGGTCCAGCACATACCGCCTCAACATCGATACATGAAAAACACTATGCACCACTGATAGTGACAGAGGTAGGGCTAACAGGTAAGCAACTCTGCCAATCCTCTCTAGGATCTCAAATGGACCAACAAAACGGGGACTCAACTTCCCACGCTTGCAAACCTCAAAACACCTCGCATCGGAGCAACCTTAAGGAACACATGTCGACCAACCTCAAACTCCAAATCTCGGACGCGAACATCGGCGTAAACTCTCTACTGCTCCTGAGTATTTGTCAACATACGAGCTCTAATCTTACGTGACTGCACCATTGGTCAATGCAGAACTCGGGACCCAAAACTGTCTATCACCAACCTCTTCCTGAAACACAGGGACCGACAACGCTTACCATACAATGCCTCGAATGGAGCCATCTCAATCGTCGATCGTAATCGTTGTTATAGGCAAACTCCATCTGGCATGAGACATGGTCCCAATCGCTCGGGAAATCCAACACACAAGCCCTCAACATATCCTCGAGAATCGATTCACTCTCTCGGTCGACCATCCGTCTCGAGGGTGAAAAGTCACATCTAAATCGCACTCGTGCCCAAACCCTTACGGAGCGCTCCGAAACGAGAAGTGAACCGCGAGTCACGATCGACACAATCCTCACCGGCACACCATGATAAGCGGATGATCTCGCTCCAAAAGCAATTTGCGCCCACTGCTCCACGGTATAAGTGTCTCTACCAGGGAATGAAGTGTGCGCTCTTGGTCAAGCGGTCGACTATCACCCAAATCTGAGAGAACTTCCTCTGAGTCCTTGGCAAACCAGATATAAAGTCCATAGAGATCTCTTCCCATTTCCACTTGGGGTACACTCGGTGGTCGCAACAAACTCTTTGGCCTCTGCCTGGGTGCCTTCACTTGGCGACAAGTGAGACTTGGTGACAAACCGCCACATCTCTCTTCATTCCCATCCACCGGAAGGTCCGCGCTTAAGGTCTCGATACATCTTGGTACCCAGGGGTGCCAAGCAAAAGGGGCTGTGGGCCTCCGAGAGCAACTCGCTCGCAAACTCGCAATGTCCGGAACACACAACCGCCTCTATAAGTCAACCCACCATCCGGGGAAAATACAAAGTCAAAGTCACCAGTCAAGATCGACTCTGTCAACCAATCTCTTAAGTGCGGGGTCACCCAGCTCGGTGTCTATAATCCACGCCTAATCGGCGGTGAGAGCAGTCAGCGTGAGCTACACTGGCGGTAACCTCTCCCAACAACATCGCAACCTCGGCCCGCTCGAACTCTCTGCAAATGGTGAGGAACTCAACAACGCCCGCAGAGTGCGACGTCTTTCTACTCAAAGCATCGGCCACTACATTGGCTTTACCGGATGGTACAAAATCTCTCGATCATAATCCTTTACCAACTCTAACCATCTCTCTCGCCTCATATTCAACTCCTTCGAGTAAACAGATACTTGAGGCTCGGTGATCGGTAAACATCTCGAATCCGCTCACCATACAGTAATGCCTCCAAATCTTCGGTGCAAACACCACCGCCGCCAACTCCATATCATGAGTCGGGTAGTTACGCTCATACGGCTTCAAATTGACGGGAAGCATAGGCAATGACCTTCCCGTCGCCGCATCAACACACAACCTAATCCAAACTTGGAAGCATCATTTGAGACCACGAAACCACTGTCCCCTCCGGATCGCCAACACCAGTCTTGAAGTCAAAGCCGCGCTTGAGCCCGGCAAAGCTCTCATCACACTCGCTTTGTCCCAAACAAACTCGACACCCTTCCTCGCCGGACGAGTGAGGGGCGAGGCTAAAGCGAAAAAGTCCTTGACGAACCGACGCAGCGGTAGTAACTCGCCAAACCAGTAAAGTCTGCGAATCTCGGCAATCGAAGTCGGCTTGGCCCATGAACTCACGGCCTCAATCTTCGCGGGGTCCACGGCTATACCATCTCTCGAAACCACGTGGCCTAGGAAGGCCACCGCTCCAACCAGAAATCACATTTGGAAAACTTCGCATAAAAGTGGGTTTTCCTCAAAGCCGCCAATACTCGCCTCAAATGCTCGCATGGTCTTCTTTAGACCTCGAATAAATCGAGAATATCGTCAATGAACACGATGACGAAAATTTGTCCAAAAATGATTTGAACACCCTATCCATCATGTCCATGAACGCTTGGTGGGGCATTGGTCAATCCAAACGACATAACCACAAACTCATAGTGACCATATACGGACACGAAAATTTGTCTTAGGAATGTCGGCATCCCCGATCCAGAATCGATGGTAACCGGATCTCGATCTATCTTGGAGAACACTGAAGCTCCACTGAAGCCGATCGAACAAATCATCGATACGGGCAACGGATACTTATTCTTCATTGTCACCTTATTAAGCTCGCGGTAATCAATACATAAGCGCATAGAACCATCCTTCTTTTTCACAAACAGAATCGGTGCTCCCCACGGGGACACACTTGGACGGATGAACCCTCGGTCTAACATCTCCCGCAATCGAATCTTGGTTCCTTTAACTCGGCTGGCGCCATGCGATATGGAGCCTTCGAGATAGGAGGGTCCTTGGCTCGAGCTCAATAATGAAGTCAACCTCTCTCTTTGGGGCAACCCCGGTAACTCCTCAGAAACACATCCGCGAACTCTTGCAATGACCGGCACTTTGATCAGCAGACAATGCGAGGGGCGGCTCTTCCTGCACAACTTGGCTAGATAGCCCCAAGCTCCATGAGCTAGCAAACGACGAGCTTTCACGGTGACACCATCGGGCGGCCAAACTCCACCTGGACTCCACGAAACTTAAAGCTAGGCCGACACTGGCGCTTTGAACACTACTTCTTCCGGTGGCGGTCAATCAACGCGTGGTTGACTAACCACTCCATACCAAGAATCACATCAAAACCGCTCATAGGCGCGGAACTATGAGCGTGGCCACAAGCAACTCTCGGATATCTCGATCCGGCCATCCCTAATCTTATCTCTAGCCAACATACTAACTCCCGAAGGAGTTGCAACAGATAACTCAAAACCTAGAGGCTCTAGTCTCAACTTAGCATGCTCAAGAAACAACACGAGATACAAATGAATGCGTAGAACGAGAATCAAACAAGACAAATGCGCAGGTGATCTAAAACAAGAAGCGTACCGCCACAGCGGCATCCGCACGCTCGGCCTCTCGACGGGTCGTAGCAAACACTCGACCTCTTTGCTGCATTGGCCGAGCCGCCATAGCCGGGTCGATCACAAAAACGGGCCATGTGTCCTCTCTACCACAACGGAAGCACAATCTAGGTCCGGTGACAAGCTCGGCGTGGACTTTCCCTAAGTAGCACAAGCAGAAAGCGCCGGGTCCTCCTCTTTGTCGGTGGAAGCGGATGGAGCTCTCTCCACGATCTCTGCTTCGAAGCGCCTTGGCGCGGCGCTGGCCGCCTCCCGAAAAGTCAAACTTCCTCTTCGCCCACAGTTGCTAGGGCGGGACGGCCTGAGCAGAGCGGCAACAACCCGCTTTCAGCAGATACTTCCCATTATAGATCGTGGCTAATCTGGACAGCCCTAGCATAAGTGTCGTGGGCACGAGCCACGACATCTCGGGAAACACCGCCTCAATCCAGATATGAACTTCCGAATCTTCAGCTGCGGGGTGGCAATCAACCGAGGAGCAAAATATCCATACTCGAGAACTTGCGCTCATATTCCTCAATGGAATCGGCACCACTGCTTGAGTTCGGAAGAGCTCCACCATCTTCTCCCGAGCCTCATCAGCGATGAACTTTACCTTGAACTCGGCCTTGAAGAACTCCCAAGTAGCGGGTGGAGACCCGGTGGTCTCTCGCTCAAGGTGGACTCCCACCACCATCTCGGCTGTGCCTCCTAGCAAATGAGCCGCACATCTCGGCCTCTCGAATATCGGGGCACACCATGATCGGGAAGGTGTACTCCAAATGGGCAATCCCACAGGTCGCCGCTAACGCATCACCGGTGGCATCAAACTTCTCGAGCTTCCACTTCACAAAATCCTTGACCACCTACCCAATTCCTCGGCACCCTACGCCATATACGCCTCTGGGGCTACTTGCTCGAGGAGGCTGGAGGTGCTCTTGAAGCTCTTTGAACCAATCGAGTCACCGCTCGTCTGGGCTCGGGACTCTTCATTTGCGGCGCCAACAAGGCTCGGGTCTCTCGCCCTCTGGTCACTCAACATGCTGCGACCATAAAAGCCCTCATAGACTCGGCCAAACTCTGCTCCCGAGGAGCGATCTCACGGGCGCTCGATCGCCTCAACGCCCGCTCTAGGCGTAACAGAGGAGCTTCTTGGTGGAATGCCATCGGTTGTCGGCTTGGGGCGATGTCCTGCGATGTCGATCCGATCCACGATACCTCGACGCTCTCGAACCTCCTCTCCGATGCGGGTGGTAGCATCTTTGGCGATCTACATCCAAACCAACAACGAATCAAAACACGCTGTCACCATTCCACAACACCAAACAAGGCATACACTAGATGATAGGTATTGTAAATTCTTAACCCTTTTCCTTTCTAAAACAATAAATCTAGGCGTACTGATGACCGTGTCGAGAGTGCCGATGATCATGGAAAAACGACCTACAACAAAAGGTCGATCAACAGAATCTATGACTCGACCTCGATACCAATCAGAAAGACCCGACCCAAAAAGGGGCTCTAAATGGGCCTTTACCCCAATGCATGTAGTGAAAATAAAAGACATTATGAAGAATACATTTCGGATCCCAAGTAAAAAGCGAAACATTCAACAACCCAAACATACATTTCTAAAAGCATACTCACGATCGGAGATTTATTTGTTAAACCATTAAAACAATCCACAAGTACAAATATCTTTGGAATCCATAAAGCGTAAGAAAACATCCGGGGCTCTGTGTCCGTCTACATGCATTCAGGGAAATAATAAAAAGTGAAGAGTCATGATAATTAAAATAAAATAATCAGAGATGATGGCGGGTTCCATGATCACGGCTCCTCCTTGACCATCCTGTCTCCCGCCTTGATTACCCGTGGAAAACCACGGAATAAGGGTGAGTAACGAATTACCCAGTAAGAATCCCCAACCGGGGTACAATACGATATACATGATCATCTAGAAGAATGTATGCAAGCTATGAGTACAAACACAGAGCGGAGCACAAAGCTAAGTCCACACTTGGACCTCGGATGCCATCTCGTGGTCTTAGTCGGAAATACCACAACACACTAACGCGCTATACGGGAACAAGTCCGGCCTCGGCACGCCTCGCCGTCACGAAAGGTGCGGCTCAAGATCCCGAGGAGCTCTCGATCGGCGCCAGTAATGAGCGTAAGCGCGCACCGCATGCTCACGCAAACTCGGGAAGTGCGGGTCTAGTGGCAAAGCCGCCCAGTTCGATCCACCATGCCTAACTAAATCTACGGATCGGTGTCAGCGACATAGGGGTGTGAGACACGGACACGTGAACTATGTCACCTGTACCACCGCACTCGAGGCTAAGGAACCGGTCGTGGTAGGCTTACACCGAGAAGCGGTCCTTGCCCTAACAGTGGCAATCAAGGGCTACGGCCGAACACGGCGAGGACGTGTCGATCTGCCGGGGACGAGGCAATGCCAAGTCATCATCCCGACCGTTGGGGCATTTAACGATCCGCCACCCTCACCCAAGATTGCGGGGCCTACCGGTTGGGATAGCTAATCCCTCACGGGGTCCAAGGACGAGCTGTCTCGAACGTCCTTGCCAAAGATGCAAGATACTTTATGCATCGGGCGGATGATTCTATCTACCTCAATTCTAAACCTTAACAATAATAACGATTCAATCAATGCGGTCCAATACGTGCTCATCGGATACAAAGAACCTAGCATGATACTACGAAGCAAGAACAGATATCGAACATGCTAGAATAGAACAACCTAGCATGGGCTAACATGAGAAACAATACAAGAGTTCATGCCGATCGAGAATTGAACGAGCACCTAGGCTAAACATGCTAGTAAACATACACAGCATACAAAACAACAATCACAAATATACCGCGAGGTCCACACAACCTCGGTGAAGAGATCCTTACCTTGGTCGGAAGACTTCTACACACAAATCCTAAGTGCGGAACAATCCCGAGCTAGCGGCGGGAACCTAGCAAACCAACAATAATCGGCATCTAAAATATCTAAACAACAATAGAACAGCAAGCTCGGCTCGGGGAACTCACGCGCGGCGCGGCGACGACACGAGCTTGGGGTCTGCGCTAAAGTCGCTCGGCAAGGTTTGGGCGGCTGGTGCTGTACTGCACGGCAGCGAGGACACGCGCTGTTGCGCGTTCACGCATGGCACGGACACGCTACTGCCGCGCGCCGCACGCTTAGCTGTGACACATACGCGCTGCGGCGAGTAAGGCTCGCAGTGGCGGCGGCGCATGGCGCGTCGGGGGCGCGCGCGGCGCGGCGAAGCGCTGAGCAGCGAAGCGGCCATTGGCGCTGCGCGCGACACGGACACGGCGAGCAACTTCAGCGAGGGCGCGCGGCGAACGTCTCGGGCGGCGCGCGCGGCGCAGCGATTCGGCAAGGACACGGCAGCGGCGTCGCGATGGCGACGCGGGCGTGGACGACGCCGCGCGTATTTGGCGAGACCTCTGGCGTCTGGCGATCGGGCGATCTCTTCTTTGGGCGACAGCGCGAGGCTCTTGGCGGGACAGATCTCAGGCGTCTGGCGAGGTGGTTCGACCGATCTTGGCGTCTGGCGAGGTGGCTGGTTCGACCGATCTGGGCGTGCGAGGCGGGGTGGCGATGATGGTCGCTCCTCTCATTGTTGCCGCACAACACACACACACACACAACCCCTTTTTCTTACATTCGGCCAACAAACACCCAAATGAGAAGATGAAGAAGACGAAGACTTACCCGGAATGATGATGATCGAACCCAAGGAGAGGCAAGGATGAAGAACTCGGCAAGGCTATGGAGATGGAGAGCTTGGGCGGCCAAGAGGTGCTTTTGGAGAATAAGATGGAATAACCTAATTCTATTTCATTTAACCAAATGCACCAAAACTCCAAAATCCAAGGTTAACTAAGATGTGATGCAGAAAGAGCAACAAGAGCACCTAATGGCTCAATTGGCACACATCTCTACAAGCTTCCAGAGACCCGGGGTTCAAACCCACAACAAAGACAATTTCCTTTATTTTTACTTTTGCAACAAACCTTGCTCAAACCAAACCACAAACCCCTCCAAAAACCTAAAAAACCATCCAATAATTTTAGTAACTGGAAAAGACACAAACGACCCTGACGGCCCGACCAAATTACCAAATTACCCCTAGGGCATACCTGGAAGACCGGGAAGAAAAACTTGGGTCGTTACAGGTTGCGTGTCCATGTGCTAAATGAGATGATTTCGTATTGTACCCCGATTGGGGATTCTTACTGAGTAACTTGTTGCTCACCCTTATTTTCTGTGGCTTTACACCAGGTAACTTGGGACAGAGAGTTTGGATGGCTAGGAGGGCGGCTCGATGATCATGGATATCCGCTCGGGTCGCGACGTTTCTTTAAATGTTTTCCTTAATGATTTAGCATGTAGTGGGACTTGGGTCCCTAGGAAAAAGCACTTAAACTATTTTATGTTCTCGTACCGTTTTCCTTTGAATTGTTTTAAGAAAGTACTGATCAGTCATTTACCTATTTTATTTAATTGAAATCATGGTTTTGTTTTAAAGGTGTTTATTGCAAAGTTTTAAACTTCCGACTCTGAATGATGTTTATATTCTTATTCATGCATGCTAAGCATGGACCTTAGGTTAGAGGCCGTTTCTTGGGTCGGGTCCTTACACGCTCATAGTGTTGGCTATGAGTGGTTTCGATGTGATCCTCGGTATGGATGGGTTAGCTGATAACCACTCTTTGATTGACTGCCACCGGAAGGAGGTAGTGTTTAGACCGCCGGGCAAGCCCAGTTTTAAATTTCGGGGCACCCAGAGTGGGGTGTGTCCGCCAGTGATTTCGGCAGCTAAAGCCCACAGTTTGCTAGCTCAAGGGCTTGGGGTTTCTTAGCTAAGCTATCTGGGGAGGACCATGATCGGGTATCTGTTGAGCAAGTGCCCGTTGTGCGTGAGTTTGCACATGTTTTTCCTGAAGAGTTACCTGGTCTGACGCCAAAGAGGGAGGTGGATTTCTCAATAGAGCTTGAGCCAGGGACTCGTCCTATTTCAAAGGCTCCTTATCGCATGGCGCCAGCTGAACTGAAGGAGTTAAAGGATCAGCTGCAGGAGTTGCTTGATAAAGGATTTATTAGGCCGAGTGTGTCCTCGTGGGAGCACCCGTGCTATTTGTTAAGAAAAGGATGGCTCGATGCGTCTATGCATCGATTACAATGGCCGAACAAGGTGACCATCAAGAACAAGTACCCACTGCCACGTATCGATGATCTGTTTGACCAGCTCCAAGGGGCTTGTGTGTTTTCGAAAATTGATTTGAGGTCGGGCTACCACCAGTTGAGGATTCGGGATGCGAGATATCCCCAAGGCAGCGTTAGTCGAGGTATGGTCATTATGAGTTCGTAGTCATGTCTTTGGATCGACGAACGCCCCAGCTGCATTTATGGACATGATGGACAGAGTGTTCAAGGCCTTCTTGGACCGCTTTGTCATTGTGTTCATAGTGACATTCTTGTGTACTCAAAGTCTAAGGAGGACCATGCTTGCGCACCTAAGGCGAGTTTTGGCGGCCTTGCTTGAGAACCGACTTTATGCGAAATTTTCGAAGTGTGACTTTTGGCTTGAGGAGGTAGCCTTTCTGGGACAGGTTGTGTCTAAGGAGGGAGTGGCTGTGGACCCTTCCAAGATAGAGGCCGTTAGTTCATGGGCTAGACCGACGACTGTGTCAGAGATTTGCAGCTTTTTGGGTCTGATCGGATATTACCGCCGCTTCGTTCAGAACTTTTCTACTATAGCCACCCCGCTTACTCGATTGACAAGGAAGGGTGTCGATTTCGTTTGGGATAGGAAGTGCGATGAGAGTTTTGCTAAGCTAAAGAGTAGTTTGACGTCTGCGCCAGTGTTGGCAGTTCCAGAGGGAACTGGGGGTTTCGTGGTATACTGCGATGCCAGCAAGTTTGGTTTGGGTTGCGTTCTGATGCAACACGGTAAGGTGATAGCATACGCCTCGAGGCAGTTGAAACCGCACGAGCAGAACTATCCGACTCATGATATGGAGTTGGCAGCGGTCGTCTTTGCACTTAAAATCTAGAGGCACTACTTGTATGGGGAAAAGATTCAGATTTTCTCGGACCACCAAAGCCTCAAGTATTTCTTCACTCAGAAGGACCTGAACATGAGGCAGAGGAGGTGGTTGGAGCTTGTAAAGGATTACGACTGTGAGATCTTGTATCACCCTGGAAAGGAAAATGTTGTGCCCGATGCACTAAGTAGAAAGACCTCGCACTTGGCATCATTGGCAAATCCCAAGAGTATCATAAGGAAAGACCTCGGGAGAAAGCGAAATAGCGATGTTGTTAGGAGATGTTACCGCCAGATAGCTCGATTGACCATCCGGGCCGATAAGGCAAAGGATTATCGGCGCCGATTGGGTGATCCTAAGTTAAAGAGTTTGTATGAGAGGGTTGGTGATGGTGACTTCGATTTTGTGATATGCGCAGATTGTGGTTTGAGATATATAAGGGTCGGCTATGTGTCCCGGCCGATCTTGGTATTCGTCTGAAGTTGTTGACCGAGGCTCACACCTCGCCTTCGCATGGCACCAGTGGGTAACAAGATGTACCAAGATCTTAAGCGAGACTTTTTGGTGGATGGGGATGAAGAGAGAGAGATTGCCCGGTTTGTCGGTCGGTGTCTCACTTGTCGGCAAGTGAAGGCGCCTAGGCGGCCAGCGAGTTTGCTACTGATCGCTCGGGGTGCCACAGTGGAAGTGGGAGGAAATTACCATGGATTTTATTTCGAGGTTTGCCAGAACCCTAGAGGATATGCACAGATTTGGGTGATCGTTGATAGGTTGACTAAGTGTGCACACTTCATTCCGGCGAGGATAAACTATACCGTGGAGAGCGGTGGGCACGATTGTTCCTTGAGTGAGATAGTCGGGTACCACGGGGTGCCGTTAAAATCATCTCCGACCAAGGATTCCCGTTTTACATCACGGTTTTGGAAAGCCCTTGAGCGAGTTTGGGCACTGAGTGCGACTCTGATACAACCTTCCACCCACAGCACCGATGGCTAGACCCGAGCGGGTAAATCGAGATCTTAGAGGATATGTTGCGAACTTTGTGTGTTGGATTTCCTGGCGATTGGGACCAAGATTACTTGTATTTGATGGAGTTTGCCTACAACAATAGTTTTGATCGACCATTGGATGGCACCGTTTGAAGCGTTGTATGGTAAGCGCTGCAGATCCCCGATGATTCAGGAAGAGGTTGGAGACAGTAGGTATTGGGTCCGAGTTGCTCCGATTGACCAATGAGGTACATCGAGAGAAAATTAGAGCTCGTATGTTGTTGCCCTGAGCAGAGCGAAGAGCTACGCCGATGTCGAGCGTAGAGATTTGGAGTTTGAGGTTGGCGGCCACGTGTTCCTTAAGGTAGCTCCGTGCGTGGAGTTACGAGGTTTGGTAGGAAGGGGAAAGCGAGCCCTGTGTTTGTGGGACCATTCGAGATCCTCGAGAGGATTGAGGCCGTAGCTACCGATTAGCATTGCGCGCCATCCTTGGCTGCGGTGCATAGTGTGTTTCATGTTTCGATGCTCGCCCGGTATGTGGCGGACCCTTCGCATGTCATTGACTTGAGCCTTTGCGGCTAAACCATGACCGAAGCCGAGGAAAAACCCATAAGGATTTTAGCATTTGAAAAGAAAGTCTTGAGAAACCGAGCTATCGAGTTAGTGAAAGTGCAAAGTGGCGGAACCGTGGAGTTGACGAAGCTACTTGGGAGTTGGAGGAGATGAGAAGGAATTACGGGGTTGTTTTGATGCAGCGTGACTCCGAGGACGGAAGTCCTCCAAGGAGGAGTATTGTAATGGCCAGATTTTAGTTAAATGGAAGCAGTTTTTTTTTTTTAAAAAAAAAGAAAAGGAAATGGGAGTTGGAACTAAATAAGAAAAAATAATAATAATAATAATAAACGCGTTGGCCAGGGCTCGAAGGGGGGAAGCCTTGGGGAAGGACATTTGAGATTCCCAAGTCTATTTTAACTTAGGAAAGGAAGGAAAAGAAAAAGGAAAAAGAAGAAAAGCCTCTCTCTCTCTAGCAAAACCCTAACACCTCGCCCACGCCGCCGTCGCCCCACACTCGCCTGCGCCGCCATGCACCAACCACGCCCACGCCGCTGTCGCACCCAGCGCGCGCCACGCCGCCGCGCGCCCAAGCCGCGACTGCCACACACCCAGCCCGCGCAGAGCAGCCAGCCATCGCTCGCGCCGCCACGCCCCAGCGCCGCCGCCGTCGCTTGCCGCGCGCCGCGCCCGCCACCGCCGCGACCGCTCCGTTCGGTCGCATCCACACGACCACGCACCAGCGCACCAGCCGCATCGCTCGTCCGTCCGCGCCGACCGCGTCTGCACGCCCTGCCAGCCAAGGGCCATGCGCCTCGCCCTTTCCCCCGCGCCACGCCCGGCGCCCTGCGCCGCACGATCGCCCGCCAGCAGCGCGGCCGGTGCTCGACCACACGCGCGCAAAGCACTAGCCGCTCGCACGCCTCACTGCCGCTGCCTTGCCCAGCCCGGTGCCTTCTCGGTTGGTAAATTTCTGAGCCTCCACCCTTTGGACTTCGTGATTTTAGTTGTTGTTTATTTAAATAGGATATTTTATTACTTGCTTAGGTCGCTCGGGTTCGCTTAAAATCTCGAGGGTCGGTTGTAGATTCGTGATAGTTACTTTCCACTTGTTTCCAGGTAAGGACTTCTGTAAAGACCCGACCCAAAAGGGGCTCTAAATGGGCCTTTACCCCAATGCATGTAGTGAAAATAAAAGACATTATGAAGAATACATTTCGGATCCCAAGTAAAAACAGAAACATTCAACAACCCAAACATACATTTCTACAAGCATACTCACGATCGAGAGATTTATTTAAACCATTAAAACAATCCACAAGTACAAATATCTTTGGAATCCATAAAACGTAAGAAAACATCCACGGGGCTCTGTGCCCGTCTACATGCATTCGTGGAAATAATAAAAGTGAAGAGTCATGATAATTAAAATAAAATAATCGAGAGATGACAAAGTGAGTTCCATGATCACGGCTCCTCCTTGACCATCCTGTCTCCGCCTTGATTACCGTGGAAAACCACGAGAATAAGGGTGAGTAACGAATTACCCAGAAGAATCCCCAACCAGGGGTACAATACGATATACATGATCATCTAGAAGAATGTATGCAAGCTATGAGTACAAACACAGAGCGGAGCACATAGCTAAGTCCACACTTGGACCTCGGATGCCATCTCGGGGTCTTAGTCCGGAAAATACCACAACACACTAAACGCGCTATACGGAACAAGTCCCGGCCTCGGCTGACTCATCGCCGTCACGAAAGGTGCAGCGCTCAAGATCCCGAGGAGCTCTCGGTCGGTATTTGTAATGAGCGTAGCGCGCACCGCATGCTACCGCAAACTGCGGGGTGTGCAGGTCTAGTGGCAAGTTGCCCGAGTTCGATCACCATGCCTAACTAAATCTCCGGATCGGTGTCAGCGACATAGGGGTGTGAGACACTCGACACGTGAACTATGTCACTGTACCACCGCACTTTTTGAGGCTAAGGAACCGGTCGTGGTAGGCTTACACCGAAGCGGTCCTTGCCCTAACAGTGGCAATCAAGGGCTACGCCGAACACGCCGAGGACGTGTCGATCGCCGAGGACGAGGCAATGCCAAGTCATCATCCCGACCGTTGGGGCATTTAACGATCCGCCACCCTCACCCAAGATTGCGGGGCCTACCGGTTGGGATAGCTAATCCTCACGGGGTCCAAGGACGGAGAAGCTGTCTCGAACGTCCTTGCCATGGATGCAAGATACTTTATGCATCGGGCCCGGATGATTCTATCTACCTCAATTCTAAACCTTAACAATAATAACGATTCAATCAATGCGGTCCAATACGTGCTCATCGGATACAAAGAACCTAGCATGATACTACGAAGCAAGAACAGATATCGAACATGCTAGAATAGAACAACCTAGCATGGGCTAACATGAGAAACAATACAAGAGTTCATGCGATCAGAATTGAGCAGAGCACCTAGGCTAAACATGCTAGTAATCATACACAGGCATACAAAACAACAATCACAAATATACGCGAGGTCCACACAACCCGGTAAGAGATCCTTACCTTGGTGGAAGACTTCTACACACAAAACCTAAGTCTGCGGAACAATCCCGAGCTAGCGAGCGGGAACCTAGCAAACCAACAATAATCAGCATCTAAAATATCTAAACAACAATAGAACAGCAAGCTCGGCAAAGGGAACTCACGCGCACGCACGACCACGAGCTTAGGGGCCGCAAGTCGGTGGCTCGGCAAGGTGGCGCCGCTGCTGCTACCGGCACGGCGAGGACACGCTATTGGTTGCGCTACTGCACGGACGGACACGTGGCCGTGCCTTGTATTGGCACGGCAGGACACGAGGCAAGTGGCGCGCGCGAAGCGGCGAAGCGAAAGCGCGTAGCGAGCGCTTCGGCAAGGACACGGCGAGCGGCTCGGCGAGGACAGCGCGCGAACGTCGGGCAAAGGCGCGCGGCGAGCAGCTTCGGCAAGCGGACACGGCGAGGGCGTGCGCGGCGACGCGGACGCGGCGAGGGCCTCTGGCGGCGAGCGATCGGGCGATTCGCTGCCGGGCGAACGGCGAAATTTCTTTGGGACAGATCGGGCGGGGCGGCGGTTCTGACCGACCGTCTGGGCGTCGCAGTGGGTGGCGATGATGGTCGCTCCTCTCACCGGGCCGCACAACACACACACACACAACCCTTTTTCTTACATTCGGCCAACAAACACCCAAATGAGAAGATGAAGAAGACGAAGACTTACCGGAATGATGATGATCGAACCCAAGGAGATGCAAGGATGAAGAACTCGGCAAGGCTATGGAGATGGAGAGCTTGGGCGGCCAAGAGGTGCTTTTGGAGAATAAGATGGAATAACCTAATTCTATTTCATTTAACCAAATGCACCAAAACTCCAAAATCCAAGGTTAACTAAGATGTGATGCAGAAAGAGCAACATGAGCACCTAATGGCTCAATTGGCACACATCTCTACAAGCTTCTCAGAGACCCGGGTTCAAACCCCATTGCAAAGACAATTTCCTTTATTTTTACTTTTGCAACAAACCTTGCTCAAACCAAACCACAAACCCTCCAAAAACCTACAAAAACCATCCAATAATTTTAGTAATGGAAAGACACAAACGACCCCGACGGCCCGACCAAATTACCAAATTACCC